>VONZ01000402.1:75000-577500 GCA_012976165.1 Labeo catla | reverse complement strand
CAATTATGATGAAACTGACATAAGTTGTAGCAGAAAGGTGAAAAACCTTTAAACAGAAACAAAAATATAACATGCGTAAATAAATTGCAAAATAAACTTGTTAAACAACCACTGCTTGTTATTCTGATTCTTTGTATCTGCTTTTAACATACAGCATTGTTCAGCTTCATTATTTAATACTAAAGTACACTTTTTAGAGTGCAACCTGCAGCACAGTTTAAAAAATTTACTTGAATATTCAGTTTCAAGATATGTATATGATCCTAACGATCAGATTAGTCACACACGAACTTCAGAAATAAATCGCATACTATCGTCATTCTATCAGCGATCGCAAACACAAACAAAGATGTGCAAATCAATACACATGTAACTTAGTGACATTTCTATTCCCTATACTAAACTACATTTGACTTGAAATAGCTAAACAATGAGCAGATAAACACAGTATGGCCTCGAAATCTCTCCGTGCCGAGCACAGACATTTTTTGCTGCGTCACGAACTCACTCGGCATTTGCCGCTACAACAGTCACATCCATCGGTTTACTGAATCGAAATTAAAGTTCTCACCGGCTGCCACTCCGGGATATGATGATGGTTTGAGCGTTTGTGCACTTTCCTTTCGTCCAGCCTTTGATTTCAGCAGAGAAGTTGCGTTAGCTTTCGGTTTCAACTGAGAAGTCTCGTCCGCGCCGCCTCATGAAACGTAGATTCCTTTCCTTCCTTTACTTCCGCCTCTCGCTCTGATTGGCTGATGATTTATTGATATTATTTTTTTCATTGATTTTAGTTTGACTTAACAATTACTATTATATTATTATCATTCAGTAGAATATACGTACTTACAGTACTACTACTACTAGTTGAAAAATTAATAAAACTTTGTCACACAATATTTCTTCCATCTTTAATAGTATATCCCCTTTAGTTGCCAGAAATAAAATGTAATTTTAATTCATAAAAAAATAAATTAATATTTTATGCCTTTATTTGATAACTAGAAAAATTTAAATACACAACACAGACTTTCATAAGGCTGTTTTAGAAATACATAAAAGTTGTTTTATGCATTCAAATAAACAGAAATGCTAAAACAAAAATTGCGGTGACAATAAAACATAAGGTGAGAGAAAATAAAACATTTCATAGGGCTCTTGTCACACCCCTGTGGACCGTTTTGTTGGTTTCGCCCTTCTGTGCCCTTATATGGTCTTTCCAGTTCCGTTTCTTGTTAAGTCTTCATTGGTTAATTACCCACACCTGTTTTTGTCTCGTTAGCACCCCTTTATAAGTTTGATTCAGTGCCTTGGTTTTCGTCCTATCTTAAAGTTATGTTGGTGTGTGTTTCCCCTTGCTGTTCCTGTCTGTATGTACCCTGTTTGGATTTTATTAAAGCCTTTTTGTTATATTTCGTCGTCCCTGTGTCTTCCTCCTACACACGACCTGGGCGAAGGTCGTGTGAAGCTCTAAACATAAAACATTAAATTGTGTAAGTTTCATTGTTTAAATTAATTAGATTTTAATAAAATGAAATTTAGCCATTAAAAGAAGTCCAGAAAAATAAAAAGAATTTGGTAAAAATAAAATGGAATTTGGTAAAATAAAAATAAAAAATATTTTTGCATGCAAACATATATTTGTTACAGTTGTAAATACATTATTTTATTTGTGTAATGTATTTTTGTAAAGTTATAATTTTGTTATAATACTATGATATGTTTGCTATTTGCAGTGATTACTATTCACTATTTTTTTTTATAGTGTAACAATGTTGTTTTGTGCCACTGCTTTGGCAAATGAACTAAAATCGAAAGCACAATATGACTTAGCTCACACCCTCGGTTGATGATCCGATGTTTTCAGAGTATCAGAGGAGGGGTGAGTCAGGTCATCGCCCTTTTTTCTTTGTTCAATTTGCACACTGAACATGGGTTAACTTGGAGCTCTTAATTTTGGACTCGCAAATAAAATATATGAAATTTTCTCCCCAGAAGGATCCAGGTTCACCCACCTGTGTCTAACAAAATCTTACGTAAGTATGATGTGAGCTCCCATCCACCACAACTAGCCCCTGATGTTTTGGCACCAGCCCAGATGTTTTCAAATCCTAGAAACGCCTCTGGTTGCATACGAGTCCCTCTGTTGTCCTTAGTGTGAAAAGATGGATCTCAAAATCATACAGTAATTGTTGGAAAGGGATCAAATACACAAAAATACTGAAAAACCAAAGAATTTGTGGGACCTAAAGGATTTTTCTGAAGAACAGCAGGCAGTTTAACTGTTCAGGGCAAACAAGGGACTCATGAACAACTATCACTAAACAAAAAAACACAGCTGTGGATCATTCAGGTAACAACAGTATTAAGAGCAAAGTGTATGAAAACTTTTGAACAGGGTCATTTATAAATTCAGCTGTTACTTTCTCTTGCTGACTATATGTAAACATCTTTTATGTGAAATATCTTATTCAGGTAGGTAACATGCATTTTGTATAATCCCTTCTATTTTGGTAAAATAAAGTATTTTACAGTTTTCAAAATTCTACTTTACAGTCCTAATTCTTATGGTTTGTAAACTAGAGCTTTAACACTGTTACTGCTGATTTATTTCAGCCTTTATATTCAATATTGTAATACAGATGCTTTTGACGACAAGCGTGATTGAAGGGCCATTTAACTCAATTATCTGTGGGGCGGCACGTGTAGCGACAGCTCTTTAAACACGGACATCATAATCAGCAGGCTGATATGCTAATTCGCCGCGATTCCTCTGTGGGGGTCACGCCGCGTCAAACACGTCTGTGCTTTTAGTTCAAATCACGCTCATTACGTCCAGCGCCGTTTGTCTCAATCTGAATCTGAGGAAGCACGCATTAGAGGTCTCGTGTTGTGCGTCTGCATGATTTTCCATCCTGTGCCTTTTAGCGCCGTAATGTGAAATAATGTAAATGCGTGTTTGTGTAATGCTCTAAATTCCAGCTAAGAGCATTAAACCACTCCGGAGCGATTAAAGCGTATGCACGTTTGAACAAATGTGATTCATAGTTAATGATATTAACATGTAAAAGCAGTTTGGACTCTGGAGTCTTTGTGTTGTGATTGTAGTGCTGAGGAACAATGTGAACTATGATTTCTTTTTATCACACTCCTGTTGATCATGCTGTGTCACTCCCTGCCTGTTACCGTGGAGACAGAAGAATGCTGTCAGTCAAGACAGAGGGGTTCTAAAAGAAAGGAAACATAAGAAATGGTGGAAGGGATTTTGAATGTTTAGAAACTTTAGTAAAAAGAGAAATTTCATATTTAAGTGCTAGTGTATTGAAATGAAGGTGTAAATGCAATGAGGCTAAAAATAAAACACATCCAACTATAATCTTTCAGCAAAATAGAAACTACAGTAAATGTTCCTGTGCCATTAGTAACATCAAATAAAATCGCGATCAAACTGAAAATTCAGCATTGCATTGCAGGAAAAAATTATATTTTATAATATATTCCTATAGAAACTGTTATTGTAAATTTCAATAATATTTAACTATTTTTTATTACATTTTTCAGATACTATCCTCTGGCAAAACAGAAATTAAATGATGCCTTGCGTACTTTCTAAGGCAGACACATCAAATAGAATTGTAAATAAATTAGAAATAGATTTTGCTTTGTCATCACAGGAATAAATTGCATTTTAAAATATAATAAAATAGAACATAGGTATTTTAGATTGCAATAATATTTCACATTATACCTGTTTTTACGGTATTTTTAATCAAATAAATGCAGCCTTGGTGAACAGAAAAGACATCCTTCAAAAACACATCTTCAGATACAACTTGGCAAAATAGAAATGAAATGCCACAGTGTGTAATTTATGTGCCATTAGAAACATAAAATAGGATTGCGATCAAAAATAAATTTGGCTTTGCATCACAGGTATTTTAAATTTTAATTATTTTAAACTTACATATATATGACAATCCAATAGAAAGTTCAGCTTTGCATCACAGGAATAATTATATTTTAAAATGGATTTAAAACTGAAATAATAAAATGAATAACAGATATTTTAAACTAATACAATTTCTCTGTTTTACTGCATTTTTTATCAAATAAATTCAGCCTTGGCCAACATAACAGACTTCCTATAAATAAATAAATTATTTTATTTTATTTTATTTTTTCTGAGCCATTACCAACATCAAACTGAATTGCAAAAAATAGATAATTGCACAGAAATTGCATGATGCAGAATAAATTGCAATCAAATTGAAAATTCAGCATTGCATCACAAGAATAAATGATATTTTAAAATATATTCCTATGGGAAAAATATATTCATATATATATATATATATATAAATTGCAGTCAAATTAAAAAATTCAGCATTGCATCACAGGAATAAATTATATTTTAAAATATATTCTGATAAAAACACTTATTTTAAATTTCAATAATATTTAACTATTTTTATTATATTTTTGGTTCAATTAAATGCAATTTAATAAATTGCATTTTAAAATACGCAGATTTAATTTATTTAAATTAAACAGGAAGTTGCATGGGGCGTTTTCTGTCTTTCTCTCTTGTTGCACACACAGATGTTGTAGTTTAGCACGCCGTTTCCTCAGTCAAGCGCTTCTAGCTGACACCTTGCCGCTCATAAATCACCATGCAGAAGCAACTATCGCTGTGTTGAGTGAATAAAAAGACCTCCTACACCAACACAACAGAACAAAACAAAACAAAACAAAAAACATGCAATGATTATAATTCAGCTGCCTGTTCAAACGCTGGTCAAAATCAGACATGAATATGCACAAACATCATCTTAGTTTCCTCATTTATGCAATTACTTATCCTTCAGTGCATAAAGCGGCTCCAAACTGCATTTTCTGGCTCACAGCGATTTGGACGCGAATGCAAACAAACGCCGCTGCTTTGCTATCTCTCCTCATGCTAATTTAGCCGCAGCAGTTATGCCACGTAAGCTTTCTGTTTAGCTCAGTGTGTCACATGAGATTGTAAAGCACACACTCAAGGGCACTAGTAAAGTGTGCACTGAAGGGCACAGATACGGCCGCACACTGCGGCTAGCCTGAATCTGTCACCACGCGTTAAGCGCGAGCTCCATTTCAGCCGATCGCGCTATGAATCAATCTCGCTGATTTCAGACAGAGAATGGAGATGCTCGAAGATCTCTCGGGATTAAACAACCTCCGTGTGCTCTTGCCCAAGTCGGCAATGTGACGTTTGGGATGCAAACGAACGTGTCCCCGAGTGTGACAGCTGGCTGTTGGTCTGGCTAAGTTTAAGGTCCTTTTGCAATTAGATTCTTAGGTCAGACACAAGCTTTACTCATGCATATTTACATATATGCATGACATTTTCATGCAAAGTGACTTTCATGCATTAAAGTGCATGCATTTAACAAGCATTTCCTTCAAGTGTCTGCCATTAAACTGAATGTGAATATTTCAAGTAGCTGAACAATAAAAATGCCACTGGCTCAGTACGATTCCCTTCAAACTGTTGCTCCTTCATGACAGCAGTTGAGCTAAACAGGAAAACTGACTGTAGAAAAGGACATTTTATGCTAATGTTCACTTTATCGGCCCTCACAGCAACATTGAGAATGCAACACATGCTTGTGTTATGAATTACACTCTGATTGAGTGCAACAGTCGTGTTCCTCGAGTAAAAATCCCATTTGCTTTAGCAACTGAGAAAATGATTTCCAATAATTTTGCATAAGCATTTGCAGACAGAACTAGAAACAAGTTCATCAGTCCCATGAAATGCAATCTCAAGCAACTTTTCTTACGTATAATGAAATCAATTGGAAATATAATGCAAAATATCAAATACATACAAATACATTGGACTTTTTTGCATTAAACTTCAAATGCATTGCATGAATCAATAGTTATAAGCTGTAAAGTATTAATTTATAGCATCTGTAAACAAATTGAATGTCAAATATAAAATACAAACACACAGATGTGACTATTTGCATTACATTTCCATTATTTTTTAACAATATTTTTGTTTTGATTACATTGTTTTCGATGTTTTATGAGCTGGGTAGTTCTTTTTCACTGATTGTCATAACTTAAAAATTTGTCAACATTTTATATGAGCAATAAGATTTATATATATATATATATATATATATATATGTATTAATCTCAGCTTTGAACTTGCTGTGTCTGTCATTTTTTATACTTCTAAATATTTTTTTTATTTATTTTTATTTATTAGTTTATAAAATAATAGCTAAAATAATAATTATTATTATATATTATAATAAAATGTCATTTTTAATTATAATATTTTAAACATTTATTTATTTACTTATGTGTGCATGTACGTTTCAATTTTAGTTAAATATAATAACCTTACCCTACTGCACAATCTCTCACAAAATGAAGCAACTTTTCTAATGTATAATTAGATATACTGTAATTATATAAATTGGAAATTTAATGCAAAATATCAATCTTTTTTTTAAACAGACTTTTTTTCATTTTATTTTACAAAAGAACTTTGAACTTTGTCTTTTTGTCATTTTTTAAATTTTATATTTTTTTTTATTTATTTGTTTATAAAAATAATAGCTGAAATAATTTACTTTTTTATTAAATTTTTTTAAACATTTATTTATTTATTTATTTATTTATTTTTCAATTTTAGTTAACTATATTAACCCTATTGCACAATCTTACACAATCTCAAACTTCTTTTCTAATGTATGATTATAAAATTAAAAAATAAATTGGAAATATAATGCAAAATATCAAATACATTGGACTATTTTGCACTAAACTTCCAATATATTGCATTTCATACATAAAATGCATATATATATATATATATATATATTATACTTATTTTTTTTAGTAATTTTGTATTAGTTTATAAAAATAATAGCTAAATAATTTTAATTTTTTATATATTTTTTAAACATTTATGTTCAAGTAACAGATTTATTTTATTTTTTATTATTTTATTTTATTTTAATGTAACAATAATAACCTCACCCTAATGCACAGTAGGCCTGTTTCAGGCCTCAATTTTGCACAAGTTAATCAGCGGTTACAGCTTTATCTCTGTTTTGTTTTAACAGGAAAGAGTTCATGTCACAGCGCAACTTTAGATCAAGCAATCAGACATATTCAGGCCTCTAGAAAACACCCACGTTCATAAATATGCATTACGTGCATACTTAACATCTTCAGAACAGTGCTCGGCTCTCTACTTTCACTAATTGTATTATTAATGGTGTCACTACATCTGAATGCAAGCCAAGTCCAGGCGGCCCCTTTGGCAGCTCAACCAACGCTGATGTCTGACTTGAGCTCAAGCGTTAAACATTAGTGTAACGTTAACACTATCTGGAAATGCAATCTGAACAACTACCCACAAACGCTTGGCTGGAATCTGCAGCTTGGCACGTATCGACTCCGGCCGGAGAGTTCAGCGGGGCAAAACGTCCGTGAGGGCGCATCAACACGCGGCCCTGGAGGGATTGAGATCTCCGGCTTTATGCACGCGTGCGTTCGAGGGTCAAGGGCTTTGACCTGGCTCTAAACGGGGTGGCATATCCGAACGTCTCGGGGAGCAAAAACGACAAAGATTAACCGTCGCTCCGAGTCATAATTAATGCAGCCTCACAACCCTCAGAGACGCCGCTGTCTCCGGCCCTGACAGCCCATTGATGGAATTGCCATTTAGCGCTCGGATACATGGAGATGAGACGCACGCTAAAGACGGGATGACGGAATTTAGAGACACTTCGTTAGCATGAATTCCTTATAGAGATTACTGGAATGACAGGCTGTGTGATGTTCGCTGAATGCTAAAAGGCAGGTGAGGTCTGAGGATGAGTTTGGGGCGTCATCGTGGGACGTTCGAACGACCTCAACGAAACCAGACAAAAGATGAGAAATGTAGAATTGTAGAACATTTGCAGCTCTGTTACATATAGCAACCTGGAAGACTTCTGCAAGGATGCATTAGGTTTATCAAAAGTGACAGTAAAGACATTTATAATGTTGCAAAAGTTTTCTATTTCAAACAAATGCTGTTCTTTTCAACTTTCTATTTACCAGAGAATCCTGAAAAAACTAATTGCATCACAGTTTCCACAAAAAATATTGGGCAGCACAACTATTTTAAACATTGATAATAATCAGAAATGTTTCTTAAGCAGCAAATATATATTAAGTATATTAGAATGATTTCTGAAGGATCATGTGACACTGAAGACTGCGCTAGTGATGCTGAAAATTCAGGTATTCACATAGAAAATGGTTATTTTAAATAGTTAAAATATTTCACAATTTTTCAGTTTTTTTTATTTTATTTATTTATTAATTTTATTTTTTAAATCAAATAAATGCAGCCTTGGCGAGCAGAAGAGTGTTATTTTAGTATCATTTAGAGACTATTATAGATTGTATTAATATTTTGAATAATTTTTTATCTTTATATTTTCCATTTTCATTTTAATTAAAGTTTTAGTAATTTTGTTGTGGGTTTTTGACATGTTTTGGATTTTTTTAAAGTATCATTTATTTGCATTTATTTTATATATCTAAAAATGTTGTCTTATCAACTGGGTGAAATAATATATTTTTTAAAAATATATACATTTTATTTAAATTTTTGTTTAATTTCAAATAATTATTTTATTTTATTTCACTTTTTTAAATTTCAAGTTTTTTTTTTTTTTTTTTTGAATTAATTAATTTAATTTTGTTTGCTTTGTTTTGTTTTGTTTCATTTCGTGGTTTTAGTATTAGTTACCAAAAATGAAATGTTTCCTTATCACCTGGAAAAATAAATTAAATATTTAATTATTTTTTATTTTATTTTATTTTATTGGTGTTCTCGTGGTTTTAGTTTTAGTTAACTTTAATAACCCCTATGAGAGAATTTTCTTTTCAAAAAAAATAAATAAATAAATGTTGCCTCATTTAATTTAATTTAATTTAATTTTAGTTTTATGTTTTGTTTTCATGGTTTTAGTTTTAGTTAAATATTTTTAAAATATTTTATTTTATTTCACTTTTTTAATTTCAAGTAATTATTGTATTTTAGTTTAGTTTAGTTTATTTGTTATCGTGGTTTTAGTTTTAGTTAACCATAATAAGCTCTGAGATATACATACACATACACACACACACACACACACATACACACATATACACACTAACTTAACTGTGTACTGTGTCAGCAATAGTGAGTATGATATTAAAAGATTAAAAATTAAATAATTCAATATCATTCTACTAAAGCCAAAAGAAATATGATTAATAATTCAGATTTCATAATAAGTATTTCTCCACTGCAAACTTTCTCTCTAAAATTTTCCGCAGACCCCTTGTGGGCCCCTGAGGGTCTCAAGACCCCTGATATGAAGTACATTTATGATTAATCTTGACAGCCCCGGGTCAAAATATGCTTTCATTGTATAGAAAAAAAGCACTTTAGCGCTTTCGTTCACAGGAGAGAGGCGTACAGGTCTGAAAGACAGAAAATGTAAAATCCGAGCAAGTGAAGCAGAAGCTACAGTGAACTAAAGAGCAGAATTCACTGCATTAGAAGTGCATTGGCATTCGGGGGTGAATAGGATTGTGGCTAAGGACATTTCTAGTCATTTCAGAGCTCTGGTGCTCAGCGGCACGTATAGAGCCTGCAAGAATAGAGGATTTCAAACGCCGCCCTCCTACCTGTGAGGGGGTCGGACAAATCCGGCTATTGTGTCTGGATTAAAGTCAGAGACTTCCTCATTCACTGCACTTCCTCTAAAACACCCACACTACAGTCTCCTCGCTCAGTGAGGGTTAGTCACCCCAAATCTATTCGCCGCTCGTGATATCGATACACCATCTGATGGGGTTATTAATTTAGAGTTATTTACTTAGACACCAACCAGATCTACAGTCTACAAAGTTACAGCTCATACAGTTTAAGAAGTTTGCTTATGAATATTAATTATGTGGCGTTCGCTGAATGGCCGACTAGTAAGTAGATGCTAATGAGATGCAAATGCTTCATTTCTTTCGATGCGTCTTTCACATGAAGATCAATCTGAAGCAGCCCAACAAAACAAAAGTCTAAATATATGATGACTGTATGTTAAAAATCAGTCATTTCTTTTTATCAGAGTCAGACTGACCTCATGAATTAGCAGACATTCATTTGCTTTTTCAGTCTGACAGTCTTATTTCCTCTATATTTTCTGGTTAAAGTCATAGTTTCATTCTCAGGGGGCATAAAAGCAGGATTTTCTGCGGCCAAGGCGTCCCTGGGGAATTTTATTGAAGTATTAATTTAATTTAGGACAGGCTCTTTTCTGGCTGCTGATAAAGCCTGTGAAAAAAAGCTTACAAGCCTTTTCTGTAATACAGTTCGGTGAGAGGATTTATTTCATTCTCTCCGTCTGCACGATAAACAGATTTATTTCCATTTGTTGTTGATTTCAGTATTTTGTCTAACAGTGGCAAAATAGACCTGATGGTGTCTGTCAGTCATTCTATTCAGTAAAAACACGTCGTCTTTTGTCAGACTGTAGTTATTCTGTCATACGAGGCATTTACATAATAAGGAGTCGCTGCTTACATTCCCAACAGCTTGAGCAAATTTACTTTAAAAAAAGACTGGTTTGTTTGGAAGGAGAAAATAAACTCTTAAAATCAAAATCTTTATATCAAATATATCAATATATCACATGCAAAGCAATCATAAAAATTGAAATTGATATACTAAGTAGAAATTATGACTTTAAAAGTCAAAATGATGACAATTATGAAGTCCTAATAATGAGATAAAGTTGAAATGACAAAAAAAATGTTGCCTTATCAACTGGGTAAAATAATATATTTATATTTTATTTTATTTCACTTTTTTTATTTCAAATAATTATTTTATTTTTTGTTTTCAAGGTTTTAGTTTACTATAATTTTTTACTATAATTGTTGCCCCAAAAAATGAAATGTTGCCTTATCAACTGGGCAAAATAATATATATTTTAAAATATTTTATTTTATTTTAGTCATAATTACTCATAATTACGAGATAATACATTTAAATTATGACAAATTGATTGACATAAGTGATAAATTATGAGATATACCAAGTCATTATTATAAGACAAAAAGTCAAAATATTACAGTCATGATTACATGCTAAAAAAGTTGAAATTATGACGGTGACAATAACGAAATAAAAAGTTTAATTATTACATACCGAGTTAAAATTTAGACATACGCTGAAATTATGAAATAAAAGGTGGAATTTATGACAAAGTCATAATTACAAGATAAAAAGTTGAAATTATGAATTTAAAAGTCGAAATTATGACAAATTGATTATGACATAAGTGATATATCAAGCCATAATTATGAGATAAAAAGTGAAATGATGACATGTTAAGTCAAAATTAATACTTTAAAAGCTGAAATTATGACATAAGTCATAATTATAAGATTAAAAATGACAACGACAAAAGTAATAATTTCAACTTTTATCTCATAATTATGGCTTAAGTTATATTTTTCGACTTGAAAGTCACAAATTAGTATGTTATTATGACATTTTAACAATTTTGACTTTCACCTCATAATTATGACTTTAAAAGTCATATTTATGACTTACCAAAACATGATTTCTTTTTAATATGGCAGAAATATGCTTCCATAGAAATATACAACTGTTGCCATAATTATGACTTTTAACTTTATTAACTATAATTATGAATTATAACTTTAAAAGTCATAATTATGAGATAAAAAGTCAAAATTGTGACTTAAAATGTCTCAGCATACTAATTTGTGACTTACAAGTCTAAATTATAACTCAAATCAAAGCATGATTTTTTATTATTATTATTATTTTTTGTTTAATGTGGCATGAAACATGCTTCCACAGATCTGGGGTTTTTTTGGCATTTTTAGCCTTTATTGTGACAGGACAGATCAGTATGGACAGGAAGCGAAGTGGGAAAGAGATAGGGGGCAAGATAAAAAGTTGAAATTATGACATACCAAGTCATAATCACATTATTAAATAATTGAGATTATGACAAAGCCATAATTATGAGATAAAAAGCTACAAATTATGACGTATTAAGTCAAAATTATTACTTAAAGTTGATTTTATGACATACTAAATCATAATTATGAGATTAAAAATGACAAAAAATGACAGTAATAATTTCAACTTTTATCTCATAATTAAGACTTGATTTTACCACTTTCTAATATTTTGTCTCTAATAATGGCTATTGAAGTCATAGTTTTGAAGTCATAAGTTATAACTTCGACTTGAAAGTCACAAATTAGTATGTTATTATGACATTTTAAGTCACAGTTTTGACTTTTCATCTCATAATTATGACTTTTTAACGTGGCAGAAATATTCTTCCATAGACATATACAACTGTTGTCATAATTATGAATTATAAAAGTCTTTTTTTTTTTTTTAACGTGGCATGAGATACGCTTCCACAGAACTGTTGATACTGTTTTGACTTAGTTTGAAACTATTTTATTTGGCAGAGTGAAAATAGACAAGGTAATGTCAATCATGTGTATAAAAGCACATTACTCAACTTATCATGGATTGAACATTTTTATTATAGAAAGGTAAAAAGGTAGCGTTCACGGCAGATTTAGATTGGTTTCGAATCAGTCGATGAGTGTTATAAGACCTGTAATAATTTACCTTCCAGCAATCCTGTCTGTCAAACACAAGCATCCTGCAAAACTCCCAAGGAGTAAATGGTAGGAGTTTTGCCTAAATGAAATATTAACACATTTCGATAACTCACTGTACACAATCCACATGGTTTCGCCGTCAGTACTCCGGCTGAGATTATGCTGCAGAACAGACCTCCGGCTCTCGCTCACATCACAGAGAATAAGAAATCAGTGGTGAGCAGCTCAATTTGTCTGGATGGTTGTTAACGGTCTGAGCTCCATTATCCAAACCTCATCTGAATTTAAACAGACAACTGCTCATCGCCAGAGCAGAAGAAAAGCACTGTAAAATACACTCACGGCTGCATTTAAAGAGACGGGAAAGACGAGAACAGCCTCCTTAAAGACCCTACAAAAACATACTGCGGGGGAACCGTGATATAGGGATTTATCAGATACAGATACAATAGTAATCTAACATACTTCAAATACCACCACAGTAATACAATCATATATTTTGGTTGTGTTTTGTCAGCCTCAAAGGGAAAACGGTACAGTATCTTTCCAGCTTCATGTTTTTATAAACACGAACAAGTGTATAGAGTTCATCTGCAGTGTGAACAGGTGTAAAGATGACACAAAGAGGCTTTGACGGGTTTCATCTGGTCCTCCAGTACACTTGAAGAAGCCATCTGACAGGCTTTTTATTTATTTACTCGTTTTTGAAGAGCGAGGCAAATATTTAAAGAAAAGTGAGTCGGCGAGAACCAGGTCGGTCCAGATCTGCTGGGAGAACATTTGTGGTGTGAATTTTTAAGGAAATCATTAAAGAGAGCTGCTGCTTGATGTTACTGCACAATAAGTTTTCCAGCTATTGTTTTAAAAGCATCACATGTGCAAAAGGCTATTACATGAAGACTGAAAGATATCCAAACTATTCATGACTGGACCTTTGGATTGATTGGAATGATAAAAGAACTACTTACAAAAAAAAAAACTATGTGAACTAAGATCAAAGGCACGCAGAAAACAAAAGTAGAATCAGTTGGATGAAAACACCTGTGGCTTTAATATATCACCTGTCCAGTAGAGGGCGCAACATACCGAATTAAATCCTACAGCTGCAAGCAGCGATTCCTGGGGTTCAACCACATTTGAAAAAAGACATTATGTAGCAAGCCTTTTTTTTCCAAATACAGGTAATTTACTATATAATATGCTTTGTAACGTTTATGACTGTTATAGCACCAGCGGTGGTTCGATCTCCTTAAAACTTTGCATGCTTGTTTTTAAAACCTGTCGCATGTCCTCACCAGGTTTTGTGAAGTTTTGAGCTTTTATTTAGGCTTTATAGGATTTTGGGTAAATTCGAAATTTTCTTAACCTCATTACAGCTTCCCAAAAGGGAATTTCAACTTTTTTTTGATAATTATTGACCTCGAGTGTCCAGAGAATTGCACTGCAGGTTTTTTTCCAGATTGAGCGAAAAACCCAGGACTAGTTTGCAAAAGTAGGTTTCATCATCTCAATCATTTAACAAACACTTTGATTGACGGCAGTGGTTCTAGAGGCAAAGTTGTCCAGAATGAGGAGTTCTGTCATATGATACGAAAAACTCACAATGCACAATCGTTTGCAGCCTTGAAAAATGAAAAATCGCCCGCCAGTGGCTAATTTCTTTCAAATTTCTCACAGATCTTTGGGGACGTGAGTCAAACAGGCCCACCAATTTTCGTTCTGATCGGTCTCCGTTAATCATGTCTAATAGGTGCTCAAAGCTCCATCGGCCAATGGCGGCCATGTTTTTTTGAGATACACAAATGTCCTTATAGACACTTGCGGCACTTTGGACCAAGACCGTGCACAGCCATTTTCATGTTGATAGGAAAAATGGTTACATAGGTATCACCATTTTTATGTTTTTTCCCTCTTATAGCGCCACCAAGTGGCCAAGCTCCACGATTTTTGTTCTGCTACCACAGATTGAGCTCTTACATAAATGTTCTGAGTTTAGTGGCGATATCTTACTCTGGCATTTTACTAAAAGTGGCCCTGCCCCTTTAGAACATTTTGGCGTCCCTTTGCAGCGGTGAGTCAAAAGTTAGATATTTTGATAATTACTGATATTTGCTCTCTGGAAAATCTTTCTGCACTGGTTTGGTTCTGATCTGGCAAAAAACCTAAGTTCGCAAAATTAGGTTTTGCAAAAAATCCAAAATAGATATAGAAATATGTTTTATAATGTTGACTGTTATAGCACCAGTTGTGGTCCGATCTCCTTAAAACGTTGCATGCTTGTTTAAAATCACCCGTCGCATGTCCTGGTTTTGTGAAGCTTTGAGTTTTCATTTAGGCTTTATAGGATTTTAAAGACAGTAAGACTTAGTAGACTTTAGTAGACTTTATAAGATGGTAAATTGGGACAGGCCGCTTTTCTAAACGACCCCGTTATAGCTTCCCAAAGGGTAAATTCCAATCAGATGTCCTTATTGACACTTGTGGCACCAATATTGTGCACAGCATTTCATGTTGATAGGACAAAGGTTGCATAAGTATAGCCATTTTTATGTTTTTTCCCTCTTATAGCACCACCAAGTGGCCAAGCTCCACAATTTTTACCCTGCCCCTTTTGAACGTTTTGGCATCCCTTTGCGACAGTGAGTCAAAAGTTAGACTTTTGTTTGATAATTATTGATATTTGCTGTCTGGAGAATCTTTCTGCACTGGTTTGCGAAAAAAACTAGGACTAGTTCGCAAAAGTAGGTTTTGCAAAATATGTATGTTTTTCTGAGATATGCAAATGTCCTTATAGACATTTGTGGCACTTTGGGCCAAAACCATGCACAGCGATTTTCATATTGATAGGACAAATGGTTGCGTAAGTATAGCTTTTGAAGCCTGTATATAGCCTGTAGTATAGTTTTGAGTTTTTCTTCAGGTTTTATAGGGTTTTAAAGGATAGTAAGAGTTATAATTGATTTTACAGGATAGTAAATTATTGACCTAGAGAGTCCAGAGAATTGTACTGCAGTTTTTTTTTCCAGACTGAGCGTAAAACCTAGGACTAGTTCGCAAAAGTAGGTTTTGACATCTTCTCAATCATTTAACAAACGATTTTTAGAGGCAAAGTTGTCCGGAACAAGGAGTTCTGTTAACTGATACGAACATAGTGTGTGTGTTTTTCTGAGATATGCAAATGTCCTTATAGACATTTGTGGCACTTTGGACCAAGACCATGCACAGCAATTTTCATATTGATAGGACAAATGGTTGCGTAAGTATAGCCATTTTTATGTTTTTTTTTTTTTTCTTATAGCACCATCAAGTGGCCAAGCTCCACAATTTTTGTCCTGCTACCTCAGATTGAGCTCTTACATAAGTGTCCTGAGTTTGGCAAAGATATCTCATTCGGTTTAGAAATTATAGACATTTTATTAAAAGTGGCCCCGCCCCTTTTTGGCGTCCCTTTGCGACGGTCAGTCAAAAGTTGGACTTTTTTTTTTTTGGTAATTATCAATATTTGCTCTCTGGAGAATCTTTCTGCACTGGTTTGGAAAAAAAACTAGGACTAGTTCGCAAAAGTAGGTTTTGCAAAAAATCCACATTACCAGCGTGTGCTCACCAGGTTTCAGGTTTCTCAAGTTTTGAGTTTTCCTTCAGGTTTTATAGGGTTTTAAAGGATAGTAAGAGTTATAATTGATTTTACAGGATAGTAAATTATTGACCTAGAGAGTCCAGAGAATTGTACTGCAGTTTGTTTTTCCAGACTGAGCGTAAAACCTAGGACTAGTTCGCAAAAGTAGGTTTCGGCGTCCCTTTGCGGCGGTGAGTCGAAAGTTAGACTTTTGTTTGATAATTATTGATATTTGCTCTCTGGAGAATCTTTCTGCACAGGTTTGGTTTAAATCAGTCAAAAAACCTTAAACTAAACAAAATTTTGCCAGGCTCATGATCAAATCTGTTTTTGTTCGCTATAGCGCCCCCGTCAGGCCGATTGGGGCGAGCCTTGGTGACGTTGTTGGTGGTGTGAGTACTACCATCCCTCCAAGTTTCAAGTCTCTACGGTTTACGGTTTGGTCTGCACGCTCATAACTCCTAAACCGTCAGTCGCAGACTCAATTCTCATACGTTATTGGAATCCTTGGCTCACGCCAGCCGATATTTTCGAGTATTTTGGATTTTGTGCTAAACCTACTTTTGCAAACTAGCCCGAGGTTTTTAGTCCAGAAAGATTCTACGTGCTTGAACCCCTGAATATGACACAAACATATAAATTGCTCCTGTAAAAGCTGATTTTCCATTGAGCATCCCTGGTGTCCTCCAGCTTCCCCCCTTAGTCTTCAAGTAGACTAAAGATTAAGTAGATTAAGTTACGGCCTCAGAGAGTACACAAACTAGCAGCGCTAAACCCTGCCCGTGTATGAATTTCATCGCATATTACCGCTGGTTATGGATCGACATCCTCCAGTCTGTTGGGAGAAGCCACAGAAATGCATTCGCCGGCCTTAAACGGCGTCTTTGTGACTAATTCATTCTCTCTGCCAACAGCGCTGAGACCTTTAATGGCTTTTTTTGTTGTAAAGAGCAGAAAATTGGATTCTCACCCTACTGACGACAACCTGAGACGCTCTCTGTGCTTTCTAAAAACACATCGCTCCTTTAATAAATTAATCAAATGGCATATTTGTGACCGTTTTAGGCTGGCCTTGTAAGTAGGACGTTCCCTGGAGAAGCCGATATGGTAGGAGATGATGTGAGGTCATGATCCGATCTGAAATATCCCTCTGTTGTAGGCTGGCATTCACTTTATCATCTTTCCTCCATCCATTCGTCTTTTCTCCTGAGATAAAATCCCATGTCTCTCTTTATCTGTGTTTATCTCTGTGGTTCGCTTTGTATTTTCACTGTTCTCTTGTCGTCTGTCTTTAAACCGTCTCTCGGTCTTTTTCTCTTTTGTGTTTGCGTGAGGTGTAATAAAGATGATGATGAACTCTCCTTTCGGCTGTCGGCGGTTTTGGCTGTCTGCAGCGGTTCGTGCGCCAGCTGTTTCTCTCTCTCTCTCTGTCACACACACACCGGCTCCGTTCCAAATCACACCGCGCTGCCTACCGAGGTGGAACCTCATAAGTGACTGATCTGGAAAGGTCTTCAAAAGCGAAACATGCAATTGAGACTGAAGTTAGGCTATTATGCTGTGATAACTCGATAGTTTAACAAGCATAAAAATGTGCAACTCGCAAATATTAACTAAAGCACTCGCCAATGTTTTTCGGGGAACTTTTTTGAACTATTTTTATTAAATGTTTGGAGTACTGAATGAAATAGAAGTAGGTTAACAATACAGCTATTTTTTCATTGCAATGCATTCAAGGATTGCCTTTTTTACGAATGCTACATGCCATACTACCTTTAATTTCACCAAAATAAGTATCTTAGGATGGGCCAAAAAATAAAAAAAAAGCTAATTGTGACTTTTTAACTTACAATTCCAACTTTTTGAGTCCACAATTGTTCGAAAAAAGTCTGAATTGTAAGATAAAGTGTCATAATTATCGTGATAAAGACAAAAAAACCTGAATTGTGAGATGCAAAGTTGGAACTGCGAAAAGAATAGTCAAAATTCTTTCCATTTTCATGTTTATTCCCCCTTAAAACTACACATTTATATTTTGAAATTGTAAACTGCATTGAATTTAATTAAGACTTTATTTATTTATTATTTTTCCTGTGGTTTTCATATACAGGCTTCAATACAGAATGCTACTTTTTGACTTATATTCTAATTAAAATGTCAAAAAAAAACAAAAAAACAACAGGGAACAAAAAATGCAACTAAGAAGTAAAACATCAGTTTAATTAAAAATAAATAAATAAATAAATAAAAAGATCAATGTAGCAATACCAGTAAGCAAGCAAGTAAATAAATAAATAAATCACATAAATAAATACATAAATCCAGTGCAGCACATGGACATTATTAACTAAAACTAAAATCATTTAAAAAAAAATGGTTACTTGAAATAAAATAAACATTATTACAAGTTTATATTTTTAAATTCTGAACTGCACTGAATTTTATTAAAAACTGTAACTATTAACAACTAATGTAACTTGAAATAAAACAAACATTATGACGAGTTTATATTTTGCAGTTGTGAATTACTGAATTGTATTTATTTATTTATTTATTACTTGCTTTTTAACTATGTAAATATTCTAATTAATATATATATATATAAAAATACTGAAACCAAACTGTTTAATTGAGCAGCAAAACTGCACCAGTTTAATTAAAACAAGTAAGTAAATACATTAATTAATCCAATGCAAAACATGGATATTATTGTTAGCTAAAACTAAAATCATTAAAAAAAATGTTACCTGAAATAAAATGTCACAAGTTTATATTTTTTAATTCTGAATTGCACTGAATTATTATTATTATTATTATTATTTAATTCTGGGGTTTCCATATGCTACTTTTTAATTTATATTCTAATTAAAATATCTAAAAACAAAAAATCTTGAAACAAAATTTAACTGAGAAGCAAAACTGCACCAGTTTAATTGCAAAAATGAATGCATAAATAAATAAATCATTATTTGAAATAAACAAAAAAAAAAAACAGCTAGTTGTCAAGGAAATATTTTCCTTTTTTTAAGTTATAGAACTATAATGACTAAAAATAATAAATAAAAATGGATAAATAAAATATAGACATGCTTAAAAAAACTAAAACAAGAACAAAAGCACACAAAAAATACTAAAACTTTAACTAAAATAAAAGTGAAAAAGAAACTATAATTTAAAAATATTATTAAAGCTGCACACAAGTCTTAATATCTAATGTAGTTCTGCTCTGAGTAAATTTGTTTCCAAGATTTTAGCGATATTTAAATGACACAAAAATAGCATTTTTTACAGTGTAAGTAACGTAATTATGCTGTCTAGCTTTGGAACAACATGAGAGCGCAGTCATGATGCCTTAAAATGCTGTCAGTATGAGCCGCTCACTCGGTTTTTCTCTTTCTCTGCCTGTCATTCAGAAGATAAGAATCGTTCAGTCCTTCCCGTGGATCGGTTTTCAGCAAACCGCCTTTTAGCAGCTGACAGTTTCTTATCGCCCTGCACGGTCCATCTTTGTGTTCTCCCACCGGAGATCAGGAGCAAACTCACGCAGACAGACAGACACAGGTAGAGCTCTTCAGATGAAGGCTGCGTCTCAGAGCTTTGAGACGACCTTTGACCTTCCTACACGTCTTAGAGAGCTGAGCCACCTCTGTGTCATTGAAGAACCTGCTTCACCGACAATCTTCAGATTCATGCTGCGTCAAGACTTTACAGCTTCTCAAAGATCAGCGTGAGCGTCTCTACAGCTCCTCACCAGCCGAGGAGAGAAAACGGCACACTGTTAATCCAAAAATGAGAATTCTGTTGTTTGTTCACTGTCATGAACCCTTTTTTTCTGGAAATGCATATCACCAGTGCAGGCACGTTCCAAAGAGGACAATAAAATACTAAAAAATATATTTTTTCCCCCTGGTAATACATGTTTGCGTTTGGGGTTGGTAAGATTTTTTTATTCAATTTTTTATTGAATTTTCTATTCATCTGTGAATGCTGAAAAATTAAATATTGGGCAGCACAACAGTTTTCAACACTGATTCAACACTGACAATATTCAACAATGAAACTGAAATTAAATAAACATTATTGAGAATTTATATTTTGCAATTCTCTATTTTATTTTTATTTTATTTTATTTTATTTTATTTTATTTTATTTTATTTTATTTTTTATATTTTATTATTTTATTTTATTTTATTTTATTTTATTTTATTTATTTTATTTTGCCTTCCACATAGAAAGCTACTTCTGACTTATATTCTAATTCAAAACTTTAAATATCTATTTATTGAAAATTATTATAAATTATTGAAACAAAACATTTAATTGAGAAGCAAAACTGGACCAGTTTAATTATAAAATAAAATAAAATAAAATAAAATAAAATAAAAATACATTTTTATTAATGTCTTATTAAAAAAAAAAGACATTAAAAGCAAACAAAACTTGAAACAAAATAAACATTAGCATAAAAGAAATCCCATTTTTATTTAGTTATAGAACTATAAGTAGTAAAACGATTAAATAAAAATGAATAAATAAAATATTGACATGCTTAAAAAAACTAATACAAGAACAAGAACAAAAAAGCTAAAACTTTAACTAAAATAAAAGTGAAGGAAAATATAATAATAATAAAAAATCCAATACAGCACAAGGATATTGTTAAATAAAAATAAAATTAAAAAAAATAACGAAAATAATAATAATTTGCCTATTATAACATATTAAACAAACACGTCAATGCAATATTTCCCATTTTTATTTAAAGTTACAGAACTATAATAATAACAAAAACTAATAAATCAAAATGAATAAAGAAAATATAGACATGGTTACAAATCTAATAGAAGAACAAATACACAAACTACTGAAACTAACCAAAAATAATAGTGTGTATATATGTGTATATATATATATAAGTAATAATTAATTTAATATTAAATAATATTAATGTTCATTTATTTAATATTTATAATTTAGAACTGAAGAGTTTATTTGCAAAAACACAACTTTTTATTTTGTTTTTAATTTTCAAAAATCATTTTTTATTGTACGTGCACTTTATTGTGTTAATTAGCTGTTTTTTTTTTACTTTATATCAAAATACCTCAACTGCAGTTTGATTAAGATGAATTAAAATGCACAATGAAAAAACATGATTTTTGCAAATGAACTCTTCAGTTTTACTTATAAAATATTTCATTATAATTACATATTAATAACACACTTTAATTATTCATTTTAATATTACTTTATGCATTACATAAAGACTAAAATCAAACTGCAAACTCAAAAATGGAACACTGACGCACGATTTATATAATTTATATAATCTACAATCAATCTACAGTTAGCAAAGTGTGACTGCTTCTGAAATCCCTTACTAAGATTTAGATATCCAGCTGAAAAGCAACAGATGAGCGTCGGCACGTAATTAAGTGGTATCATTTCCTCAGGCTTTTCTGCATGACAATGAGACGTTGTGTTTCTCACCGTCGTCTGCTCATTAGGCTCGATGCGCGTCCGTTCCGCCGCACGGATGCGTTTCAAAGCTGAGAGGAGGATGCGTTACACGCCGCCGCTTCTGTCATGCACACAAACACACGCGTGCTTTCATCCTCGGCTGTTGTTGCTCGCTCGAGTCTGTGGGGAGATGCTAAGCGAGCCGTGGCAGCCGCCGCCGCTCTCGGTTTCATTTCAAGTGTTTCCTCGCTAAATACAAGCGCGCTAACTTTGTGTTTCTCATGGGCACCTGCCACACTGACAGAAGTTTCCTGACAGGCAGGCCAACTCGGAAAAACCACGGCAGCCTCAAAGGACAGACAGACAGACCGGCGGTTACGCAACTCCTCCAGCAGCTCCTCTCAGGGAGTTGTGACGCTCAAACCCTGTTTACCTGCTCTGTCTGCGCTTTCCTCCTGTGAGCCTTTTTTACATCAGACAAAACATCCTCAAAACACACCGAAACCTTTCTAAATTGGAGAGTCAAGGCCTGCTGGTGTGTTTGCTCTCAGAGGTGGGCTCTGTTAAAAGTTGAAAACAGTGTCGTTTTTTAACAACACATTGCATTTTCAGTATTAATTGTCCATAAAATGTCTCTTTTTGGAATGAGGAGGAAATACGTCCTGCTCTGGAATTGTGTCAAGTGTGTATCTGGTCGTCCAATGCAAAATGCACGCAAAAATGGTCTTTCAGAATTCAAATCAAATATTTATCTAATAAATAATTTGTAGAGCAAAGCTCTTTGGAGTATTCATAGCTTTTATTTTTAGTCTGAGAGATACTAATACGGTCTATGTACAGCCTAACTTTAGATAACAAAACCATAACTTTGGGTTTTTAACACACTTGGGTTTTTTTTTGCACTGGCGTTTATGAATGTGAAATTTGGTCAAAAATGTAAGTGAACAGGTTAAATAAAAACTAGAGGAAAGTCTGTGTAGCACAGAGCTGGTCATAAATGTTTGGCTCACCAATAATTATCATACAAATAGTAGCAAGCAAAAATATAAAAATCACAATAATATTAAAAATAATTAAATAAAATAACCCATGAAAAATAGGCCTTAAATAAAATAAAACAAAATTTAATAACTTATAATAACTTAATAATTTAATGTGCATAAAATAAAAAATATCTACAAAAATAAAATGAAATAAAAAATAAATAAATACAAATTAAAATTAAAAATACTCATGAAAAATGGCCATAAAATAAAATAAAATGAAATAAAATAAAATAATCATTTAAAAAGGCCATAAACTAAATTAAACTAAAATAAACAATATTAATATTATAAAATACTCATCAAAAAAATTAGCCATAACATTAACATAAAAAAGGCCATAAACTAAATTAAACAAAACTAAAATAAAATTAAATTAAACATAAAATTAAATTAAAATAAAATACAATGAAATAAAATAAAATAATCATTTAAAAAGGCCATAAACTAAACTAAACTAAAATGAATAATATTAATATTATAAAATACTCTTCAAAAATTAGCCATAAAATAAAAAAAATGAAATGAAATGAAATTAAACAATCATTTAAAAAGGCCATAAACTAAATTAAATTAAACTAAAATAAACTACAAAATAAAATAAAATTTAATTAAAATATTATAAAAATTAAATTAAAATATTATAAAAAAAAAATAAAATAAAATAAAATAAAATAAAATAAAATAAAATAAAATAAAATAAAATAAAATAAAATAAAATAAAATAAAATAAAATGTCCTCTTCAGAATATTTAGAGTATGCAATGAAAAAGTATATATTCCCAAGAAAGTGAGACAGGTCTTTTCATTGAAGCCACTGAATTCATTCAAGTTTTAAAGCCAGTTTATGGTCATCCTATCTTCATTAAGGGTTGCTCCATATTCAATTTCAAAAATTCGCATGCTCAAAAATGGCAAGTAAAAAAAATAAATAAATTGATTTAGCATCAGTCAGTCTCTTCCAAACTAAATGGACAGCTCTTGGCTAAAATTGTCGCCACATTCACTCAAATAAAGGACATTTATTTCCACAAACCCTTGTATTTTTTCACTCCGACATCTTTGTGATGTACCATCATTAAATGCAAAGTGCCCTATTTGATTGTCTTCCACACCCTGCCTGTCAGTGTGAAGTCTTTATCCAAAATCTGTCATGCAAAATCACATTTAATGTTACTGCAATCTCCGTGTCTCTGTTTTCGGCCGCCACTCTGACTCTGATGATGAATTACGCCGTACCGTCGAACACTAACGCACACGTTCACGGTAATGACTCAGTCCTGTTGTCAGATTCAGATTCAGACAGTATTAGAGTGGAGTTATTAACTAGCGGTCCGGCGGTGACGCGGGTGGTTTGTGTGGAGGACGAGAGCGGCCCAGCGAGCGGTAGATTGAATGTATTGAGGGCAGATGGGACGTGTTGAGTGTCGTTTGTCCTCAAAGAGCCGTAAGAGCAGAACACAGCTGCGAGCTTCAGACTCCTTTAGAGCCGCGGGTTGATTTTAAACTGCTTGATTGCGACTCGATAAATCCCAAACACAAACTATAGAGACTCTAATGCTTTAAAATCAATGTGAAATGCAGCTTCTATGCAAACACACACAAAAACTGTGGACTTGATTTAAAAAAGCTAAACACTGAAACACTGAGTGTGCCAAATAGAGACATCCATACACACACACACACACACACACACACACACACACACACACAGTGATTTTAAGACTGTTTACTAGTTAGTTGAGCCAGACAACTGAACTAAAGGGTTAAAATCAAGCATTAGTTCATTTTTTGTTTTGTTCATGAAAAAATAGCTATAAAATAAAATAACCCATTAAAAATAGGCCATAAATAAAATAAAATAGTCCTATTTTAAGTATTTAGAGTATACTGGCTATAAAATAAAATAAAATAAAATAAAATAGTTCTATTTTAAGTATTTAGAATATACTGGCTATAAAATAAAATAACATAAAAAAAATAGTCCTATTTTAAGTATTTTGAGTATTCCGGCTATAAAATCAAATCAAAATAAAATCAAAATAAAATATAATAAAAAATAAAATAAAATAAAATAAAATAAAATAAAATAAAATAAAATAAAATAAAATAGTCCTATTTTAAGTATTTAGAGTATTCTGGCTATAAAATAAAATAAAATAAAATAAAATAAAATAGTCCCATTTTAAGTATTTAGAGTACTCTGGTTATACAATAAAATAAAATAAAATAAAATAGTCCTATTTTAAGTATTTAGAGTATACTGGTTATAAAATAAAATAAAATAAAATAAAATAAAATAAAATAAAATAAAATAGTCCTATTTTAAGTATTTAGAGTATTCTGGCTATAAAATAAAATAAAATAAAATAAAATAAAATAGTCCCATTTTAAGTATTTAGAGTACTCTGGTTATACAATAAAATAAAATAAAATAAAATAAAATAGTCCTATTTTAAGTATTTAGAGTATACTGGCTATAAAATCAAATCAAAATAAAATATAATATAATAAAAAAAATAAAATAAAATAAAATAAAATAGCCCTATTTTAAGTATTTAGAGTATACTGGTTATAAAATAAAATAAAATAAAATAAAATAAAATAGTCCTATTTTAAGTATTTAGAGTACTCTGGTTATAAAATAAAATAAAATAAAATAAAATAAAATAAAATAAAATAGTCCTATTTTAAGTATTTAGAATATACTGGCTATAAAATAAAATAAAATTGATTTAAAATTAAATTAAAAATAAATAAAAATCCTGAATTTTTTTTCCTCAAAAACCATAATTTCTTTACGACTGATCACTAACAATAGAGTGTGACTCCAAAATATCAATTTCTTGATTTCGTTTTTTTTTTTTTAAATATGAAAATGTCTTCATTTTCAAAAGTCAGTTTATATCAAAATTTGAGCAATAAATACCATTCTGGCGCTATTTAAAGTGTTGTAACAGATTGCTGTAGCCACACATGAAACGATCATCTTTTCTTCTTTACTACTAGTTACAGCAGCAAATAAAGACGAATTAACAGTAGATTTGAAAGAAACAGAACAACTTACTGAAATGAAATGTGTATATCCAAATGAATCAATATTGAATCTAGATCAAAACTGAATCAAATCGCAAACTTGTGAAGTGAAATCAAATTAAATCAGACATTCGTCTCAATACCCAGCCCTGTTTGCTTCTGAGTGGAACAGTATATTCAAGTGAGAATAATGTTGGTTTGAGACTTGATTTCACACTTTGGTAATGGACTGGATCATGAAAACCAGGACGTTTCATGCTGGGAAATGGAAAGCAAAATGTGAAAGGTGTCCCTCTCTGATTCTATCTAAAAGAACATGTTATTCTTTATTTTTGCTGTGGGAGCTCTTTAGAGGTGACTCGGGTGCTCGGGCTTGGAGCAGATCACTGGATCAGCTGTTTTCAAGGTCTTTTCTCTGCAGGGACAGAAAGAGAGAGAGACCGAGAACCAAAGGCCCAGAGATCCTCAGAGTCAGTTCACTCCATTACTGTTATCTGGAGATTCACTTTACAGAAAGTCTGTGAAGAACTTCAGGCATATTTATCTGCTTTGTTATAATAGTGTAAGCATATATTTATTCACAATTGACCAAGCATACAAAACAAAACAAAACAAAACAAATAATAAAATAAAATAAAATAAAAAACATAAAAAATAGGCCATAAAAAATAGCTCATTAAAGATAAAATAATAAAATAAAAAAATGAATAACTTATTAAAAATCATTCAAATAAAATAAAATAAAATAAAATAAAAATAACCCATGAAAAATTGGCCATAAATAATAAAAAAAAAAACTAAATAACCCATGAAAATTTTGCAATAAAATAAAATAAAATAAATCATTAAAAATAAACTAAAATAAATTAAAATAGCCATATCAGCTAATTATTCAGACAAGCATCACTGTTAGTTTTGCCAATAAAAAAAAATAAATAAATAAAATAAAATAAAAAATAACCCATGAAATAATTGGCCATAAAAATCCAATAAAATAAATAACTCATTAAAGATAAAATAATAAAATAAAATATTAAATAAATAACTCATTAAAAATTGTCCATAAAATCAAATAAAATAACCATATCAGCTATTTATTCACACAAGTATCACTGTTAGTTTTGCCAATAATAAAATAAATTAAATAAAATTAAATTAAAAACAAATAAAATAAAATAAAATAAAATAACCATATCAGCTATTTATTCAGACAAGCATCACTGTTAGTTTTGCCAATAAAAAAAAAAAATAAATAAAATAAAATAAAATAAAATAAAATAACCCATGAAAAATTGGCCATAAAATAAAAACAAAATAACCCATGCAAAATTAGCCATAGAATTAAACAAATTAAATACAATAAAATAAATAACACATTTAAAATCGAATAAAATAATAATAAGAATAATAAAAAATAACTCCATAAAATCAAATAAAATCATGTCTGAAAAATAATGTCTGTAGTTCTGTGCATAAAAAATAAAACATCAAATAAAAGCAGCAATTTAAAATGAAAATAATTTTATATTTAAAGTACAGTGTATAAAGATTACAAACTTTGTAAACAATCACTTGGCTTACAAAAATACAAATACAAAGGAATCAGTGCAATTTAGCACGTCAACTTCTCTGTAGTATTTCACGTCAACTACCCTATTATAATGCTGAATTCATTACTGTACACGATGCCTGAGGCTGGTAGCTGCCGTCTGATTATAATCTGATTGATTAGAATGTCTGATTCAATTACCCTTGACAAAAAAAATCAATTATTTCATAAAATGACATGCTTTTTCAACAGTGAAGGTTGGCTCATCTACAACAAAATTATTCTTGACTGTAACAATTAGTCATGTTTTATTCAGTCATCAGTGGTACCAGTGGCTTAGAATGTAAAATGTTTTTATTTAAACAAAATAAAAAGTTTTGATTTAAAATTAAATACATAATAAAAAAAAATAAAACATGAAATATATAAATATTATACATGTATATATAGTCTAAGTAATGTATTTAGCTCAAAGTCAAATTGAAAACAATTGGAAACTGGATAAACTAAAGTAAGATAAAATTAAATACCCATAAAAAATTAGCCATAAAATAAAATAAATAATTATATTAGCTATTTATTCAGACAAGCGTCACTGTTAGTTTTGCAGATAAAATAAAATAAAAACATGAAAAACTGACCATAAAAAAAGAAACAAAATAACCCATGAAAAATTAATACCATAAAATAAAAGCCACAAAATAAAAGAAAAATAAAATACAGTAAAATAAATAACGCATTAAAGATAAAATAATAAAATAAAATAAAAAAAAAACATAAAAAATTAATGCCATAAAATACAAGAAAAATAAAATACAATAAAATAAATAACTTGTTAAAGATAAAATAAAATAAAAAGAACAACTCATTAAAATTGTCCATAACTAAAATAAAATAAAATAAATAACTCATTAAAAATTGTCCATAAAATAAAATTTAAAAAAAAAACATGAAAAATTAATGCCATAAAATAAAAGAAAAATAAAATAAATAACTCGTTAAAGATAAAATAATAAAATAAAATGAACAACAAATTAAATTCGTCCATAAATAAAATAAAATAAAATAAAATAAAGTAATAAAAAATAAAATAAAATAATAAAATAAAATAAAATAAAAATATCAGCTAATTGACCATAACAAAAGTAAATTTTTTCATAAAATGCATGCTTTTTCACAATGAAGATTGGCTCATCTACAACAAAATTATTCTTGATTGTAATAATTAGTCATGTTTTATTCAGTCATCACTAGTACTAGTGGCTTAAAATGTAACATGTTTTTACTTAAACAAAATAAAAAATGTCAAGCTTTAAATGCTAAAAAAAAGGTGTCAAAATAAAATAGAAATATATAAATGATACTTTGAGCTCCAAGTCAAATTGAAAACAGTTGAAAATTGGAAAAGATCCTGTTGTTCTCCTCGAGTGCATTTTGAGACGCTGACCTGTTCCAACAATAATAAGTGTCAAAATAAAGCACCGTTTCTGCTACGCTTGACGAGACTAACTAATCACGTACACACCGGGGTTTGTTATCCACACCATGTGGAGCGGCTGTCAATACTCGTCTGGTAGAAAAACCGTGGCTGTTTTCACATCAGGGACAAACTGCTTATATCTGTGTTTACAGATCTGCACCTTCCACCGGAGCCCAGACGAGACGAGACCAGACGGTCTAATGAAACCGGTTCAACTTTTGACCCGAATAAACACACGAGGAGAAACTCAAGACAATGGATCATCTGCAGACGCCTTTGACTCTGTGCTGAGGGTCATCAGTGAGCTTTAATTACATAAAGAGGCGAATAAATTGAGTTTCACAAGCACAGACAGATGGACGGATTACTGGAGCTCGATGCGACACGGATCAAATTCACAACCGCACGCACCGTTCTCCTGAACTTCCTGCTTTTTCTGTGCAAATGACTTTATTATGCTGAAATCTTATGAAAGCACTGACCCTGTGAAACGCTAAAAACCTGTTGCATTCTGGGAGGCGTCACACAATGCTTCTCAATAATAACCGTATGACAGATTTCAGCGGGATTCACTGGAACGAGAGTAATTTAGAGTAATTCAGTGGAATGAACAAAATTTGCTTGGTTTTAAAATCATTATGATCGTTACAGGTTGTATCATTTCCATTGGGCTAAAAAGCATTTAAAAAAGCATTTTTAAACCATATTAGTGCTGTTTGCCAGGACATGCATCACATTTAGTGTTGTTCATATTTAGAGTTGGTGATTTAAGGCGGGCGTACACGGTGCGATTTTTGAGGTCGTACGAGCTCGCATGCGATTTTTTTGGTTATCGGAGGAAATCGTCTCTTCTCGTATGGTCGGGGCTCGTATGGTGTGTGAGAAATTACGAGACGAGCAGAGTGCCTTACCAGCACTTCCCGACCTCACGATCATTTTTAAACATGTCAAAAAACTTCGGGAGCTGTCGGATTGAAAGCGTGACGTGTGTGCTGTTGAACGAGCCGATTTGTTGGGCAAACTGGAAATGACCAATCAGAAGCTAAGAAAAGAAAACCACAGAAGAAGAAAGATGAACATGGCAGCGCCACGGAGAATTTGGACTCTGGCAAGAACAGCGAGCGCTGTATGATATATCGAGCAGCATTTATCATGACAGGGTCGTCCGAGATGAAGAAAATAAAGTCCATGTTGTTCTCTGCCCTTCAGCCAAACTCTTTGCCATGCCCTTTGTTTTCTTTTCTTTTTTGTTTTTTCGCAAGCCATTGCTGCCACAAAGAAAAGGATCTCTTCCTCGGAGTCCATGTTTTTGGCGCGGAACTTCGTGAATGTGATTGCCTCGGAAATCGGCAGGTTTTAAAATCGTGCCGTGTACCACTGCGTCCGTAAACAAAGTCACTCGTGACGTGTGCGTGGCCATACGGTCTTCCGACTGTCCGAATTCGCACCGTGTACGGCCACCCTTAAACTAAACCATTACACTAAAAATGACAATTGCAAACAATTACTGTTATTAAATACTCTGTGCATAAGACCATCCTTTTTCAGCAATAACTTAAATTAAAATATATACAAACTACTGGATATTTAATATTTTAAATAGAATCATATATTGGGAGTCAGTTTTATTTTATTTTATTTTATTTTATTTTGGGCAAAACTAACAGTGATGCCTGTCATTTACATTTTATAATTTCATTTATTTTATAATGAACAGCGATTTTTGTCTGAGTAAACATAATTAATATGGTTGTTTTATTTCTTTTTCTCTTATTTTTATTTTAGGGCGAACACGAACGGTGATGTTTGTCTGAGTATATAGCTTATTTTACTTTACTTTACTTTACTTTACTTTACTTTACAAACAGTGATGCCTGTCTGAATAAATGTATTTTATTTTATTTTATTTTATTTTATTTATTTATTTATTTTTTATTTATTTATTTATTTTTTAATGGGCAAAACTAACAGCGCTGCCTGTCTGAACAAATGGAGTTTATTTTATTTTATTACTTTATTTAAGGACAAAACTAAGAGTGAATTTTGTCTGAGTAAACATAGTTAATATGGTTGATTTATTTATTTATTTATTTTCTCTTATTTTTATTTTAGGGTGAAAATGAACGGTGATGTTTGTCTGAATATATAGCTGTTTTATTTTATTTTATTTTATTTTATTTTATTTTACTTTACAAACAAACTGTGATGCCTGTCTGAATAAATAGATTTTATTTTATTATTTTGTTTTGTTTTGTTTTGTGTGTAAAACTAACAATGATACCTGCCTGAATAAATAGTTTTTTTTTTTTTCTGTGTAAATATAGTTAATATGGTTGTTTTATTTTTTTTTTATTTTTGTTTTAGGGTGAAAACAAATGGTGATGTTCGTCTGAATATACAGCTGTTTTATTTTATTTTATTTTCAAACAAACAGTTATGCCTGTCTGAATAAACAGCTATTTTATTTTATTTTATTTTATTTTATTTTATTTTATTTTATTTTATTTTATTTTATATTTCACTTTATTTTATTTTATTTTTTAGTGCACAAAACTAACAGTTCTTTTTATTTTATGGGAAAAACTAATGGTTATGCTTGTCAGTTTATTTATTTATTTATTTTAAACTAACAGTGATGCCTGTTTGAATAAACTGCTATTTTATTTTATTTTCCAACTTTATTCTGCCCATAAGGTATTACATTCATCAAAAGTGACAGTAAAGACATTTACAATGTTACAAAAGATTTCCATTTCAAATAAATTATGTTCTTTTGAACTTTCTATTCATCAAAGAATCCTAAAAAATAAAATGTATCACAGTTTCCACAAAATATTGGGCAGCACAACTGTTTTCAACACTGATAATAATCAGAAATGTTTCTTAAGCAGCAAACAGATTCACTTCTGCCTTTTCTGATTATAGTTAAACTCTCTGTTTGTCTATCTGTGGTATCAGACCGGTTTCTAGTCGTCTCTCATGGGTGAGTTAGTGCCGTTTGCACACAAATGAAACCTAAAACCTCAAATCTCTCTGATTGATTCCTCACCCCGTCGTGAAGCAGCTGATGGGCAATTAGCGCACGTCAGGCTCTCGTCATGGGTTTTTTCTTGCATGGTCAGGATTTAATTGCAGAGCCGTTTCAAATGAAGAAAGCTGTCTTTTGTCCAATTTGTAGTGTTTTATGTACAGATCAGAAGTAAACAGAGCGTCTCGGCGGATTACAAGGTTGTATCCGAGGAAAGTCAATACAAGTCCCTGAATGATGATTAGAGCGAGAGAGAGAGAGTGAGAAAGAGAGAGGTAAGAATAAGCAGGTAGAAAAAGTCCTGCAGTAAAGCATAAGGAGGCTTGTGTTCAGTAATCATGTGAAACATGAGCTCTGTGTGAACACCTGCTGCGCTGGACACCACTCAAGATCACTGACGAAGGTTTGCAAGAAACTTCCTCTTATTAGTGCCCATTTTATTCTGCACTACAGCATAAATAAATAATAAATAAACTATTGTTTCCCCAGTAAGAATACCTTAAAGGAGAAGTCCAATCCAAGGTATGTTGCAAGTTTAAATGCGGCTTCAAACGATCCCAAATGCGGTTGTAAACAATCCCAGCCGAGGAAGAAGGGCCTTATCTATCGAAACGATCAGTTATTTTCATTAAAAAAATACAATTTATATACTTTTTAATCTCAAACGCTGGTCTTGCCTTTCTCTCCCTGAACTCTGTGTATTCTGACTCAAGACAGTTAGTGTATGTCGAAAAACTCTCACCCTCACAACTTCAAAAATCATTTCAAGTACATTAGTAAATTATATGTGAATCTCTGTTTTGGAAGTGGACTTCTCCTTTAATATCCTAAAAGAAAAAACAGACACATCTACTTGAGAAAGAACATCATTTTCTTAAGAATATATCTTTAAGAATTAAGTCAGCACTTTCTCTAGTTTTATGCATAAATCTGGCAACATTAGATGAGAATGCTACAACTGACTATGAAATATAGATCTATCTATCTATATTTTTTTCTTTCCTTCCATCCATCTTTCTTTCTTTCTCTTTCTTTCTTTCTCTCTCTTTCCTTTCTTTCTTTTTCATATCCATCCATTCTTCTTTCGGTCTTCTTACATCTATCCATCCTTCCTTCCTCATGTCCTTCCATCCATCCTTCTTGCTTTCTTTCTTATATCCATCCTTTCTTCCTTTCATCCAGCTTGCTTGCTTTCTCACATCCATCCATCCACCCTCATATCCATCCATCCATTCATCATCCATCCTGCTTGCTTTCTTATATCCATCCATCCATCCATCCATCCATCCTTCCTTATATTCATCCTCCAGTCTCATCCATCTTGCTTTTTTCTTTCATCCATCCTTCCTCATATCTATCCATCCATCCATCCATCCATCTTGCTTGCTTTCTTAACCATCCATCCTTCCCTTCTATCCATCTGTCCATCATCCATCCATCCTGCTTTCTTGCTTGCTTTAACATCCATCCAATCCATCCATCCATCACATCTGTCCATCCATCCATCTTCTTTACATCCATCCATCCATCCATCCATCCATGCATCCATCCATCACATCTGTCCATCCATCCATCTTGCTTTTACATCCATCCATCCATCCATCCATCCATCCATCCATCCATCCATCCATCATCATCTTCATCCATCCATCCATCTTTTATATCCATCCATCCATCCATCTTTTTATATCCATCCATCCATCCATCATCACATCCGTCCGCCCATCTTGCTTTCATATCCATCCATCCTTCCTTATATCAGTCCGCTCATCCATCCTTCCTTATATTCATCCTCCTGTCCATCTATCTTGCTTTCTTTCTTTCTCTTTCTCTCTTTCCTCTCCTTCCCTCATGTCCTTCCATCCATCCTTCTTGCTTTCTTTCTATATCCATCCTTTCTTCCTTCCATCCACCTTGTTGCTCACATCCATCCATCCACATCCATCCATCCATTCATCATCCATCCTGCCTTTCTTCCATCCATCCATCCATCCATCCATCCATCCATCCATCCTTCCTTATATTAGTCCATCTGTCCATCCATTTTATCTTTCATCCATCCTTCCTCATATCTATCCATCCATCCATCCATCCATCTGTTTCTTATATCTATCCATCCATCCATCCATTTCTTCTTACATCCATCCTTCCTTCTATCCATCTGTTCATCTTGTCCATCCATCCATCCATCCATCAATCCATCCTTCATACTTGCTTATATCCATCCATCCATCCATCCATTCCGTCCATCCATCCATCTCCATCCATCCATCCATCCATCCATCCTTCCATATTCGTCCGTCCGTCCATCCATCTTGCTTTCATCCATCCTTCCTCCATATCTATCCATCCATCCATCCATCCTTCTATTCGTCCATCCGTCCATCCATCTTGCTTCTTTCATCCATCCTTCCCTCATATCTATCCATCCATCCATCCATCCTTCCTGTCCGTCCTCCCATCCATCTTTTTTTCTTTCATCCATCCTTCCTCATATCTATCCATCCATCCATCCATCTTGTTTCTTATATCTATCCATCCATCCATCCAGCTTGTTTCTTAAACCATCCATCCTTCCCTTCTATCCATCTGTCCATCTTGCTTTCCATCCATCCATCCATCCATCCATCCATCAATCCATCCTTCATACTTGCTTTTATATCCATCCATCCATCATCACATCCGTCCGCCCATCCATCTTGCTTCTTATATCCATCCATCCATCTATCCATCCATCCATCCTTCCTTATATTCGTCCGTCCTCCATCCATCTTCTTTCTTTTCATCCATCCTTCCCTCATCCATCCATCCATCCATCCATCCAGCTTGCTTTCTTAAACCATCCATCCTTCCCTTCTATCCATCTGTCCATCGTCCATCCATCCTGCTTTCTTGCTTTTACATCCATCCACCCATCCATCCATCCATTCATCCATCACATCTGTCCATCCATCCATCTTGCTTTTATATCCATCCATCCATCTTTTCTTGCTTGCTTTATATCCATCCATCCATCCATCCTTCCTTATATCAGTCCGTTCATCCATCCTTCATCCATCCGTCTGTCCATCCATCTTGCTTTCTTTCTTATATCCACCCATCCATCCTTCCCTCCTTCCATCCATCTTGCATGCTTGTTTTACATCCATCCATCCATCCATCCTTATATTGGCCCCTCCGTCCATCCATCCATTTATCCATCCCCCAATTCCATCTGTCTGTCTGTCTGTCTATCTTAATATAGCTCTACTGGTAAGCAGCATCTGTTGGTCTCACACAGCTGTGGTGTGACTCTTCAGCTCTCTTCCTTTAATTAAGTCCTGTATTTGGCTCAGATTCCTCCAGAGATGCGGCTGTAATCTCGGCGCGTCTCTCAGGGCGTTGTGTTTAGACGGCTGATGTTATTGTGCTCCCCTGATGTCACGAGGTCCACGGCAGCGCCTGCATGAAAGCAATCTCATTGAGCGCTGGAGTGGAGTGGATTCTGATTGGCTGCGGTTGATCCCGACACCTGAGCGGCGCACAAGAGCCGGCTCTCCTGATTAACGGCGCGCGATCCGTCCCTCAAGAGCGCCTCTCTCGCTAACAGAGCTGTTAGAGAAAGCATTTGACCTTATGAGGCCGGGGAGGCTGTGTTTTGTCGGCGGAGATGAATCCGAGCGCTCGAAGAATGGAGTTCAATGAAAGCAATTCGCAGCAATGAAACATCTCTGTGTGCCTGAAAAGGCCACGACTAGTCTTTGTGAGTACGGTGTGTCCTACTGAGGCCGAGAAATCGCTCTTAACCCACAACGCACAGGAAACGCTCCCTGCTCCCAATTTTTGCGGGTAATTTCTCTATGTCGTCGGGACCGTGAACGATGGCGTTCCTGTGGTGATTCGCAGAGGATTCCTCGATTGTCCTTAATTATTTGAGTGGGAGATTTGAGCAGAAACAATGAGAGTCAAAGCTTTGCTCCCAGCACTGACGCTCTGTGTTTTAGTACAATGAGCCAAATTAACTAAATCTGGAAAACAAACTAAATATACATTTGTTTCCGGAGCAGCAAATCAGCATATTAGAATGATTTCTGATCATGTGATGCTGAAGACTGGAGTAATGATGCTGAAAATTCAGCTTTGCATCATAGGAATAAATTACATTTTAACATATAGTCACATAGAAAACAGCAATTTTAAATAACAATAATATTTCAGATTTTTACACTATTTTTGGTCAAATAAACGCAGTCTTGGTGAGCAGAATAGACTGTTTCAGAAACATTAAACAGTCTTACTCACCCAGACATGCATATATGCATTGTGTTGAACAGTTTCTTCAGCATTAGATCTACAGCACAGAAAGGAGTTCAGGAAGCAGACAGGAAACACTTAAGAGGAACAGAACCGCTGGAGTTCAGTCGCAGCGCTTTTATGTAACCTTCATTCCCTCCATCTGATCCAGTTCGGCAGCAGAAAGGCTACGGCGTTCCTGAGCTCCGGCTGAGAGCGGCTTTTTCAATCCTCTGAGCACTTCAGGATAATCCTTTTCTCTTTCTTTATTGAAAAATGTGTTTAGATTGAAAATAGTATCAAAGAAAATGCCTTTTCAGCTCGAGTCTCTGAGGAAAACCAAATGAGCCAAATGAAATCATGCAAAAGTCCCATGACCGGCGTATATGAGGACCGCCAGAAATTAATTAATTGTTAACACTACTAAATATATTTATCACAGCTAACGCAGTGGCCTAACATGACACCGTTACCACTTCATTCAGTTCTGGGTGATTTCTACAAACTGACAAAAACAAAACACCCTCATATAAATAAGGAAAACCAGAAATGAGATCACTTTAATTTCTATGTTGTTTCTCCTAAACAGATAATAAGACAGGAAATACAGAATGAGATGAGGAGCCCAGTAATCAAGAGTCTCAAACATGTCAAAAATCAAAGTTTGCTATGACAAGATCTTAATATATGACTTCAAACAATTCTCATCAAATCATCTGAGCTGATCCACATTCATTTTATAGCTCTAAACTCTTATTAAATGACTCATTTGGGTCTGTTTTATCTATCAGAATGCACAGCTTCATTAAAGAAAACGTATTTCTATTCAGAAAGAAATTAAACGTAATTTTAACAGGGTTATTATAGTTAAATAAAACTAAAACTTAAATTCTTTATCTAATAAAATGACAAAATCTCACAATAGAATTACTAAAACGTAAAAATGCTAAAACATTTTATTTGCGCTAGTGATCAAGGCAAAATGTATTTTTTAATACGTGATGTACTAAAAAACTAAAAGTAATAAAATCAAAACTGTACAGACATATTTACAAAAAAGAACAAAAAAACAAAATTAATAAGCAAATACTAATAGAAAAATGACAAAATATCACAACAAATTCTCAACTAAAGTTAAAATAAAAATCAAAATGAACTCAAAATAAAAATAAAAACTGTAATAATATCTCACAGCTCCTATACAGAATTTTTTTTTCAAAAAAGAATATGTTTTTTTTTTGTTTTTTTTTTCCAAAATATAAAAATATATATTATATATATTAAATATATTTCAATATATACCCCCCCAAAAAATGGCCAAAAAATTTGTTTATTTGTTAAAATAAAAAATAAAATATATATTCTTTGTTGTTGCTGCTGTTTTTTTGTTTTTTTTTTGCCATATGGGAGACACTAAACAAACAGTGACATGCCTAAAATTAAAAATCATGAAATTCTAAATCATTAAAAAAAGATTATGTATTTATTTGCTACTAAATTTACTACTTTACTAATAAAATAAAATAAAATAAAATAAAATAAAATAAAATAAAATCTTATTTTAGTTTAGGTACCAAAGCAACATTCTTATTTTTATTTAGTTTAACTTAATGTATTAAAATAACTCGAACCAAAACTAAAATAAAAATGACTGAAAAACCATACTGACATATGTATAAACAAAAACTGTTAAAAATGACAAAAAATGCAACAAAATGCATTTTTTAAAATTAAAATGGAAAATATACATTACAAAAGTTGATTAAAAAAAAATATCACTGATTCTAAAATAACACTGAAAAACTGTGAATTTGTCTAAGAAAGTGTTAAAAACGGATAAAGACAAACACAGAGGTGCTCAGATTGATCCGGGTATGACTGGATAACCGCAAAAGAGCCTGGAGAGCTCATTCTCAGCGCATGTGTTCATAACACTGGTTTTGTTTTCCTCATTTTGGCCGAACAGAAGCACAAACATGCATCCGTACAGCAGGTGTTTGCAGTGTGTCCTTGTGCGTGCCTCAAACTAGTCCTTCAGTAATGAAACGGCCGCTTCCCGCAGTTCACAATATCGCCGGTGACGTGTGGCGGTAGCCAAAATCTATCACGCTGTGTGTTTCTACTGCTCAAAAGTTTGCAAACAAATGACAGTCAGAACAACAGATCCCGAGAACAGCACACAAAGACTCAATGCCACAACTGACCAATCACAATCAAGAATCCCAAAGAGGCATCCAATGCATCTATTCATCCATTTTATTCAAATCTGAACTATTTTCCTGTTTGTTTTGTTTATTAGACATGACCGTGCACGTACCTAAAGCCTCTCGCTGAAGTGCTCCATATGCAACACAGATCCAAAATGAACGCTTGCCAAACACCACATGAAAAATAAAATGTGCTTTGCAGAGTAAACAAAATGTTTCTGGCCTGTTGGCCAGGATCATGATCTGAAGCAAAACAAAACAAGGATAACTTTTGTGCATCAGCTGAATAATTATCATCACACTTTAAAGCTAGAAAGATCAAAACTTTGCTGTCAAAAAGTTCAATAAATTGGCTTTTCTGACTATTACTTCATGTCAAGCTGTACAGTGTTAAAAATTCTCTTTGTGTGGTGACACATTCTTCCCTCAAAACAAAAATAAGACCAAACCCATGATGGTTCTGGATGTTTCTGTGACAGATGGTGCTGCACAGAGACTCTGGCTGTTGTACGAGTGACACAGCGCTAAATCTGCAGGACAAATCAGCTAGAGAACTCATTCTGAGAAACTAAATTATATGCATTTTTAATGCAACAAGATATAATTGAGTTTCACAACTGGTAACATATATTCACAGCGCTATTTTCTTAATTATAATTCATAGGTGTTGCAACAATTTCAGACGTGTATGAAAGCCACAAACCACGTTCTCATTTTCTCAAGTCCAAAGCCAGAAACTACAAAATTCTCCAAAACACAAAACGAAAAGCTTGGGGGATGAACGGTGCGCATCACGTTTTGCATGTCGATTATAATCGACCGTTTCTTCCTACCTGGAGCCTGTTGAAGCACCATATCGGACAGATCCTGCAGGTGGATGAAGAGAACGAGTCCTCCGACTCCAAACAGCAGTAGAAACCAGAAGGAGCAGGGCGGCTTACAGACGGACACCCGCAACCTTCTCCGACCGCGTAGAATATCCACCATCTTACAATCCATGAAGAGCATCACAGCTCAGAACAAAAGGACAATCCTGCTGAAAGAGAGAGAACGAGAGATTGTGAACACATCCTCACTTACAGAAGAAAACAGCCTGTTTAATAGTAAAATTAATGAATGGAAACACTGTTTTTGCATTTAGATGTATGCATTTGGGTGATGCCATTATGCAAAGGATCTTATAGTGCATTGAAGTTTTTGCATTCCCTATGAATCGAACCTATGACCTTGGTGTTGCAAGCTTTACTTTTTAGGCTGCAGGAATGACGCAAAAAAAAAAAAAGATTTTGATGGAACCTTTAGACAAAACCTATGCATACGTGTTTTTGTTGAGTATCATTGAGTATCATAAGCTCAATTTTATTTAGAGGCCCAAACTGAGCAAAAAATGCAGTTTGGTGCAGATGCTGATATATGGACAAAAAGTGATGAAATTCTGATGCATGATCTAAATATCAGTGGTCACTCTATATCTCCAATAATATCTCCACTGAATAAAACATGCAACTTAATGAGTTTATTGCACACATTTTGAATGACAAATTGTTGCATACTGCACAATGTTTTACATGCAATTAGATGCTTTTTTTTTTAAATTAGTAGGGAGGATGCAAAAAGTACCTTTGCATGTTGGTGGAGTGAAAAATGCATATCAAATTAGCATTCACAAATTTCCAAATATTATATTGCACAGAAAATTGCATCCAAATGGAGCAAAAAATGCAATTTGGTGCACAATGCCTTTTTTAAATTAGTAGGAAGGATGCAATATATTTTTTGCAATATACAAGTTCTTTTTGTTTGTTGGTGGAGTGAAAAATGCACAATGTTTTACATGCAATTAGATGCCCTTTTTAAATTATTATTTAAAATATATTATTTGTGATAAACAAGTACTTTTGTTTGTTGGTGGAGTAAAAAAAAAATTCATATTAGCATTCATAAATTTCTGAATATTATATTGCGCAGGAAAAAGCGCCCAAACTGAGCAAAAAATGACAATTGGTGCACATGATGCCTTTTTTTATTAGTAGGAAGGATGCAATATACTCTTTGCAATATACAAAAAGTACTTTTATTTGTTGGAGTGGAAAATGCACGATGTTTTACATGCAATTAGCTGCCTTTTTAAAATTAGTAGGAAGGATGCAATATATTCTTTGTGATAAACAAGTACTTTTGTTTGTTGGTGGAGTGAAAAATGCATATCAAATTAGCATTCATAAATTTCCGAATATTATATACTGCACAGGAAATGCAAACTGGTATAGTAAAAAAAAATGCACTTAGATGCCTTTTTAAATTAGTATGAAGGGTGCAATATATTCTTTGAAATATACTTTTGTTTGTTGATGGAGAGGAAAATGCACAGTGTTTTACATGCAATTAAATGCCTTTTTTAAATTAGTAGGAAGGATGCTATATATTCTTTGCAATATACAAGTACTTTTTTTTTGGCAGGGTGAAAAATGCACACATGAAATTAGATGTCTTTTTTAAAGGAAGGATGCAATATATTCTTTGCAATATACAAGTACATTTGTTTGTTGGTAGAGTGAAAAATGCACATCAAATTAGCATTCATACATTTTCTGAATATTACATTCCACAGGAAATTGTGCCCAAACTGAGCAAAAAATGCAATTTGGTGCAGATGCTGATATTTATCTGGACAAAAAGTGCTGAAATTCTGATGCTTGTAATGTAAATCAATGAGATCTTTATATCAGTCTAGCAAAAACGTACATAAAATGATCTTAATATCAGTGATCGCTCTATATCTCCAATAATATGTCTTAGTAAGATGAGACCGAAACGATCCAAACATGTAATGCAATGCAATCCAATGATTCCTCAAAAGATCCTGATAATCAGAGACACTGATTTTTCTAAAAAATGATTCATGGAGAATCAAGTAAAGCCAAGCTGCTTTAGTCCAGTAAGTGTTTATCTGTAAACATAACTAACAATAGCCAAATAATGCATAATAAATCAATAGTTAAACCTGAATTTGTGCAGATGTTTCACTGCAGAACATCTCAGATCATGAGGAGTTTTAGGATTCAGTCATGCAACTCCCCTCCCAAATTTAAAAAATCATCTCATGCATTTCACATCCCTGAGAGGTGCATGTCTGTTCTGAGTATAATTTCACATCAAGTTCCTCCGAGTGAAAAAAAAAAACGTGTGTCTGCATCAAATTAGCCCATAATGCCGCTGTGCTCGTATTTACCGAAGAGGCTTCAGCGGCCCGTCGGCATGATTGTGAGGAATAATCACAAACGCATATAGACTCAACGGCCCATTAGCTCAGCGCTGGACGAGAGACTGACAGGCAGAATCGGGGTGAGACTATTTATTTTACCTGATCTCAGAACAGACAGTAATCAGGTGAAAGGCTGCAGATGTAAACGTGTTCAAGTGTGAGTGATTCATATGTTCTGTTCATAGTTACTGATGGAAAAACAAGGCTGGGTGCATTATTGATGTACTAACACAAAAACACAAATTTATAACATTTCTACACGTTAGGTGATCAGACTGCCGAAAGTTACACAAAAGTGAATAAAAATGACAAATAACTACTTGTTTGTGATAACTGGATGCCACCCACTGAATAAAACATGCAACTTAATGAGTTCATTGCACACTACAGTTTGAATGACAAATTATTGCATACCGCACAATGTTTTACATGCAATTAGATGCCTTTTTTAAATTAGTGGGAAGGATACAGTATATGCAAAATGCAAGTACTTATGTTGGTGGAGTGAAAAATGCATATCAAATTAGCATACGTAAATTTCCGAATATTACACTGTGCAGGAAATTCAATTCAAAAGGGCGTAATAACGTGCAGATGTTGAAACGGCGTTCACTGAGAGCATGTCGCTGTCTTCGCGTTAAGCAGGAATTTTATTACCCTGCTGTTGTATGTATAATTATAGCAGGTTTTCTGAGAGAATTAATATTCCGGAGCAGAATGAAGCTCGTTAGTGTGTGAGTCTCATTAGAGAACCTGTCACAGCGTGAGACACAGTTTACCAGGGAAACAAGATGACAAGGAAACAGGAGGAACAACCGGGATGGAAAACAACATGTGAAGAGAGAGAGAGAAAATATAATAAATAAATCTATCACAGAAAATCTCACTTAATCAGGATCTTTAACATGCAATGGAAACCCATTACAGCTATGGAATAAAAAATAGACAAATAAATAATAATAATAAAGTATATAATAAATAGTGAATTTCCATCTATCAATTTGAACTGTTTATGTCACGATTCACATTTTTTAATTTTTCTCACAACTTTACATCTTGCATTAGTTTATATCTTGCGATTCTGAATTTATATCTCACAATTCTAAGTTTACAGTAGATCTTTCAATTTTAAGTTTATAACTTGCAATTCAGAGTTCATATCTCACAATTCTGAGTTTATATTGAATGTAGAGTTTAAGTGCATATCTTGCATTTCTGAGTTTATATCTCACAATTTGTGTCGGTTTACAACTTGCAATTCTGAGTTTATATTGAATTTTAGCTTTTTATCTTGCAATTCTGAATTTATATCTTGCAATCTTGAGTTTATATCTTACAATTCTGAGTTTATATCTCATAATCCTGAGTTTATATCTCACAATTCTGAGTATATCTCAGATTTTGAGCTTATATCTCACAATTTTGAGTTTATATCAAAATAATTTATATCAGTTTATATCGAATTTAGAGTTTATATCTCGCAAACCTGAGTTTATGTCTCATAATTCTGAGTTTATATCTTACAATTTTGAGTTTATATCACATTTTGAGCTTATGTCTCACAAGTTTGAGTCTATATCTCACAATTCTGAGTATATCAGATTTTGAGTTTATATCTCACAATGTTGAGTTATATCTTGCAATCTTGAGTTTATATCTCACAATTCTACTGTGAATTTATATTGAATTTTACATTTTTTATCTTGCAATTCTGAATTTACATATCACAATCTTGCAATCTCGCAATGTTGAGTTATATTTTGCAATCTTGTTTATATTGCACATTTCTGAGGTTATATTGAATTTTAAGTTTTTTATCTTGCAATTCTGAATTTACATATCACAATCTTGCAATCTCGCAATGTTGAGTTATATTTTGCAATCTTGTTTATATTGCACATTTCTGAGGTTATATTGAATTTTAAGTTTTTTATCTTGCAATTCTGAATTTACATATCACAATCTTGCAATCTCGCAATGTTGAGTTATATTTTGCAATCTTGTTTATATTGCACATTTCTGAGGTTATATTGAATTTTAAGTTTTTTATCTTGCAATTCTGAATTTACATATCACAATCTTGCAATCTCAAGTTTATATCAGATTTTGAGTTTATATCTCACAATGGTGAGTTTATATTTTGCAATCTTGAATTTATATTGAATTTTAAGGGTTTTTTTTATCTTGCAGTTCTCAATTTACATCTCACAGTTGTGTTTATATCTCACATCATAACTGTTTATGAGTTTATATTCACAATTTAAAATGTATCTCTCACAATTTGGAGTTCATGTTCCCACAACATTGCTTTTTGTGTGTGCAATAGGGAAAAAATAGTACAAAACATGCAAAAGTCAACTGAAAAAGTACTAGCACTTTCATTACTCATTTTTAAACAAAGTTCAAAATGAATCATTTTTAGCTCAAAAAATACATATATTTTTCCATCAAGACCGCTCAAAATGTGTTCTTCAGACTAATTTCATGGTGTCTATTGTCTTGCGTCGTGTTAATCTGAGTGCCTGTTTTAAGAAATCTTAGCGAGTGCATTTTGTCTTGATCCTCTGTCAGATTCTCTGCAGTGTATGTAAATGAGTGGCGGTCAGGTCATCTCTCCGATAATGAGAACATACAGTTGCAGAAGTCGGAGGATGTTGCCATAGTGATTTGATGTTGCCAGAGCGTCTACAGTCCACAAATAAATGGACATGAGATGTAAACGTCTAATTTTGTACATAATTTTTGCACCACCACCCACATATGACAGACCTGAGACGTCTTCTTTCAGAAACTAAGAACTAAAAGCTGCAGTTTTGTGAGTTCTGTTTAACTCTCTCACATCTTTTAAACGCCATATGATTTGAGAATTCAATTTTCTGAACAATGTACGTCTACCGCATTTATTAATATTAGTCAATATCAATTAATAAATATGTAATTAAATTTCATTAATCATTAAGATTAGTTAGTGCACTGTTAATTAAGATGAACAAACTAGGACTATTGTTGTTAAAACTAAAGCTATTAAAACATTTTGCTAATTGAAATAAAGCTGAAATAAAATAAATATTAGATGAAACAATTTAAGCTAGCGCAGCTATTTTCATTTAGTTTGGATTGATCTGGAAGTAAAATAAAATTAAAACTGAACAAAAAAAAAAAATCTAAAATCGTTAAAGAAATAAAGAAAAAGAAAAGCACATAAGAAAATTACTAAAATGAGAACTATAATAGTATATAAAACTAATAGTATAGTATAGTACAGTATAGTATAGTAGTAAAGCGTACATATAAGTATAGTATAACACAGCATAGTATAGTACAAAATATGTATTAGTATAGCATATCTATAAGTATAGTATTGCATGTATAAGTATTAGTATAGTATAGTATATAGTAGTCAACATTTGAAGTGGATCGAAACCTTTCATCACAGTTGTCCTAAAACCAAAACAACACCCGTTCTTGTCTTAGGACAACTCTGATTAACTTTTTTGATGCACTTCAAATGTTGACTACTGTAGTATAGTAGTAAGGAATATATACAAGTATTGTACAGCACAGCAAAGTACAGCATAGAAAAACATGCGTATAAGTTTAGTATAGCATGTGTAAGTATCAGTATAGTATAGCATATTATGGTGCAGCATAGTATAGTATAGTACAACATAAATATAAGTATAGTAAAGCAGAGTATACTGTAGTATAGCATGTATAAGTATTAGTATAGTATAGCACAGTATAGTATAACAGGTATAAGTATAGTATAGTATAAGTTTAGTATAGCATATGTATTAGTATAGAGTAGTATAGCATGTATAAGTATCAGTATAGTATAGCATAGCATAGTATAGTACAGCATAGTATAGTATAGTACAACATAAATATAAGTATAGTAAAGCAGAGTATAGTGTAGTATAGCATGTATAAGTATCAGTATAATATAGCATAACATAGTATAGTAAAGCATAGTATAGTACAACAAATATAAGTATAATAAAGCAGAGTATAGTGTAGTATAGCACGTATAAGTATAAATAGTAGTAGTATTAGTATATAGTTAGTAGTATAGCACAGTATAGTATAACAGGTATAAGTATAGTATAGTATAGTATAGTATAGTATAGTATAGTATAGTACAACATATGTATAAGTTTAGTAAAGCATAGTATACTGTAGTATAGCATGTATAAGTATTAGTATAGTATAGGTTAGTATAGTAGTAAAGCATACAAGTATAGTATAGCACAACGTAGTATAGTATAGCACAACATATGTATTAGTATAGCGTATGTATAATTATAGTATATTATGTATAAGTATCAGTATAGTATAGAATAGTATAGTATAGTATAGTATAGTACAACATACCTATAAGTATAATAATATAGTATATATAGTATATATAGTATAGTGTAGTATAGCATGTATAAGTATTACTGTGGTATAGCACAGTATAGTATAACAGGTATAAGTATAGTATAGTATAGTATAGTATAGTATAGTATGGCATAGGATAGTATTTCTATACTATAATAGTATATGAATACTAGTAAAAGAACACTGGAACAAACAATGAACAATTATATTTTTACCACAGTAATTAACACTAACAGATTAATAAATGCTTTAAAATGTAATGCTCATAGTTATGTTAGATAATTCATTAACTGTTAACAAATACAATATTATTGTAAAGTGTTTTCTTTAAACGTTTTCAATCAGAAAAGAAAAATACCAAATGCACCTTTTAAAACGGAATATAAATTCAGCTGAACAGTTTTATTGTCCAAAAACAACAACAACTGCACATGTGTGCCTGACACTGTGCTTTGGTTCTTTGTGGATGAAAACACATACACACACACACACAATCCCAGGTTTCTTTTCTTGACACATAAGACGTGTTGACGTGAATTACACTCTTCAGATCCATCAGAATAATTGCAGTGCAGAACATAATAATCTTAATTAGAGTTTAATTAAATTGAGAGCAGATTTTTCTGCACAGTTGTGCTCAATCAGGTCTGTTATTAATGGGAATGCATTGTGTGCGAGTGTGTGTATGTGTGTGTGCGAGTATTCAACCTTCAATTGATTTCCTATATCCTCTATATTTGAACGCCGTCTCTAATGCGCTCGCAAAACAAACGCAGTGTTTTCCTCAACGGCCGTCCTTCAGCTGGAGAGAATTCAGAAACAAAAGCTCACAGTGATGTTTGCTCTGGACGCCGTCTTGTGATTCAATGTCTGCACAGGCATTGAACTGCAGTTCAAAAGACAGCATTTATTTACTCAACAATACACTAAAAATAGTAAAATAATATTGCAATGTAAAATAGATGTGAATAGACAGTAAGATGAAATTTATTTGTGTGATGCGCAGCTGAATTTTCAGCATCATTACTCCAGTCTTCAGTGTCACGTGATCCTTCACAAATCATTCTAATATGCTGATTTGCTGCTCAAGAAACATTTCTGATTATTATTAATTTTGAGTTTTGGATATACACACATCCAAAAAATATCAAATTAAAAATATATATGAAGTAATTATTTTTGATCAATATATTTTTATAAGAATAATGTTACAAATAAATGCTAAATAAATAATCAAACATAATAAAAAATTATTATGATCAAATATAATATGGTAAATAAATAGATAAAAATAAAAGTAGACGATTAGTCATAAATACAAGCAAATAAATAAGCAAATAATTAAACAAAAATATTATCGAACATAATAAGGAAAATAAATAAAAGTAAACAATTAACCACATTACTACAAGTAAATAAATAAGTAAATAATTAAATATTACAATAATAATAATTATTAAATATAATATGGAAAATAAATAAATAAAAGTAAACAATTAACCATATAAATACAAATAAATAAGTACATAATTAAGCATAATTTAAATAATAAATAATCAAATATAATATGGTAAATAAATTAAAAAAAGTAAACAATTACCCATATAAATACCAGTAAATAAATAAGTAGTTTAACATAAAAATAATAAATATTATCAAATATAATATGGAAAATAAATAAATAAAAGTAAACAATTAACCACATAAATACAAATAAATAAGTACATAATTTAAAAAATAAATATCAAATATAATATAGTAAATAAATTAAAAAAAATAAACAATTACCCATATAAGTACAACAATTAACCACATAAATGCAAACAAACAAGTAAATAATTAAACATAATTAAAAAAATACATATTACCAAACATAAAATGGTAAATAGATTTAAAAAGCAAACAATTACCCGTATAAATACAAGTAAATAAATAATTAAACAATAAATATAATAAATATTATCAAATATGATATGGTAAATAAATAAAAGTTAATACTAGCCATATAAATACCAAAAAAAATAATTATAATATAAATAAACTTAAATATAAAAATAAAATTATTAGTTATTAGTAACAAAAAATGAATAAATATAAATAAATAATTACACTTTTCAATAAAAGAAAATCGATCTCCACATTTATATAGAATATGATCATCTTTGACCAGGAAAGGATATTCTAAGCGTAGTTGATGAATCATTCTCTATAAGAGCAGGCACATGAAATCAAATTTTCCTAAGATTTTTATAATAGTAGGTGTAGTATAGTAGAATGAATTCACATGCTGCTTGATATAGCACTTTGCAATTTACAGAAGTGCAGCCTTACTCAACAAATCACATCTATTGATCGCAAACACACACACAGCGATCAGCACAAACACAGCAGACTGAAACTGTTCCTGTAAAAAGTGTCGAAGCAGCTTTAATTTAGAGCTTCTGCCTCAAAACAATCTGTTGTTCCTCGCAGGACCTTGTGTTTTATGGCCGTTTGTCGGCCGATCTTCTGATTTAGTGTGTTAAATAAATCCACGCCTACCTTCAGACGATATAAAAGCACATCCAGCATCAATACAGCTTAAGATGACATATGTGGGGATCCGTATAAAAGACAGATACCGCCCTAAACCTCAGCAACCCTCCTAAAACTGACACACAAATATACAACTAGAGGCTCTCCGGCATCCAGTGCATGCTTTCCTTTCGGTTTTTGTTTATAGCCAACAAAACACTTCCCCAACCTCCAGCACACAAACCATTTCAGCTACAAGCACAATCGATAAGCTTTGTTTGGTTAATTATACCCTGAACAGACCTGAAGCGAGCGTACAGAGCGGTACGGCGCCGGATCGATGGAGAGACTTCTGACACAACTTCAGATTTGCATCGTTTCGTGACACACACACGCAAAAACTCACTGACGTTCAGCTGAACATGTTCACAGAGCAGCTGCACAGTTCGTTTACTGAAATTTGAGGAGGAAAAAATAGTATCTGGAATGATACTTTTAGACATTTAGACTAAACCATATTAGCAACGTAAGAAAGAAAGAAAGAAAGAAAGAAAAGATACATACAAAAAAAAAAAACCTGACTAAAAAAAAAGTTAAATAAAAAGTGAATAAATAAATAAATCAATAAACGTATATTCAAGTCATCTTTATTTTTGTAGCACTTTATCCAACAGATATTGTTTCAAAACAAATAAATAAATAAAGTTAATTAAATATGCAGATAAAAATAGGTATTTCTATATATAAAAATAAAATGTTACTTGTAAAAAAATAAACAAATAAATAAAATGAATAAATAAATATAAATAAACCGTTAAACATATAAAATAAATATTACCAAAAATAAAATCATTTATACATACAGAAATAAATAAATAAATAATATAAGTTAAATTAAATATAAAAATATGTATTTCTAAATGCTATAAGTAAAAAATGAAATAAATATAAATAAATAAATAAATAAGTTAATTAAATATGCATATCAAACGTATTTCTGAATATAAAATGTTATTAGTAAAAAACAAACATAAATAAAAATAGTTAAACATACATATTAATGAAAAAATAAATTAAATATAAAATCATTTATATAAATAAATAAATAAATAAATAAATAAATAAAAAGTAAGTAAACAAAAAAACACAAAACACAAAAATATTGCCAAATCTAAAAATAAAGTGTTATTAGAAATAAAATAAAATATAAAAAATAAAATAAAACAAAAAAATGTGAATAAATAAATACACATTAAAAAAAAAAAATAAAAAGGTAAATAATAAATACAATTTAAAAAGTCAGTATGTAAATACACGTACACAAATAAATAATTCCAAATATACATAGAACAAAAAAAAAAGTTTTTAGCAAAATAAAAAAGAAAGAAACATCAATAAATATTTAAACATATAAACAGTTTTACAATTAATCAATATTTAAATGTATAAATATAAATATTACCAAATATAAAAATAAAAATACAATTATTTATACATCTAAATAATATTTAAATAAGTAAATAAAACAAATTAATTACCATAAAAATATTACCAAATATAAAGTGTTAGAAATAAAATTAAAATAAAATAAAAAAATAAATGAATAAAAAAAATAAAAAGGTAAATAAATAAATGAAATTAAATAAGTAAATAAATGAACATAAACTAATAAATATTTCCAAATATAAAAACAAACTGCTATTAGGAAGTAAATAAATAAATAGTTAAACGTATGCAATCAATCAATCAATAGCTGGAAATTAAATCAATCTCCACATATATATAAAATAAAACAGATAAAGATATTCTCAGTAGAGTCTGCCTGTGTAAAACCGGGTCACCGTGATGTTATAGTGTTGCTATGCAGTTACTAGGGTGTTGTGGACAGTTAAGAGGTGCTGTGTGGTTAATAGGGAGTTCTTGTTTGTTACTAAGGACATTGTTAGGGCGTCGGGATATTTGTTTACCGACTCAAGCTTAAACTGCATAGGCGACACAAATGTCATATACAAGTATATTGATTATTGGGCGCCGCGCAAACACAACGGCGTGACGCTCGTGCTCTAAAACAGCTGCGGGAACCCAGAGGTGAACTGCGAGTCCTTGACCTGTAATACAGCAGCTCTTCTTTGATTTTTGCATTTTGCTGATGGAGGATTTTTTTGAAACCAGTATAGATCTGCACCACAGGCGACCCGCACTATTAATACAGATATATAAAACTGCTTTGGGCGCCAGTGTCACAGATCATTAGCCAAAGCTGGACCAAAATAAATATCACTACTGACTCTTTTATTAAACTTCAGAGGTTTAGTTAGTGCGGATTACTAATGCAATCAAACAAACTAAAACTGAGCATTACAATTTTAACATGCAGCGACTGCAAATCAATTACCAAAACACCTCATATACAAGAAAGCCCTTTCAAATCTTTATTTAGTGAAACAAGAGAAATGAGAGCTTTATTTTTTTTTTTTATTAATACATTTAATTAAGACATTTTTAAATGCACTAAAAACTATTTACTATTTATTAATTTATTCACAATTTATTTCTAATATTTTATTTTTAGTATTTTTATTTACATGTCTGTTTGCTTGTTAGTTTGTTTGATTTATTTATTTATTTTTTATTTCTAATAACATTTTATTTTTAGTATTTTTTATTTGCTAATTTACTTATGTCTATTTATTTAATTACTTTTTACTTCAAATATTTTTAATATTGAGTAAAGTAAGTTTGTTTAATAAATAGTTTTAGTAAATAAATAAAAAAATTACTAAATGAAAAGTCTATATAAATAAAACAAACTTATTTTACTCAATTAAATATATATATATATATATATATTAGAAATACAAAGCAAATAAATAAATAAATAAATAAATATAAATAAATAAATAAATAATAAATAGATAAATAAATAAAGACATGTAAATGTAAATTTAGAAACTACTAAAAATAAAGTAAATTTTTTTATTTTTAGTATTTTCATTTACATATTTACTTATATTTACATGTCTGTCTGTCTGTTTGTTTGTTTGTTTATTCACATTTTATTTTTAAATGACTTTACATTTTTATTTTTAGCATTTTTATTCATGTATTTACTTATATTTACGTTTTATTTATTTATTTGTTTATTTATTTATTTAAGTACTTTGAATATATTTCTAATATTTTTATATTGAGTAAAGTAAGTTTGTATAAAGTTTTAGTAAATAAATAAATAATATTAAAAATGTAAAAAATAAACAAACTTGCTTTACTCAAAAAAATAATAGAAATAAAAAGTAAATATATAAATTGACATGTAAATACAAGTAAATAAATGAATTAAAAAAATACTAAAAATAAAAGTAAAATGTTGTTAGAAATAAAATGTGAACGAATTAAACATAAACATAAGCAAATCAAAGCTAAATAAAATGTTTAAATAAAATATTAGTTAATGAACAAAACAAAACGAATAAATATGTACATAAAAAATACTAAGAATTAAATGTTATTAGAAATAAAATGCAAATAAATAGAATGTTACAAGAGATCAAATGTGAATGAATACATTAATTTATACATGCATTAATAAATTAATAATTAAATATAAAAAATTGCCAAATATAAAAAGTTAAATAAATTAAAGCAAACAGATTAAATAATATTCTATTAAGTATTTATACTAAATGAATGTTTAGCTCATACGGGTCTCCTGCTGCTCTAATTCTCACATATATAAAAAATGACAGTGCAATTTTTTGGCATTTGCAAATTTTATGAGCACTAAAGGCAGAGACTTGTTTTCCACTCATATTTAATGTGTCTGAATTATGCAACAGCATCACAAAAGCTTCAACTAAAGTTGTTTCTGTTTTCAGGGTCCTGGGTGCCACTGAATTGAGGAAAGAGATTAAAAAAACAAGAGTGAATAATAGACGAGCGCTTTGGTTTTGGGGAGCCGCGGTGACCCACATACTGACACTCTCCTCCGGGACGGATGAGAAAACAACAACATCCACTTGCATCCCATCATCCGGTCAACAGCTAGTCCCTTTGTTTACCGGTTGCACAAACGCTGAAGACAAACGCTAATGAAACAAAGACTCGTCCAGCTGGAATGGTTTTCTCATTTTGAAGTCAACATGAAATCAGAATTGAATTATACTTTAATACATATTCCTGGAGTTATTGTGAACGATTTTTAAAGTTATATAAATTTGGGAAAACACGCTCTTAAAGTAATGTTTATGGTTTCCATCTCAAAACTGCATATTTTGGGTTATTCAGGTTTAAACTGAAAATATTAATATTCATTTAAAACTAAAATAACTAAAACAGAGATTATTATTATTAATAATAATAATAATAATAATAATAATAGTATGGACATAGTTACAAAAAAATGATTTGAACTGACATGAAAATAAAATTTGAAAATAGAAAAATATTAATTATTAATAATATTATAATATTATTAATATTATAATAATATTAATTATGTATATTATTAATAATATTAATTATTATTGGGTTATTTAGGGTAAAATGGAATAAAACATTAATTAAATAAAAAATAAAATAAAATAAAATAATAATAATAATAATAATTATTATTATTATTATTATTATTATTATAAATAAAACATTTCACTGTTTCCATCTCAAAACTGCATATTTTTGCTTATTCAGGTTTAAATTGAAAATGTTAATATTAATTTAAAACTAAAATAGAGATTTTATTATTATTATTATTATTATTATTATTATTATGGAAATAGTTACAAAAAATGATTTGAACTGACAGGAAAATAAAACAAGAAAATAGAAAAATATTAATTATTAATAATATTATAATATTATTAATATTATAATCATATTAATTATATATATTATTAATAATATTAATTATTATTGGGTTATTTAGGGTCAAATGGAATAAAACATTAATTAAATAAAAAAATAAATAATAATAATAATAATAATTATTATTATTATTATAAATAAAACATATTTCACTGTTTCCATCTCAAAACTGCATATTTTTGCTTATTCAGGTTTAAATTGAAAATGTTAATATTCATTTAAAACTAAAATAGAGATTTTATTATTATTATTATTATTATTATTATTATTATTATTATTATAATGGAAATAGTTACAAAAAATGATTTGAACTGACAGGAAAATAAAACTAGAAAATAGAAAAATAATAATATAAATTATAATATGATACTGTTTGGTTATTCAGGGTAAAATTTAATCAAACATTAATTTAAAAAAAATGTAATTAAATTAAAATTAAATTAAATTAAAAAATAGAAAAAGAATATTACCAAAAAATCTAAATATTAATATAAACTATAACAGTATCTCAAAGATACTTTTAGATTATTCAGGGTAAAACTGATTAAAATATTATTAATTAAAAACCAAAATAACTAAAACTGAAAACAAACAACAACAACAACAACAACAAAAAAAAACTATATAGCAAGTTACTTTATTATTTATTTAATGTAGGATTGAATAATTGTGTTTTTTTTTTTTTTATTAAAGCCACCATTTAAATGTTTATATTTCAAGAATATACTGTGATAAAATGATAATTATATCATCAATAATATTTGATATAACAATTTAGATATATACACAAAAGGTTTTATCTGAGTGTTGATTATAAATAAAATGATAATGATAAAAAATTAATAAATAAAATTTAACGTATTTTTCTGACCCCATTAACAGTTCTATTTTACTTTATTTTATTTTCTATTTTATTTTATTTTATTTTCTATTTTCTATTTATTTTATTTACATTTTATTATATTTTATTTTATAATTTATTTTATTTTATTTAAATTTTATTTACATTTAATTTAATTTAATTTAATCTTCAGTCATTCTGCTTCAAGCTAATATTTCTTAGTTTAATAATGTTTAGATATTTGTACTGGAAAACAAGATCAAATTACTAAGAAATACATTTTTGCAGTGTTTATTAAATAAACTTTAATTTCAGTTTTGATGTTTCGGGTGCATCACTACGTAAAATATCTTTAATCAAAATCCAAATTCCTGACATTTTCTTCTCTTTTGGTGGACGTCACCTACAGGTCACATAAACATCCACAGTGTTACCAACAGTTATTTAGTCTTCATTTTATGTTGTAAATTATGGAGACTTTCTAAAAATATTAACACTATACACTAGAAATTAAAAACCATCACTATGCAGAGACTGAACTTGACCTTCAGACTCCACGTCCTGTTCAAAACCCTCCTCAAAAATGACTCATTTTCAACTTTTCTATCAAATATCTTTACATTTATGTACAAATGCACTAGGTTTCATGCTTCACCTTCTTGTGACATTGTCTTAAGAAACGGGGGTGGAAAAAGAAAGAGGTTGGTTAAGGTGCACGGGTTTATTTTGGATTAGTTATTCAGTAATGACTAACCCAATGGACTGCTGTGTGTGTGTGTGTTATAATGTGCTGCTCATCCACTAGAAAACAGCCTTACGGGGACATTAAACGCATTGAATAATTACTTGTTTAATTGTTAATCTTTTTTCCATTACAACTTTAAATCATTTTTCACATCAACAAACTGGAACGCAAGATGCTGATGCAACATATTATTGAAATGGCAAACTCCTGCAAATAAAGGAAGGAATAAAAGCCATCCATCATGTTTATAGAGGGAAAAAGAGAAATATGAACTTGAGCTTCAGTGAGCAACAACAAACTGTGGCTCTTTATGAACATCCAAAGTTATAGTTAATAAATCTGAAGTGTTTGAGCTCGAGCGGATTTCCTTACAGAAATATTTTCTTTAAATGACAACAGGAGCAGATTCATTTTTCACTGTTTCCATTTTCAAATGCCACTGGTGTTTGAAATCCACACCAGGGTTATTTTGGGTTATCCAGGGTCAAATTGAAAACTACAACTGAAACTAAAAAGCTACAAAAAAAAAAAAAAGATTTGAAATTAAATGGAAAAATAAAATAAAAATAGAAAAAAAAAAAGTACCTCAAAGATACTAAAATAACACTGATACAAATTAAAACCATAACCATAAATAAAAATAAGAAAATACCAACATGTAATATATATTATATAATAACATAATAATATTAAAATAAAGACAGAAAATATAAAAATGTAAACTAATTAAAACTATAAAAATCAGATTAATTAAAATAAAAAATAAATGAAAACTAATTCAAAATATAAAACAATTAAAATTAAAATAAAAACAGAAAATATAAAAAGTAAAACATTCAAAATACAAAAAAAAAGAATTAAAATTAAAATAAAAACTGAAAACATAAAAATGAAAACATTATTAACCAAAATATAAAAACCAAATGAACTAACACTCAAATAAAAAAAACAGAAGCATAAAAATGAAAACATTCAAAATATATATATATATATAAAAAAAAAAAAAAATTAACTACAATTTAAAGAAACGGATTAACTAAAATTAAAATAAAAAAAAAAAGAAAAATTATTCAAAATATAAAAATCAAATGAACTAAAACTTAAAAACAGAACATATAAAACTAAACACTAATTTAAAATATAAAAAACCAAATGAACTACAATTTAAATAAAAACTGAAAATATAAAAATAAAAATTAAATATAATTCAAAATATTAAAAAAAACAAATAAACTACATTTTAAATAAAAACAGAAAATATAAAAATGAACTAATTCAAACAATAAGAAACAGATTAACTAAAAATAAAATAAAAAAGAAAAAGAAAACTAATTCAAAATATAAAAAACAAATGAACTACAATTTAAATAAAAACATAAAATATAAAAATAAAAACTAAATATAATTAAAAATATTAGTTCTTATAAAAAAAGAACTAACATTAAAATAAAAACATAAAATATAAAAAAAAATGAATTAAAAATATTAATAAAATCTACAATATTATCTCAATGGCCCCAAAACAAATGATTCACAAGATACCAAACTAAAACCATAAAAATATGTATATATTTTTGCAACTTGAAATAAAATAAGCATTAACTGAATTAAAATAAAATACTATTAAAAGTTATTTTATTTATCATTAAGATGTCAATGTAACATTTTTCATTTTGATTTAGTTTGACGATCAACTAACATAACTAAAAATAAAATGAAAATAAAATAAAAATTACATAGACATATTTACAAAAAAAATAAAACCAACAAAAACTAGAACTCTAACTAAAATAAAAAAAAAAAAAAAAAAGTAAAACATAAATGATACTAAATCTACTTTTTATTTTTAAAAGTAGTACTCAGGTGACACAAGACTGCCTGAAACGAGAAATCACAAGATAGCAAACTTCCCAAAAACGCTGCAGGCCTGAAAGCAAATGAATTATTAATTACCGAAGCGCATTCATCAGCGAGAAACCGCCGGAGCGACAGAATCCACCTGTCCCTTCCCTCCGAAATGAAATTAGACAAATCAAATTGTACATTTTCATATAAATTAGCGGCCGGCTGTCGCGGCTCAGTCTGGCCTGTTGCTTTCTCTCAGAGAGATTGTAAAGTTGGCAGCACGGCCACGTTTCCAGTTTGTTATAAATAGGCTCCATAAATCTGGAGTGGCTGTGGCGCGGGATCAGGTCTGGCACGGGCGGAGGGGATTTCTGAATTACAATCCTCTGGTCTGCTGCCAGACTCATCAGTCAACACGGCCGCGGCCGCACTCGAAGAGCGTCTCCTGCCATCAGCCGACGGGAAGATCCTCGTCGTGAAGAGACTCGTTTGACTCCGGCGTGAGCTTGAATCCTAATATCAGCGCATCAAATATTCATATGCAAAACTCCACATAACTGGCTTCTGTCTTCAGTTGGTAACGTCTTAACGCATTTAATTAAAATTAATTCAAAGCCCAGGCCGCGGCGCACTCGTGTCCGCTCTCGCTCTTTGAGTGACAAAGCTGAATTTTAAACGACAAATAATTCACTGTGCGTAAGACATCCATCATTTGTGGCTGTGATATTTGCTCTGGAACGGCAAAATCAATATTTGTAACAAATCGATTTGAATTTGCAAATGTCACAGACGTCCGGGTCAAGGCCACTGGCAGGTCAAAGGTCAACAGCAGGTCAAAAGGTCACCAGGTTTTAGTTAAAAAAAAAATTCCTCAACATTTTATTATGCTGATCACACAAAAAGCTTTCATAACATGAAGCAATATTGAGTAATATGTTTCATTTGAATTAAAATTTATTTTATATTTAGATTATATAGATTTATTTTTTATTTCTTTTTCATTTAATTAAAAACTTAAAAAAAATAAAATAAAATAAAATAAAAAGTTTAAGTAGGTACAAACACAAAATATGAATTTAGACACCAAAGACTAAAATAAAATAAAAAAAATGTATTTTTCCCCTCACAAAAATTAATTAAATATATTTAAGTACAAACACAAACTCATTCTTGAATTTACATGCATAATAAACAACTCAAATAAAATAAAATAAAAAAAATAAAAATAAAACAAGATAAAATAAAATAAAATGCTTGAAGCATTATTAGTTGTCTTAAATTTTTCCTCACACAAATTAATTAAATATATATTTAAGTAGGTACAACATAGGCCTCAAAGTAAAATAAAAAAAATAATAAAATAAAATAAAATAAAATAATAATATAAAAAATATTTTCAAATTATATTTTCAAATATCATTAATATCATTAGGATTTTCTTTATATATATATATATATATATATATATATGGGTTTGAGGATGAAATATGACCTGGACTTACTCCTGACAGGTTCATTCAATGCATTTCTACATTCAATGAATCATTTTAATGCCTCTGCTGTCATATTGTTCTGCTGTGAGAAACTTTGAAAAACTTTTGATTGCACTAATCATCAACACCCTTCACATTCACTTCTAAGACCATTTTAAATCACTGTAAATCATAAGTCAATGCAAAAAGTTTTGGAAAGCAAGTCATTTCAGTGCACAGCATTCAGATGTGCATTTGTTCTGGTCTCAAACATTGCTATAGTGAATGAAATGCATTTGTAATAGAAAAAGAGTTGATGTAATGCTTGGCCTGGCTTGTGGTTTTCGGTGGTTTCTACACTATTGTCCCTTCATCTAACACTAGTTTTTATTTTATGAAGGGCTCCATCTCTGTTTCACACACGCATTAATGTTCTGTACATCCTCGCAACAAACAAAACCTCCTCCATGTGAAGGCCAGCGAGCGTTTTTGAAACAGACTCGTGTGTCACCGGGAGTCGTGATGCAGATCCAGACGCTGAATACCTGCAACCTTGAGTGCAAACCTCAACCGAACACCATTAAACAGCATTTTAGACAAACACACAGATGCGCTGGAATGCCGGTGACATTGATATTCTCTGATCCACATACAAATCCTGCATCTCCCCGCGTGTCTCCTCCTGATAAATTATTTCTAGCAACATCAAGGTCTGTTTCTGCGTAACGGATTTCACCGGCCACTGATGATTTGTTTGGGATCATAGAAGATCTTCAATTTATCATGGAACAGGAGAAATGTCCATTAAAAAGGAAGAAAAAAGTTGTATGTACACAACATGTATACAAACTGCACTTGGCCAAATAAAATTAATAAAAATAAAATGCATTTTAAAGAATAATTATAGTAATAATATATAATAGAATATAATATAATAAATTGATATCAAAATGTTTTATTTATTAAATAAGGAATAAAACTGGTTATTATACTGAAATTTTGAATTTATATGGAAAATTAGTATTTTATTGTAAACAGAGTAATTTATTGTCAGTATGTGCATGCTTTAGTCAAATATTTGTAAAAATCAATTACATTAAAAAAAGATATACACAAAATAAAATAAAATAAAATAAAATAAAAGAAATAAAATAATATTACATATTACACACACGTAGAAAACCTGCATTTTCTGAGTAAAATAACAGTAATTAGACTTAAATTCATTTTCAAAAACTAATTATTTAATAAATTAAAATGTAAAACAATTTATTAATAAAATTATGAATCATTTTAATTTATTAATTAAGGAATAGAACTCATTATTATATGGAAATTTGTAATTTATAAGTAAATCTGTTTTTGTGATTAGTCAAAAAGGGCATTCAGAAGTAAAATATTTGTAAATTAAATAAAAACATAACATGTATACAAAACAAAGACACAAACTGCCCTTGGTGAGTTAAAAAAAAGTGAATGTAATTAAAAGTAAATTATTTAATTAATAAATTACAATTTGAATAATTCATAGGATGATAAAAATTAATAATATTTTGTATTTATTAATTAATAATTAAAACTAATTTATAATATGGAAAATTGACGTATTCTATTGTAATTGGTCAATAAGGGCATGCTGCAGTCAAATATTTGTAAAATTAATAAATTAAATAAAAAAACAGCACACGACAAGCATACAAACTGCCCTTGGTAAGTTAAAAATAAATAAATAAATAAATAAATAGTATTAAAAATGTAATTAAAAATAATTATTTAATTAATAAATTACAATTTAAATGAATTTATAAGATGACAAAAATTATTAATCATTTTTATTTATTAATTAATGATTAAAATGTATTTATAATATGCTAAATTTAAGTATTTTATTGTGATTGCTCAATAAGGGCATGCTGCAGTCAAATATTTGTAAAATTAATAAATTAAATAAAAAATTAACATCTGCACAAGTATCCAAACTGTTCTTGGTGAGTTAAAAATAAATAAACAGTAATTAAAATTAAAAATGTAATTAAAAATAAATTATTTAAATAACACATTACAATTTAAATGAATTATAAGATGATAAAAATGATTAATAATTATTTTTAGTTATTAATTAATGATTAAAATGTATTTATAATATGGTAAATATAAGTATTTTGTTGTGATTGCTTAGTAAGGGCATGCTGCAGTCAAATATTTGTAAAATTATTAGATTAAACAGAAAAATTCTTTAACACACACGTACACAAATGCCCTTATAACATTAATTAAAATTAAAAATGCAATTTTAAGAAATTAAATCTAAAACAATTAATTCATAATATGAAGTTGTTCTTAATTTTATGTGTTAATTAAGAACTAAAGCTTATTAGTATTTGGAAATATTATTATTATTATTATTATTATTATTAAAATATAGGAATATTTTATAGTGATTGGTCAATAGAGACATCATGCACTCCAATATTTGTAAAATTAATCAATTAAGTTAAAAATAAATAAATAACATTTTATTTACAATTTTACACTTAAAATGTATTTCAAAAAAGCAATTATTGAATTAATAAATTAAAATTATTTATTTAATTGTATAAATTATTATTAATGCATTAATAAATAAAATGATCAATCGCTTTAACGTATTAATTAATAATTAAAACTGCTAATTATATGGTATTTTTGAGTATTTTATATATATGTATATATATATATATATATATATATAAATAAGCTTTTATGCATGCTATGAGACCTGAATGGAACTGTACTGCTGATGAATCCGAGTCAGACATTTGATCCAAATCTCAGTAGCCAGATGTGTAATTGGGTTTGACTGTACACTGCAAGGGCCGTCGATCCTGGCGAATCGAAGTGGACCAGACACATGAGAGAAAACCGTGTCAAACCCGCCTGATGTCAGAGTCAACGAAACACTCGCAGCTGTCAGGAAAGAGCTGCTTCTGCCCATCATCCAACCACAGCAGCTGCTCGCAAACAAACGCCTGAATCACAATAGATCTCAACCTGCTAACTCAACACTTAACACTGAACACTGAACAAAATGCTGAAACACTAAAACACATAGCAACCTCATAGCAGACTGAAAAAATACGCAATAGCTGAAATGCAAACTGCAGAGCACCAATCACAGCCTTCAAAGGCCATGATTGACAGGACAGCGGTCCAATCAGAAGGCTTCGCTGAGAGCTAAAGCACATTCAGTAAGCGTCTAGTGTACAAAGTGAGTAAATCAGCTTAGCAAACCTCTCAGCGATAATGCGGGAATATATTGAACCTTTTAATAATTACTTAAATGGGCGAGACTGTGTGTTTGTGGAAGACTGCGTGACCTCGCAATGTCCATCTCGCTTTTGTGGTCTACAGATCATTAACTAAATGTACAATGGCCTTGCGTATTGAATGGTCATTACTTAATGCATTTAGGTAATGAAAATAATGGTGTGTTGAATATGAAAGTCGGGCCTCATGAAGCGCTACGGTCAACAACATTAAATGCAGACTAACAGAGACCTGGAGGAAAACTGGACTTTTTGTCTGTTACAAAAACATTTCCAACAATATTCCAAAATATGTTATTTGAATGTTTATTTTTAGTATGTTAAGAACATTAAAATGTCTAGTTTTCTTGATGTGGTTACAATGCTTTTAACATTACAAAAACGTTTCATACAACATTCTACTAACTTCAAATTGAAATGTTTTTTGAATGTTTATTTTTAATGTTAAAAAAAAAGTTTAAACGTCCATTATTTGTGATTATAACACTATTTAAAAGTTACAAAGATGTTTCTTACAACATTCTTTTTTTTTCAAAATGTAACATTTGAATGTTTATTTTTTTAACATTCTAAGAACTTTAAAATGTCCACGTTTTGTTCTGACTATAATATTACTTAAAGGTTACAAAAACATTCCAGTACAAATAACATCATGAGGATGTTCTGAGAATGTTTTGCAAAGAACATTTTCTCAACATTATGAGAACGTATATCAAATATGAACTAGACGAGTAAAGTTTTAGAACAAACTTGTGAGTTGGCTTGAGAAAGCCTAGCCTGAAAGTTTTAAGCAGTTGTAAAAGTATGAAAGTTGATGTTGCTATCATAATTTAGCACATTACTTACATAATTTAACATGTTGTTAGCATGTTTTAGCATGATTTGCTTCTTGTTTGCATTTTTTATAGGCTGATTACAATGTTACTAGCATGTTGTTAGCATGATTAGCAAGTTAATAGCATAATTCTAACATGATTAACGTTACTAGCATGTTGTTAACATAATTAGCAAGTTACTAGCATGTTGCTAGCATGATTAGCAAGTTAATAGAATGTTGCTAACATGATTAGCATGTTACTAGAATGTTGCTAACGTGATTAGCAAGTTACTAGAATGTTGCTAACATGATTTAGCAAGTTAGTAGAATGTTTTGCTAACATGATTAGCACATTACTAGCATGTTACTAGAATGTTGCTAACGTGATTAACAAGTTACTAGAATGTTGCTAACATGATTACCAAGTTACTAGCATGTTACTAGAATGTTGCTAACGTGATTAGCAAGTTACTAGAATGTTACAGATTCAGTGCATATGATTAGCAAGTTACATATTAATTACATAACATGATTAGCAAGTTACTAGCATGTTGCTAACATGATTAGCAAGTTACCAGCATATTGTAGCATGATTAGCATAACATGATTAGCAAGTTACTAGCATGTGGCTAGCATGACTAACATGTTACTAGAATGTTGCTAACATGATAAGCAAGTTACTAGCATGTTGCTAGCATGATTAGCATCTTACTAGAATGTTGCTAACATGATTAGCAAGTTACTAGCATGTTGCTAACACGATTACCAAGTTACTAGAATGCTGCTAACATGATTGGCAAGTTACTAGCATGTGGCTAGCATGACTAACATGTTACTAGAATGTTGCTAACATGATAAGCAAGTTACTAGCATGTTGCTAGCATGTGGCCAAAACACATTTAAACCACTTTATAACCAGCCTGGGAGGCCAGCCATTCAGCTTAGGCTGTTTTTTTTTTAAGTAGGGAGTTAAACAGTTTAGATGCACCACAGTTCTCTTGTTTGTATAAAAGCTTTCACCCCCTCAATGAGAAACAAAGACGAAGGCGACAAAGATGATGATTACGGAGAAGAAAGAAGAAGATGAAGACAAAGAAGAAAACGAAGGAGACAAAGACACTAAGGTGAAGAAGACGAAGACGAACACGAGGGAGACAAAGACGAAGGTGAAACAGAAGATGAAAAAGACAAACAAGACAAAGATGAAGGCAACGAAGATGATGATGATGGAGAAGAAAGAAGATGATGAAGACAAAGAAGACGACGACGAAGACGAAGGAGACAAAGACCAAGGCAAAGAAGACGACGACGAACACGAGGGAGACGAAGGCGAAGAAGATGACGAAGACGACAAACAAGACAAAGACAACGAAGAGCCAACTTAATAAAGTTACAAGAACATTCCACAATCATTACTTTAAGAACATCTTGTTTTAACATTTATATAACTGAAAGTTGTGGAAACATTTCCTGTTAGCTGAGTGATCTGTACTGTACTCATTTATGCATAAGTGGCGTCTTGATGTTGTGGGCGGTTGTTTATGGACGAGTCAAAAGTCTCAAAAGCTTCATTCTTGCAGGAACATTTAGCAGCATTTGCTGATGAACAGCATGAGAAATCAACACAGCCATTTGTTCTGCTTATGAGAGCCAGATCACTAACCATCATCATCCACACATCACAACTGACATTTCAGTTTGAAAAGTTTAACCGAAGTTTACATAAGGAGCATTAAATTGATCAAACTGACAGTAAAGACACTTAAAAATGATCATGTGACACTGAAGACTGGAGTAATGATGTTGAAAATTCAGCAGTGCATCATTAAAATAAATTACAGTTTACAATATATTCACAAAGAAACAGCTATTTTAAATTCTAATAACATTTTACTATTTTTTTATGTATTTTTGATTAAATAAATGCAGCAGAATGAGGAGAAGCTGTTAATCACTCAGTGTCAATCTCTCTTACATGCTGAACACACACGTCGGTGTGATGAGATCTGATGTGGCGTTCAGTTGGAACATCACCCACCTGCTGAAGGGAGTCTGGGCCACTTTCAGAGAGGAGAATAATTCATGAAACTCAAAAAAAAAAAGTCCCATATTTGTGTCACCACACATTACCAGCGCAGTAAACGGCCGGCAGATGCAGAAACCCTCTGATCAGTCTACGATACACCGGCTGGAGCGAGAAAATTATCATGAAAAGTCACTGGTAAAACATCTAGTGTGAAAATGAAGCAAAATGAAGCATGAAGCAGTTTTGTTATCATTAGCATAACTTATTAAAAACATTGTCAAAGCTGAAATAAAACAAATGATGAAAAACATGTTAATGTAGCAATATTAACTTGTACATTAAAAAAAAAAAGTAGCAATACTAAATTGAAAAGAAAAACCGAAAACAAATGAAGCTAAATATCAATGTAAAAAAATTACTATTAAAACTATTTAAAAATTAACTGAACTAAAGCTAAAATAAAATAAAAGATGAAAAATGTAAAAACTTGAGGTGCTGAAATTACAAAAAAATATACTATATTTATTATATTTGTTTATTATATTTATTACTACCATATAAAATAATAAATTGAAAAGTAGAAATACTAAAATTACTAAAAAATAAAACTGAAACCAAAAGGAGTATAAATGTAAAAGTAAAACAAAAATAAACAAATAAATAAAATGAAAAAAAAAAAAAATTAAATTACTAAAATGATAACCAAAAAAAATAAATAAATAAATAAAAAGTTAAAATGAACTGAATTAAATCTAAAATAATACTAAATCGAAAAAAGTAGAAATACTAAAATGACTAAAAACAAAAACTGAACCTAAAAGAAGTGGAATATAAATGTAAAAAATAAATAATTAAAAATGAAAAAAACACTAACATTAAATTACTAAAGTGAAAGTTGAATTGAAAAAAAAAAATATATAATAATAATTATATATATATATATATATATATATATATATATATATAAAGTACTTAAACATTAACTGAATTAAAGCTGAAATGAAGAAATAAAATAAAATATATGCTGAAATCACTAATATTGAAATAAAAATAAACTAAAGCTTAAATGAAATATAAATATTAGATGAAAAACTTAATGAAAAATGAATACACGTTGAAATACTGATTTGAAAAATAGAAATACTACAATTACTAAAAACTAAAACAAAATGAAGCTAAATATAAAATGTAAATGAATAAATAAATAAATAAATAAATACAAAATTACATTACTTAAATGATACTAATAAATACTACTATAGCGTATATAAATATTACTAAAATAACACCGCAATGGAGAAAGTTTTTCTCAGTTTAGAAACACTTTAGAAAAACCAACAAAAAAATTAACAATTACAGCTGAAGTAAAATAAAAGATGTAAAACTTAAAAACTAGAGGTGCTGAAATTAATAAAATTAAAATAAAAATAAATTAAACCAACAAAAATGACAAAACCACACTGCAAAATTAGCAAAACATAAACTAAAAATAAATTCAAAATATTAAAACAATGCGTGCTGTGAAAAGCACTGTATAAATAAATCAGACTTGACTGAATAAAAATAACCTGCCCGGTGCTAGAGTGTCACAGCTATAGTCGTCATCTGATCAGAGCCTCGCTAGGCCATAATAAATGATTGTAATTAAGTTAAGTGCGACACGGAGCGCTAATTGATCACCGGGTGTTTCTGCTGCAGATAGAGTTACAGTTTGAAGAGCCCAACCGTGAGGAAGGACACGGCATTTTCTGAGACTCCGTGACCTTCAACACCTGCGTTCACGTCTGGATTCCCTCGATGGACTGAACTGTTCTCAGATCACTGGATTTACTGTGAAACCCTCCCTGTTTTTTCCTGGTTAGCGTAGAGACAGAAAGATCAGATGTGTGCCGTCTTCACACACACACACACACAGACGCGGCTCTACCTGCGAGAAGATGAATGAGTGTTGTCAGTAAATACGTGCAGGGCGACTTCACACCGGGAAAATAAGGGCATTATCTCCCTCAGAAGTCCTGACGACGCAGAAGCGCACAGCAACCTCATTAAACACCGTGTGGAAACGAATCTCTCATTTTCGCTGTCATTTTTCCAATTTTAATGGTGTCAGATAAACATCTGTATCATCTGAGCACAACACAATGAGCTTCGATACGTAACCATGCGTTCGCATTGCTCCGTACTTCTCATATCCATGTCAAAACAACATTATTTTTTAGAATATAAGAACCCTAAACTCTTACGTGAGCTCTTGAAATAAGATTAGAATGGAGCGAAAGGTTTTCACTATATTCAAAGTCCTTTGACAGTCATATATTTTATTTTGTTCTTTAAAGTTGGTTCTCAAGGAAAAGTTTTCCCCGTGCAGAAACTCTTTGATCACTTTTGCATTTAATGTTTAATGTATGAATAATGTTAATTAATTGGCCTATGTGTTGATTTGTTAATGTTAAACAGATACATCACAGTTTATCCCACGGTTTGACTAGTTAACATGGTCCAGTTAACTAGACAAGTTTGTTTATCAAAAAAACAACAACAAAAAAAAAAAACTAATATTGTAATATATACATTTTAATTAATTTTTTATTTAACATAAATATTAATAAAACAAATTATGTAAAAAAAATTACTTCAATAATAACAATCACCAATATTTAATTAAAGTAAATGTTATAATAAAAAAATCATATTTAATAAAAAATAACATTTACAAAAAATAACATTATAATAATATTTACATAATATAATAAACGTAATAATAATAATAATAATAATATTTACAAAAAAATAAAGTATAAAAACATTACTTTACATAATATTTATAATCAACACTATTTAACTACAGTACGTTATGACAATAAATAATATTTACAAACTAAATTAATTAAAAAGTAATAAAGAAATTTTAATTTTAACAGTCACTGATATTTCATTATAATAAATGTTATAATAATAAATAATATTTAAATAAAAATAAATAACTAAAATAATTACAAAATAGTAAGGTTATAATAAATATTTACAAAATAAATATAAATATTAAATAATACATTTAATAAACAAATATTTTTAATTATTAAAATATTTGTATTTCATTTATTTTATTTAATAACAATCACTGATATTTCATTAAAGTAAATAATAATAATATTTATAATAATAAATGCATTTAGCATATGTAATATAATAACATCAATATTTCTTTATAGATGTTATAATAAATATTTACAAAATGTAATAAATATAAATTAAAAGTAAATTAAATGTCATAAAATTAGTATTTAATACTAACCATTAATATTTCATTAGTTAAATGTTATAATAAATGTATAAAATAAAAATATAGAATTAAATACATTATAAAAGCATTTTAAAAAGAACATCGCCAACATTGTACTACAGTAAATGTTATGACAATAAATAATATTTACAAAATAAATTAATTAAAAAGTAATAAAGTAAAAGTAAAGTAAAGTAAATGTTATAATAAATATTTATATAAAAATAAATATTACTAAAATAATTGCACAATAGTAAGGTTATAATAAATAATATTTACAAAATAAATAAAATAATAAATGTAAAAAAAAAAAATTATTATTAAAATATTTGTATTTCATTTATTTTATTTAATAACAATCACTGATATTTCATTATAGTACGTTATAACAATAAATACATTTAGCATATATGTATTATAATAACATACATCAATATTTTTTTATAGGTGTTATAATAAATAATATTTACAAAATATAACAAACATAAAAAGTAAATTAAATGTCTAACAATCTATATACTAACAATCAATATTTAAAGTAAATGTTATAATAAATATATAAAAAGTATAGAAATCAATACATAAAAACATTTTAAAAACATAAGCGCCAATACTGTACTACAGTAAATGTTATTACAATAAATAATATTTACAAAATAAATACAAGTAATAAAAATAAAATGTAATAAAATAAAATTACATTATTTTAAATTACATTATTTTATTTAATTCATTTTATTTAAGACAATCACTGATTTCATTATAGTAAACGTTATAATAATAAATAATTTTTACAAAATAAATTAATTGATTAAAATTAAAAATCACAAAAATATTTTTATATTAATCTTATTTTAGATTATGTTGGTTTAGATTGCGATTTAATTATTACCAGTGTTGAAAACGGCTGTGCTGCTTCACATTTTTGTCTAAACGGAGACTTTTTTTTCGTATTATTTGATAAGAATGACATTTATTTGAAACAGAAATCTTTTGTAACGTTATAAATGTCTTTGCTGTCACTTTTAATCAATCCAATGCGTCCTCGCATGATTTTAATCCAAAACTGGCCGCAAACTTTTGAACAGCAGTATTATAAACAACATGACATTTACAACTCCAAACCAGCTGCGACCATGAACAAAGACGTCCACAGAAAGAAATGTCCTGATATTACAGACCTCCTTTGTTTCCCACCAGGTGAGCCACGCCCCCTCTTCTCATCCTCTTCCGTGATTGGTTAGGGTGTGTTGAGTGACAGGCAATGCAGTGCGTTGGTGGCCTATTCCTGCTACACTCTCTCCTGCTCACACTCGCTCTCCCTGTTCTCTCTCTCTCGCTCTAATCCTTTTCCGAGCGTATCACATTACGCTATTCTTCCCTTTAATACACGTTAATAGCGCCGATATCTACCGCCGTCTCCTCTGCCAACACAAACACTCTTAAAGCTGAACAAAGCTGCTTTACCTCAGCGGAGTGAGCGTTCAGTCTGGCGGAGCGGATTGTAATGCCTCCACGTGCTGCAAATAAACACTCGCAGGAGTTTGAGCCAGTTTTCTCAGGTGTTTTCTTGAGGCTCCATCAAGGAGTGACAGCAGAGGTCGACGTGAGTTCTGACGGTCAGTGCGACCAGATCTCGAACACAAAACAAGCAAACAAACCGTTTGAAGGCGAGAGGAGATGCTTCATGCATTATTCAGCGTTCCCGGCTCTAAACTTCAGTCTTTGGGGGATTGTCTGACATCCCAGATGAATAATTAAGCCCTGACCTTTTATCCTCATTAAAGGTGATGCAGGAGGGAGATTTTCCTCCAGAGAGCGGCACAATCCTAGACAAGCTGTCAGGAACGCCACTGAAATCAAACGCCTCGTGCTGCAGAGACTCGGATGCGTCTACGACAGATTTGCACAGGTTTACGCGTGCTACGTGAGGTATTCGAATTTGGGTTTGTTTGGGAAACCCAATGGACATGATTCTAGCTCTGTTCCAAATACTAGGGAGTTTCTAAAATGTAGTGGTTGGTCAAAAGAAGGAATCTTAGAAGACTGTTATTAAGTCAAAACTAAATTAACAAATGCGAATGCAAAAAAAAAGCAAGCAGGTAAATTGTCAAATTTTCACTATTTTACTACAATGGTACTTAAAATGATAAAATAATTCAACAAAAAACAACCTTCTCATAATAAATAAATAAAACAAACAAACAAAAATAACGTGCAAAAATTCTTAAGTCAATAATAAAACTTAAAGAATCAAATTAAAATATATATATATTACCTCAAATATATTTTAAATTAAAAGAATTGCAAAAATACAAATAAAAAATCAAAAATTAAATAAATAATAAAAATATAACTATCTTATTTTAAATCTAAAATATTTACTAAAAAAAATACACAAAAATAAATAAAAAAAATACAAACAAATAAAATAATTACTTTATAGCATGTTAAATCTAACATAAGATTTACAAACATAGAAATAAAAATTAAGATTAAATAAAATTACTTTATTCATCTTATTTTAAACATAAAACAAGATTTACTAAAACAAAAATAAATAAATACAAATATATAAAAAAAAAAATCAAATAATTACTTAAGGTTTACAAAAAATAAAAACAAAATTAGGTAAATAATAAAATATTACTTTATAAATCTCATTTTAAATAAAACAAGATTTACAAAAATAAAAATAAATAAATACTTAAAATAATTACTTCATAACAATATAAAATAAGATTTGCTAAAAATGTATATATATATATATATATATATATATATAATTAAAATATAAAAATATAAAATGTAATAAAAAATCATTTTAAATTATAAATCTTATTTTAAATCTAATCTAAAACAAGATTTACAAAATAAAAATAAATAAATAAAAAATAAAATAAATAATTAGTTTTTAACATTTTAATTCTAAAAAAAGATTTACATAAATATAAATAAGAAAAATATAAAATTAAATAAGAAAAATATTACTTTATAAATCTCATCTATCTAATTTAAAATGAGATTTACAAAAATTAAATATAAAATTAAATACATAATACAACCATTATTTTCAATGTAAATCTTATTATAGATGGTGTTGGAGTAATGAAGTACTAAATAAATAAATAAACAAATAAATCTTAATCTAGTAAACCACTTTTTCCACTGGTTGCACAAAGCACAATCTCAGTACATTTTCTCTCCATTACAGCACAGGCGTGGTACTGCTGTAGGAGCTCTAATGCTCGCTCCACAGACTCTGAAAGGCTGTTTTATCTGTTGATTCGGTTACGTTGATGTGAGTGGGAGGGATATCTGACTCGACGATGAGCTCATGAAGAGCCACGCTGAGATTCCGGGCCTGAAACGCGGACTCGTTTAAGGCAGAGTGTATTTATAGCCGTGAGAGAAATAATTCATTGTGATCAGAGTAGAGATTGTACACAAACACAACAGCTGTGCTGGATTAGAACAAACCCTGTGCTGCTCTGCTTCTTCTCCACTCATCTTTCTCTGTGTCTGTGTGTGTGTGTGTGTGTGACGGGAGGAGGATGTTTCTTTGAAGTGTGCTTGTCATGCTGCGCTGTGCTGCTGCTGTTCTCCAGTGGCTCTTTCCACAGCAGAAGCCTTGTACGTGTCGCACGCACGTCCCGCTGTCTGCGGCACACCTGGACATCACGGATCACACCGAACAACACTACTGACCCTCAGAGAATAGCACAACTCTCTACAACTAATAGAAGCTCTAAAAGCAGTTTAGAAATATCTGTTTGACTGCAATGACTCTATTAGATGAGAAACTTTCAGGTAATGACACTACAGTCTTCTATAGCTACATCAAGTTTGCTTCATAACTGATGCAAAATCGAGCTCTGAACTGAATCAACATTGAGCTGAAAAATGACACTTGTCTTCTGTAGAGATGCTTGAGGTCAGATCATTTCATAATTGATCAAATTTACATTTATTCAATCAACTGAATCAACTCTGAACTGAATTGTGCTGAATAATGACACTACTTCATTCTGCAGAAATGCTTATACTGTAACTGAATCGCTTCGTAACTGATTGACACTTAAATCATTTCATAACTGACAAATATTTCAACACTGACACTGTAATTGTCTGTAAAATGAACCGAATCAACATTAAACTTAATTTCAACTGAATAACACTATTGCGTCTGTAGAGATGCTTATAGATGAACTGCTGAACTGATGAACTTTACAGTTATTAAACTGAATCAACTGAATCAACTCTGAACTGAACTGGGCAAAATAACAGTACTGTCTTCTGCAGAGATGAACTGAATCAACTCTGAATTGAAATGAGCTATTGTCCTCTGTAGAGATGCTTAAAGCTGAATCATTTCATAACTGATGAAATGTAGTTTTGGAAATGAACTGAATCAACCGAATCAACTCTGAATCAAATCCAATTTGTTTCATAATTGATTAATTTTACACAGCTATTAAACTGAAATGAATCAACTGATTGAAGCTGAATAATGCCACTATTGCCGTCTGTAGAGATGCTCAAAACTGAATCATTTTATAACTAATGAAATTTAGTGTTTTTGAAATGAACTGAATCAACTAAATCAAGTCTGAACTAAATTGAGCTGAATAACGACACTATTGTCTTCTGTAGAGCTGCTTTAGAGGTGAATCAAATTTGTTTCATAATTAACAGTTATTGAACTGAATCAAATGAATCAACTCTGAACTGAGCTAAATAATTACACTATTGCTTCTGTAGAGACGCTTATAGATGCCGATTTCATAACTTTACACAGCTATTGAACTGAATTTAATCAAATGAATCAACTCTGAACTGAATTGAACTGAATAATGACACTACTGCCTAAAGGGTGAATCGTTTCATATTGTTTCATAAATGTTTACATTTGTAACATCAACACTGACATTAAACTAAATCAACATTGAACTGAATTGAGCTGAATAATGACACAATTGCCTTCTAAAGATATGCTTTATAGCTGAATCAAATTTGTTTCATAACTGATTAACTTTACACAGTTATTGAACTGAACTGAATCAAATGAAATGAACTCTGAACTGAACTGAGCCAAATAATGACACAATAGTCTTCCACAGAAATGCTTATAGCTGAATCTTTCATACATTATTCATTTTTTGACATAACTGAGTTTTTTTTTTTTTTTAACTAAACTGATTCAACATTAAACTGAACTGAGCTGAGTAACCACACTTGTCTCCTGTAGAGATGCTTATAGCAGAATCAGATTTGTTCCATAATTAATTTATAGTTATTAAACTGAACTGAATCAAATCATTCAATTCTGAACTGAATTGAGTTGAATAACTACATTACTTCATTCTGTAGAGATTATAACTGAATCGCTTCATAATCAACTTTTGCAACATGGACAATGTTACTGAACTGAATCAACATGTATTCTGTATTTAGTAGTTGTTTATAGCTGAATTGTTTTATAACGTTACAGTTACTGTAACTGAACTGAATCAAATGAATCAACTCTGAACTGAATTAAGCTGAATAATGACACTATTGTCTTTTGTAGAGACGCTTAAAGCTGAATCATTTCAAAACTAATGGAATTCACAAACTGAATCAAATGAATCAACTCTGAGCTGAATTGAGCTGAATAACAACACTGTTGTCTTCTGTAGAGCTGCTTTAGCGCTGAATCCAATTTGTTTCATAACTGATTAACTTTACACAGCTATTGAACTGAATTGAAGCAAATGAATCAACTCTGAACTGAATTAAGATAAATAATGACACTACTGCTTCTGTGGAAATGCTTATAGATGAATTGTTTCATAATTGCGAATTTCAGAGCTACTGAGCTGAATCGAATCAACTGAATCAACTCTGAACTGAACTCAGCTACATAATGACACTGTCTTCGGTAGAGATGCTTATAGCTGAATCATTTTATAAACGATTCATTTTGCAACATCAACACTGATATTGAACTGAATCAACACTGAACCGAATTAAGTTGAATAATGACACTTGTCTTTTGTAGAGATGCTTAAAGCTGAATCATTTCTGATTAAATGTACAGTCTTTGAACCAAACTGAATCAACTTTAAACTGAATTAAGCTGAATAATGACACTAATGCTTCTGTAGATACGCTTATAGAATAATCGTTTTATAAATTTATTAACTTTACAGTTATCAAACTGAATTGATTCAACTGAATCAACTCTGAACTGAACTAAGCTAAATAATGACACTACTGTCTTCTGTAGTGAAGCTAAAGCTGAATCATTTTAAAACTAATGAAATGCAAAGTTTTTGAACCAAACTGAATCAACTGAATTAACTCTAAACTGAATTGAGCTAAATAACAACACTATTGTATTCTGTAGAGCGGCTTTAGATGTGAATCCAATTTGTTTCATAATTAATTAACTTTACACAGCTATTGAACTGACTCAAATGAATCAACTCTGAACTGGATTGAGCCGAATAATGACACTATTGGTTCTATAGAGATGCTTACAGATGAATCATTTCATCATTTACAAACTTCACAGTTATTGAACTGAATTAAATAAACTGAATCAACTCTGAACTGAGCTAAATAATGACACTACTGTCGTATGTAGAGATGCTTAAAGCTGAATCATTTCATAACTTATGGAAAAGTACAGTTTTTGAAATGAACTGAATCAACTAAATCAACTCTGAACTGAATTGCACTGAATAATGACACTACTGTCATCTGTAGAGATGCTTAAAGCCGAATCATTTCATAACTTATGAAATGTACAGTTTTTGAAATGAACTGAATCAACTAAATCAACTCTGAACTGATCAACTTTACACAGTTACTGAACTGAACTGAATCAAATGAATCAACTCTGAACTGAGCTAAATAATGACACTACTGTTATGTAGAGATGCTTAAAGCTGAATCATTTCATAACTTATGAAATGTACAAGTTTTTAAACCAAACTGAATCAACTGAATCAACTCTGAACTGATCAACTTTACACAGTTACTGAACTGAACTGAATCAAATGAATCAACTCTGAACTGAGCTAAATAATGACACTGCTGTCGTCTGTAGAGATGCTTAAAGCCAAATCATTTCATAACTTATGGAAAAGTCCAGTTTTTGAAATGAACTGAATGAACTGAATCAACTCTGAACTGAATTGTACTGAATAACTACACTGTTGTCTTCTGTAGAGCTGCTTTAGATGTGAATCCAATTTGTTTCATAACTGATCAACTTTACACAGTTAGTGAACTGAACTGAATCAAATGAATCAACTCTGAAGTGAACTGAGCTAAATAATGACACTACTGCTTCTGTAGAAATGTTTACAGATGAATCGTTTCATAATTTACAATCTTTAGTTATTGAACTGAATTGAATAAACTGAATCAACTCTGAACTGAATTGCACTTAATAATGACACTACTGTCATCTGTAGAGATGCTTAAAGCCGAATCATTTCATAACTTATGAAATGTACAGTTTTTGAAATGAACTGAATCAACTAAATCAACTCTGAACTGAACTGCGCTGAATAATGACACTATTGTCTTCTGTAGAGATGCTTATACATGAATCTTTTCATAATTGATGAACTTTGCAGTTATTGGACTGAATGACACTTAAAGTTGTGTCATTTAAGTTTTCATCATTAATTCAGTTGTTTTCCTGTTTTATTATTGTGAAGTCACTAAGTCAAAAGCGTCAAACGCATGAATGCAAATGCAGCAAAAACAGTCTAAAGTTAGGCTAATGTCCTGCACATGCAAATATCACTTACATTTTATTCAAAATCTATGAATCATCCTGATTGCATCATGCTAATCGTCACTATTTATACTTTGTACAATCCTTATAATGCAGAACTTCTCATGAGTTGTTGCACTGAGAGGTTTCCTGACAGTTTCTGAACTCAGTTTGCAAATAGAGTTTCTGAACGGCAAAAAAACAGTCTAGACAGGCATTCGTACCAGAAATATATTCCAGAAAATACTGTTATTTGTTAACACCAAAAATAAACAAGGTGTGAAATGCCACCGCATGCAGAATCTGAGCTGATTCTGCAGCACAAACACGCCATGAAAGCGCAAAATGATTTCATAACCCTATAGTGAACCAGAGAGGCAGGTCCATTCTCTTTATCTAAATGTTTAATAGCTTTTTGTTGAGCTGAAAAGGACCCAGATAGAAATAAGAAGCTTTTCAGCTGAAAGCCCCGGCCTCCTTCCAGAATCACATCTGAAGATGCTCTCGCTCGCTCTCTGCCATTCTCATTCAGCTCGGCAACGCACGCGGGCCAATCGCTCGTCTCGTCGGTGCAAATTTGACTATCAAACCTGATTAAAGTTGTATTCAAATGGAGGAAAGTCTTTCATCTTGATTAAACTCAAATTTAGGGCACTGCTCTGCACTGAAGAAAGTGCATATAAATCTGTATTGAGAATCAATACGTGAATACAAGACTGATTGCTCCCATATTTAACTAAAGGAATCAAGATTACGCAACGAAGAAACACGCATACACACGACCTGCGCATGTGAACAAAATGAACAATCAATGCCAGTGTAAACAACAGTGCAAGCCATTGAATGGACTGTAGTTGCATTGTTTTAATCTGTCAAAGGAACTTGAAGGCAAATGTGCACCATGCATTTAAAGGGACAGTTCACCCGAAAATTAAAAATACATGTCATTCCAGACCTGTATGCATTTCTTTCTTCTGATGAATACAGAAGAAGATATTTTACAGAAAGAACAGTTTTGAGTCCCATTGACCTGCCAACATTTTGCAAAATATCTTATTTGTTTCACACAAGAAAGAAATTCATACAGGTTTGAAATGACATAAGGGTAAGTACAATGCAAATAAATAAATAAATAAAAACAAATAAAATTAAATAAATAAATAAAAAGTATAATAATAATTATTATTATTATTGTTGTTATTATTATTATTATTATTATTATAAGATTTTATTTTCCAATACAAATATCTAAACATTCTTAAATCAGAATACAAGCAAACTGACTTAAGATATGAAGTCTTGCTTTCTGAAAAATTTTGAGTTTTTCCTTCAAATGAGAAAAATGTGCAATAAAAACAAACTTAATTCAAAAGGAAAACAAAACATCTTTCTGACCTAATTGGCAGATATATTTTCCTGTTTTAAGAACAAATTTAACTAATATATTCACTTAAATTCTGACTTTATATCTCACAATTCTGACTTTTTTCTTGCAATTAAGACTTTATGTGTTGCAATTTTGACTTAACATCTTGCAAATCTAAGTTTAACTCTTGCCATTTAGATTATATGTGTTTAAACTCTGACTTTTTTCTTGCAATTCTGACTTTTTTCTTGTAAATTTAACTTTATATTTCACAATTCTTAGTTTATATTTTGCAATTCTATGTTTATATCTTGCATTTCTGACTATATATCATTTCTGACTTTTTTCTTAGAATTGCACATTTATATTTTGCAATTTAACCATTAAATCTCACAGTCCTGATTTTTTTTTTTTACACAAATTTGAGTTCATCTCACAATTCTTACTTAATATTTTGCAATTCTACATTTATATCTTGCAATTCTGACATTTTTTTTTTCAGAATTGCGAGTTTATATCTCACAATTCCAAGTTTATAACTTAATAGAACTTAATTAAAAAAAGAAAACAATATATCTTTCTGACCTAATTGGCAGATATTGTTTTTCCTGTTTTAAGAACAAATTAACTTAATATATTCACTTAAATTCTGACTTTATCTCTCACAAATCTAAGTTTATATCGCGCCATTTTGACTTTATATCTTACAATTCTGTTTATATCTTGACTAATATATTATACAGTATATAAATTCTGACTTTTTTCTTAGAATTGCAAATTTATATTTTGCAATTAAAACTTTAAATCTCTCTTTTTTTTTACAATTTTGCATTCATCTCATAATTCTTACTTTACATTGTGCAATTCTGTTTATATCTTGCAATTCTGACATTTTTTCAGAATTGAGTTTCTATCTCACAATTCCAAGTTTATATCTCAAAATTCTGAGTTTACAAAGTTTTTTTATTTTTATTATTATTTTTTGTTTTTGCAACTGTGATTTTGTCTTGCCATTCTGATTTTAAATCTCACAATTTTGAATTGTGACATATGAACTCAGAATGTACAGAAAAAAGTCAGAATTGTGAGATAAAGTTATGTATTTATTTATTTTTTTATTAGTTTTATTATTATTATTATCCTGTGGCAGAAACAAGCTTTCATAGAGATCTCAGCAATCTTAATTTTGATACATTTTTCAGAAAACAAAAACAATATCTTAAAATCAAAAATGTTTAGATATTTTTTTACTGGATAACAAGACAAAGATACTGATTTTTAAATTTTGGTTGGACTGTATCTTTAAGATTCCCATTGCACACTCAGATCTAAACTTAAACACTTGTGCAGTGTACATGTTGTCATACGTCTGTCACATGGTTCCTCACAAGAGCTCTGCATTCAGCTCTGCTCGGCTCTCCCGTGGAGTTTGGAGCGGATCTCTCCTCAGGTCTGTGGGAACGCGGCGGACGGCAGAGCCATCTGGAGTGTGACTGTATGTTCCTGCCTGCTGGTATCACGCCAGCACTGAGAGACTCCGCACTAACACACGCCGCCTCACGCAACCTGACAGCGCAGCCCGCGTGCGTCAGACCCCGAGCTACAGACGCGTCTCCAGCCCACCTCACGCTAGCAAAGCAGAGCGACCGCGGCTAACAAACACGCCAGACGAGAGACAACAACAGAGAACATGGACTGAGATATTCAAACTTTCATGAGAGATCTGTGGAAGCACGTTTCTGCCATGAAATTAAAAACAAAAAGGTAACTGTCACAATTCAGACTTTATACCTTGCAATTCAGACTTTTTTCATGCAATTCAGACTGTGTCACAATTCTGTCTTTACATCTCACAGTTCTGATCTAAAATCTCGCAATTCTGATTTTTTTGTGCAGTTCAGACTTTTTTCTTGCAATTCTTTATATCTCACAACTCTGCTGTTGTTCTCAGAATTGCAAGTTTATATCATTTTTAGCTCACAATTTGGACTATTTTGCTCACAATTCTGACTTTTGACTTTTTTCTTGCAATTCATGCTTCATGACTGACTTTATATCTTACAATTCTGCCTTTTTTCATGCAATTCAGACTTTGTCACAATCTAACTTTATATCTCAGAGTTCTGACTTAAAATCTTGCAGTTCAGATTTTTTTCATGCAATTTAGACTTTTCTTGCTTTTCAGACTTTGTCACAGTTCTGACTTTATATCTTGCAACTGACTTTTTCATGCAATTCAGACTTTTTTCTAGCATTTCAGACTTTGTCACAATCTAACTTTATATCTCAGAGTTCTGACTTAAAATCTTGCAGTTCAGATTTTTTTCATGCAATTTAGACTTTTCTTGCTTTTCAGACTTTGTCACAGTTCTGACTTTATATCTTGCAACTGACTTTTTCATGCAATTCAGACTTTTTTCTAGCATTTCAGACTTTGTCGCAATTCAGACCTTTTTTTGCAATTCTGACTATATCTCACAATTCTGACTTTATACCTTGCAATTTAGACTTTTTTCTTGCATTTCAGACTTTGTCACAATTCTAACTTTATATCTCACAGTTCTGACTTAAAATCTCGCAATTCAGATTCCTTTTTAGTGCAGTTGAGACTTTTTTCCTTGCATTTTAGACTTTATATCACGCAATTCTGATGTTTTTCCTCAGAACTGAAAGTTTATATCTTGCAATTCTGATTTTTTTTCCTGCAATTTAGACTTTTTTTCTTGCAATTCAGACTTTGTCACTATTCTGACTTCATATCTCACAATTCTGACTTTACATCTTGCAACTGACTTTTTCATGCAATTCAGACTTTTTTCTTGCATTTTAGACTTTGTCACAGTTCTGTCTTTACATCTCTCAGATTTTTTGTGCAGTTCAGACTTTTTTCTTGCAATTCTTTATATCTCACAACTCTGTGTTGTTCTCAGAATTGCAAGTTTATATCTTGCAATTCTGAGTTTTTCTTGCAATTCAGACTTTGCCACAATTCTGACTTTATATCTCACAGTTCTGACTTATAATCTTGCATTTCTGATTTTTTTTGTGCAAATTTCTTGCATTTCAGACATTGTCACAATTCAGACTTTGTATCCCGCAATTCCTTTTTTTGCAAGTCTGACTATATCTCACAATTCTGACTTTTTTCCTCAGAATGGCAAGTTTATATCTCACAATTCTGACTTTATACCTTGCAATTCAGACTTTTTTCATGCAATTCAGACTTTGTCACAATTCTGACTTTATATCTCACAGTTCTGACTTAAAATCTCACAATTCAGACTTTTTTCTCACATTTTAGACTTTATATCTCGCAATTCAGACTTTTTTCTTGCAATTCTGACTTTATCTCTCACAGTTCTGATTTTTTTCGGAGTTTTTCTCGGAATTGAAAGCTTATATCTTGCAATTCTGACCTTTTCTCTTGCAATTCAGACTTTCTATGCCATAATTCATACTTTATATCTTACAATTCTGACTATATCTTGCTATTCTTGTTTTCTTGCAGTCCAGGCTTTGTCACAATTCTGACTTTATCTCACAGTTCAGACCTAAAATCTTGCAATTCTGATTTTTGTGTGCAGTTCAGACTTTTTTCTTGCAATTCTGACTTTATCTCTTACAATTCTGTTTTTCTCAGAATTGCACGTTTATATCTTGCAATTCTGACCTTTTTTTTGCAATTCAGACTTTATATGTCATACTTCATACTTTATATCTTACAATTCTGACTATATCTTGCTATTCTTTTTTTTTTTCTTGCAATTCAGACCTTTTTTTTTTGCAATTTTGACCATCTCACAATTCTGACTTTATATCTTGCAATTTTCTTATTTTCTCGCAGTTCAGACTTTATCTCACAGTTCTGATTTAAAATCTTGCAATTCTGATTTTTTTTGTGCAAATCTGACTTTTTTTTCTTGCAATTCTGACACTATCTCTCAGTATTTTTCTCACAATTCAGACTCTTTTCTTACAATTTATATGCCGCAATTCTGATGTTTTTTCTCAGAAACGCTGAGACTTTTGTCTTGCAATTCAGACTTTATACGTTGCAATTCTGACTTAATTCTGACTTAATTTTAACTCACAAATCTTAATTGCAATTGCAGAATTGCAAGATATGACTTTTTTTCTCAGAATTGCACATTTATATCTTGCAATTTTAACTTTATATCTCACAATTTTGAGTTCATGTCTCACAATTCTTCCAATTCTAAGTTTATATCTTGCAATTCTGATTTAAAACCACACAAATATTGAATTGTGACATATGAACTCGGAACTGGGAGAAAAAAAAAGTCAGAATTGTGAGATAAAAAGTCACAATTACCTTTAATTTGTAATCCCTTTTCAGACACAAGCTTCCAAAGAGATCTCAACAATATCACAAACTGTGAGATTTGCCAAGATACTGAAGTCTACAATCAAAAGTTGGCAATCAATATGAACTCAAAGGTTTCTCATCAATTCTAATGAGATCAAATGATGATCCGAGTCGCACATCACATCATTCTCTCTCAGCTTTTGATCAAGCTAGCGTGTGGTTTCCCTGGAAATCTACAGCCGCATTTGCTTCTATTTTTACATCTCCAAACGAGTTTAGGGAGAAACTGACGCAAAGAAACCAAAGTGTGAACTTCATTAATTCTCTGGAGGCGTTAAAGAGAAACCTCTGAGCAATGTATTTTACACACGCGCTCGCTCTTTCCAGTTCAATGACAGACGCTGCTGGTTTTGCTGATTTTTCTTTCATTCTGGATACATGATATATAGTCCTGACAGGAGCATTTTCAAAGTCTGAATATAAATTACAGCCTCGTCAGAGAAGGACAGATAGCGACCTGACTGACCACCGACGGAGCCTGACAGCATCGTTTGTCACGTTTCTCCCACCGATGTCACCACTGTCATTTTTATACAGCGCGAGCGCGGCTTTGCAATGTAAATCAAAGTATCCTTGAATTAATGTGATGCGTTCAGAAACGAGGAGAAAAATGACAAAAGAACGAAGGGCATGTGTCATGAGGAAACCAGAAACTGGGATGCGTTTTATAAATCAAAAACTTCAAAGTGCTGTCAAGCTCTGACCTCAAAATCCAAGAATTTAATCAGAGACTGAAATGTTCTAGTATCAAAATACAGTACTTTAGATATTTTGGAGAAAGGACGGATTCGAGTCCCATTGACTTCCATAGTATTTTTTATAGTACAGGACATTAAGGGTTTGAAACGACAAGTTCTGACCTCAAAATACGAGAATTTAATCACAGAGACTGATTTTTTTGTGCGACCATATCAAAATACATCAGTTCAACCCATTTAAACTAAACTGCACAACATTAAAAAGGTAAAAACAGCTCAAATGTGCACATATGCATCAATGTCAGATATAATGTGAATAATAGAGCACATATTCATGTCAAAATCCTTCCGTCTCGCCCATCATGGCTCAAAACTCAAATTTTGACTTTATCTCATGCATACTGACCTACGGCAAGCCTCTAGTAGCTGTATTTTCCAATAATAAAATCACTTAAATGTGCATAATTGCTTTATCTCAGCATGTGATCATCATGGAAGAAGTGACATTATTGGTGCACGAACAGAATCCAGTTAGAGCCGCACCTGCTGTTCTGATTCATGCCACATTTCATGCATTTAACACTTAAGTGTATGTCTTGCATTTCTGACTTTATATCTCAGAATTGTTCATTTAAATCTTGCAATTTTAACTTTGTATCTCACTATTTTGAGTTCTTATCTCACAACTCTTACTTTACATCTTGAAATTCTAAGTTTTTATCTTGCAACTCTGACATTTTCTCAGAATTTTAAGCTTATGTCTCAATTCCGAGTTTATATCTTCTTCTCTTCTTTGGCAATTGTGAATTTATTTCTCACAATTCTGATTTTAAATCTCACAAATATTGAATTGTGACATATAAACTCAGAAGAGGGAGAAAAATGTCAAAATTGTGAACACTGAAAAGGTCAAAAAAAGCTCAAACTTGCACATATGCATCAATGTCAGAAATAATGTAAATTATAGAGCATATATGCATGTAAAAATCCTTCCGTCTTGCCCATCAAACTTGCATTTGAACCCCATTCATGGCTCAAAACTCAAATTATGACTTGTTTGAGGCATCTCACATGCATTTTGGCCTTTAGAAGTCATACTTTCCAATAATAAAATCACTTAAACATGCATAATTGCTTTATCTCAGCATGTGATCATCATGGAAGAAGTGACATTATTGGTGCACGAACAGAATCCAGTTAGAGCCGCACCTGCTGTTCTGATTCATGCCACATTTCATGCATTTAACACTTAAGTGTATGTCTTGCATTTCTGACTTTATATCTCAGAATTGTTCATTTAAATCTTGCAATTTTAACTTTGTATCTCACTAATTTGAGTTCTTATCTCACAACTCTTACTTTACATCTTGAAATTCTAAGTTTTTATCTTGCAACTCTGACATTTTCTCAGAATTTTAAGCTTATGTCTCAATTCCGAGTTTATATCTTCTTCTCTTCTTTGGCAATTGTGAATTTATTTCTCACAATTCTGATTTTAAATCTCACAAATATTGAATTGTGACATATAAACTCAGAAGAGGGAGAAAAATGTCAAAATTGTGAACACTGAAAAGGTCAAAAAAAGCTCAAACTTGCACATATGCATCAATGTCAGAAATAATGTAAATTATAGAGCATATATGCATGTAAAAATCCTTCCGTCTTGCCCATCAAACTTGCATTTGAACCCCATTCATGGCTCAAAACTCAAATTATGACTTGTTTGAGGCATCTCACATGCATTTTGGCCTTTAGAAGTCATACTTTCCAATAATAAAATCACTTAAACATGCATAATTGCTTTATCTCAGCATGTGATCATCATGGAAGAAGTGACATTATTTGTGCAGGAACAAAATCCAGTTAGAGCCGCACCTGCTGTTCTGATTCATGCCACATTTCATGCATTTAACACTAAAATTACTGAGATCTTCAGCTTTGAGGTGACAACTGTCAAACTACCCATGCTTGAATTAATTAAAGCAAGCATTCAGAAGAATGCCAGCACTCCTGGTGACCCTTAGGAAAAGTTTACCATTGTTACCATACCATAAAATGTGTTAAAATGCCATATTAGCTAGTTACTGTTACTATTGCATCACAAATCAACATGCAATCTCTTTCAAACAATGTCTGTGGTGTCCACCACAGTTTTACAGTGTAACTGCATGTATTTTGGCAACAGCGTGTGGTTACCAAGAAGCAACTCTTTCAGATTCCAAACCTCTGGGCAACACCTTCACATACAAGTGCACTGAATGCATTCGTGCAAGAGAACAATAAAACTATCGGAACCGACCTGTGCAGATGATGATGATGATGATGGTGGTGATGATGATCCGGGCTGAGATTAGATCAGATCATTTCAGCACCATGGAAAGCGCGATGTAACATCCAGTTGGACTGTGTTTGAGATCCTCCTGTTGCCCGAATCCGGATCCGCTTCGGTTCGGTCCGCTGGAATGATGCGAGCGTCTGATAGGTATTTCCTTTGTGAGTCTCTGAGAGGAGAAGCCGCAACTGTTAACGCGTCTGCAGCGCGGGATCCGCTAGAAAGTGTCAGCAGGTTGAGCTCTGTGTGAGGAAGAAGAGGATCGGAACTCAAACTCACAGCACAGACGAACGAGCGCAGGATGCGCCGCCTCTTACAGAGAGAGAGAGAGAGAGAGAGAGAGAGAGAGAGAGAGAGAGAGAGAGAGAGAGAGAGAGAGAGAGAGCGCAGTGTGGGTGTCCTCGCTCGCGCTGTGATTCAGTGTGAATATGTGTGGAGCTGCACGAGTGAATCTCACCAAACCTGCAAGAACATGTGCAGATCACATTCACCAAGTTGAAGTGTTGTTTAGGACCATTGCGATTTTTTGTAGCATGTGCACATAGTGCATACACATAAAATAGTGTAGGATTTACTTTGAAGCTATTTTCCATTAGCAATTCCGCAAATAATGACAACGATCGGCAAGTTTATGCATCGAAATAAACATGAAAAATTACATTTTAGCTAATTAAAACGTTAAAATACTTTTTACAGTATAGCCTATATTCTTTATTGTAAATGCAAAAAAATATGTGACCCTGGACCACAAAACCTGTCTTAAGCAGTATGAGTATATTTGCAGCAATAGTCAAAAATAGCCTACATGGGTCAAAATGATTTATTTTTCTTTTATGCCAAAGTATTTTCATTTTAAGTAGTGATAATGTTCCATGAAGATATTTTGTAAATTTTCTACCTAATATGCATGCTAAGAACTTCATTTGGACAATTATAAAGGCATTTTTCTTGGTATTTTGAATTTATTTATTTATTTATTCAGTTATTTTGGTATCCTCAGATTCAAGATTGTATCTCAACCAAATATTATAATATCCTGACAAATCAGTGGAAAGCTTATTTATTTATCTAAATTAAAAAAAAAAAAAAAAATGACCCTTATGACTGTTTTTGTGATCAGGATAAATTATCTGAAATGTGGAATAAATAAGATTTCCATTGATGTATGGTTTGTTAGGACAATATTTGGCCAAGATACAACTATTTGAAAATCTGGAATCTGAAGGTGCAAAAAATCTAAATATTGAGAAAATCACCTTTAAAGTTGTCCAAATGAAGCTCTTAGCAATGTATATTACTAATCAAAAATTAAGTTTTGATATATTTACAGTAGGACATTTACAAAATATCTTCATGGAACATGATCTTTACTTAATATCCTAATGATTTTTGGCATAAAAGACTTATGACTGGTTTTGTGGTCCAGTGTCACATATACATATTAATGCAGGTAAATGCATTATAAGATGACATTGTGTGATCGCATGCTTTACAAATGCATTTGTCATTAAATTGCATAACATACAAGGGGTTTGTTCAGAATGGTAAAGTAGCCTAACTTAGGTTTTTACAGCAGAATTTTTAATTTTTATTTTTAAATTTTGCATGAAGAAAAATAAAGAATTTGAAGTAATAAAGTAGTAAATAATAAAGTATTTAAAGTAAAAAAAAAAACATTAGGATTTTTGCATTGTGACTTTTATGCTAGTAAATTTAAGAAAAGTAAGGTAGCAGTGAAATTACATTAAATTTTGAAATGAAAAGTCATTATATTCTTTCCTGTAAATGCAAAATAATAATAGCATGACATTTTGTGAATGTAGACTTTACAGCACATAACTGCATTTGACATTAAGTTATGTGATTAAAAAAATATTATATTTTTACTGTATGATAGTGTACAGTTGAGGAGTTAATATATGATATTTATATTATGATATACTTATATATATTTTTTTAAATCACATTACTTACTTTTCAAAAAAAAAATACAATTTAAACAAAAGTATAAAAATAAATAAAAACAATAAAATAAATACTGTAGATAAATTCTAGTAATCATTAATGAGCATGAGATCACATGAAGAGTTTATTTACAAAAACAGATAACACTATTGTGTTAGTTAGCTGTATTTTTATTTATTTATTTATTGTTATTTTTACTTTAGATCAAAATAATCCAACTGCCGTTTGATTGAGATTAATTGGAATGCACAATGAAAAAAAAACAAAAAACATGATTTGTCAAATTATCTGTTTTTGCAAATTAAGTCTTCACATAATATTGACAAGAAATGATGCAAATCTGAGCTCTTGCTCGCATCCACCTGATTTACTCACTTTAATGTGGAAATATGCTTATGAGCGAGACTTCAGGTTCATTAGCCGCTGTATGGAAATGACGAGAAGAATAACAACGTGTCATAAACGGTAAAACTGTTTGCACTACAAACCAGCGTGTTCGTAATTAAGATAACACATTAAAATAATACAGTAACACACACCAGTCTGTAATATAAAACAGCAAAATGAGCTGTTCTGTACAGCTAAAAATAGCCAGACGCAGATGAGACCAGAAGCCAAACACATTCAATTTACAAATGACCACGTCCACTCTTACAGCAAAAAATGAGGTGGATTACCTGGATATTAGTCCTGGTCCCGATGACCCACAGCTCTGCACATTTTCTCTCATCTGACACAATCAGTTCAGTGTTTGAGTGGAGTTTCTGCTGACGAGCTGATGATCAGAATCAGGTGTGTTCAATAAGAAAGACATCAGAGCTGTGCAACGCTTTGGATCCAATAAACTAATAATTTCGAAATGTGGACAAATATCAAATTAAATCACTATACTTAAAGGTTTTAAAAGTAAAAGTATAAGAAGTCATGTTTTGTTGTTTATTTTGTGTGTGTGTGCCTGTATTCAGAGGGCATCAGAGTTTCAGGAGATGTTGGAGGTTACATGTGATTCGGGGCATCCATCCTCAGTAACCTGATTATCCGTCTCCTCCGGTTCAGCCGCTCGGTCTGTCTCCCCGTCTCTACCTGTCTGTCTGTCTTTCTGAGAGCACACAGAGTCAGTCAGTAACATTCTGCTCCAGTTCTTGTGAAGGCACTGAAGACACACATGCATCTCATCTGACACGTGACTTTCCCTGTGAATGTGTCCTCACCAGTGAACTGGCATCTACACTTGGGTTTTGATATGATTTCAGGTCCTCAGCATTTAGTTTGAGACCCAAATCGTAACATTTACTGTAACAGTGAGTCATTAAAAGGACATCTGTAGGTTTAAAGTCATTTACAACCTATTTTATCTCCATAATGTGATGTTTTACTGCTGGCAGATGCCACATTACACCATCTGAACACAAAGAGCATCCTTCTCCATTGACAGCCATTTAAGCAGACAGTAGATGTGTGTTCTGTCAAAAGCAATGTAATATACATATAATATATATTAAAAAAAAAAAATATATATATATATATATATAAAATATTTTAAAAAATATTTTAAAAAGATTAAATAAATTAGAAACGTATGTTTTAATAAGTACTTTTTACTATATGCTAAATGTATGTATTAAATGTAAAAATTATTTTAAAAATATTAAATTAAAAATAGATCAGAAACATACTTTTTAATAAAAAACTTTTTACTATATAATATTTAATAATAAATTTAATAGCATTAGGTTTTTACAGTTTAAAATTTTTTATATCATTTTTAAAGTAATATTCTAAAATAATTGATTTAATTATTCACTATTTATTTAACGTAATACTGAATGTATGCTGGTTTTAAAAAATGTAAATATATATATATATCATATTAAAAATGTAATATTAAATGTAAAAAGTATTTAAAAATTATTTTAAAAGATTAAATAAAAAAATAGACTAGAAACATTTTTATAATAAAAACCTTTTACTATATAATATTTAATAATATATTTAATAGCATTAGGTTTTTACAGTTTTTTTAATTTTTATATCATTTTTAAAGTAATATTCTAAAATAATTTATTTAATTATTCACTATTTATTTAAACAATGTGGTAATACTTGTCTACTTGTCATATTGAATGTATGCTGGGTTTTAAAAAATATATATATTTAAAAGTAAGGGTAAATAAATAAAATAAATTAGTAAAAAATGTATAAAATAGGTTTTTACAGCTATTTAATTTCTTATATAATTTTTTAATATATATTTTTAAATATGTAATTTTTGTACTATTTAAATTTTTAAGCATAAAATGTGCTACTTGTCATATTAAATGTATGCTGTTTTTAAAGAATACAAAATACAAACAAAATATAAAAATCATGCAATTATATTAAAAATGTAAAATAAATAAATAAATAAAATCCTAATAAATTATTGTGTCCAGAATTCATTCATGTTTAATACAAATGAAATCACATAATACTGAAAAAAAGTATTTTTTTTTAATTACTTTTTGACAAAAGATTACAAAAGGTTAACACTGTTTGTGCACAATAAAATGAGGAAAATGTATTGCAAAAAAATAAATTGATTTGTGTTAACAGATTACAGATGTAAAGCAACAGCCGAAAGATACTTCAGATCTCACCATGTGCTCCCATAAGACATGCATAATGAAAATAATGTAATTTTAAATCAGAAAATGCATAAAGTTCCTCCGGGAATAAAATCAGATGCATGTGCATAATTATTTTAGTGCAGAAGAGCAAAGGTGGAGAGAGACTGTGGGACAGTAAAGAGCAATTCCTGATCATTTTCGAAACCTTTCATGCAAATAAGATCATCTCAAAGTTCACAAAGGCATAAAATGAACCTTATTACCAACTTCAGAGGCAGTTTGACGCTTTGGTTGAGTTGCTCAGAGTGAATGAACTCAATATCTTCAGAGTTGTTTTTATAGACGCTGTGAAATGTGTTTCATTTCATGACCTCAAAGCTACAGACAGACAGCAAATAAAAGTCAGAAAACACCAAATCTGAGCAGGTTCGGCTTGACAAAGATAAAGGAAAAGGCAATCAGCAGAATGAGATTAAATCATATGATTATTTTTTCTGATGATTAAATGTTAGGTATATCAGATAAGATAAAGAAGGCAGTCTTTAAATGTGTTTTTGGGGATCGGCCCTCTATAATATCGCCCTCTGCTGTGCAGGGACTGAACTGCGTTTAATTGTTTCAACAGGATGCAGGTTGCAAACATAATTGCCAGTCATTCACTCACAGCTTCAGCATGGTAAAAATCTTAATTTACCTTCTTTACTTTCTTAATACAAGTCCCAAAATCAGTGGCACCGACAGCATCTTTTTCCGAATGCTTTATGCACATAAACAGCAAACACTCACTCGCCGTCTCATTCACATGCAGCTCTGAAGTAGAGAATTTGAGATCAGCAAATTGACGCTTTGGTTTCAGATGCTTGAACCGGCTCTCTGTCACTGATTGCACGAGCGTTTATGTCGCTTATGTCGAGAGTTTCACGACGTTTCCTGCGGATCTGAGACCAGACGAAGCATCTCAGGGCCTGGAGTGAGAGAAATGTGAACGAGTACGTGGAGAGGTTTGTTTGTTTGTTTGTTGAGAGACAGATGCCGTAGATCCAGAGAGAGATCAGATGGGAGACGAGATCTTCAACAGACCGTAAACACGGGTGCCATCATTTCATCCATAAACACACAAAAATACAACACAGTATCACAGTATGATCATGGCAACTGCATATTATGGTAAGTTTCATTTTTGGCCAAATTTATGAATAAATAAATAAAACACGTAAGTAAATAAATAAATAGTATGTGGTAATGCCTATTGAAACGTAAAAAATAAAAAAAATAAAATAAAATAAATAAATAAAATAAATAATTAAAACATGTAAGCATGTAAATAAATAAATAAATAAATAAATAAATAGTACATGGTAATGCCTATTGAAATGCCAAAAAAATTTTTTTTTTAAAAATCCAGTAATTTTTGCTGGAAATAAATGAATAAATAAATAAATAAAACATGTAAAACATGTAAGCAAGTAAATAAATACTATGTGGTAATGCCTATTGAAATGCCGAAATAAAAATCCAGTTATTTTTGCTGGAATTAAAATAAATAAATAAATAAATAAATAAATAAAACGCAAGTAAATAAGTATATAAGTAACTCAATAAATATAAAATAAATATAAGTTAGTAAGTAAATAAATAAATAAATAAATAAATACTATGTGGTAATGCATATTGAAAGGCCCAAATAATACTCCATTTATTTTTGCTGTAAATAAATAAATAAATAACACAAGTAAGCAAGTAAATAAGTAAGTATATGTCACGGTACGTGCTGGATCGATGAGTCGAGAGACGAGATACGATACAAATAACAATTTAATATAACTCTTAGTAGGAACAGGCAGGAACAGAACGATAATCCACACACATCCAAATAACGTCAAGGACCGACAGCAAACTCAAAACACAAGCAGACTTATAAAGGGTGGTGATTAAGACACAGACAGGTGTAGTAAATAAACTAATCAGGACAAAATGAGGACAGGAAGAACCAAATATGGGCACAATGGGAAAAACAAACATAAACAGTCCAAATGGCACACAGAACTCTGACATTACTCCCCCCTCCCGGAAGGCGCGACCTCGCGGCGTGGAAAGGGAGTGGAAATAATAAAGTCATTGTGGGAGGAGGCTCTGGTGGCGGACGGTCTTCCGGGAGGAGGACAATAAACAAAGTCCAGGGTGGTGACGACGGAGGGAGGAGCCAGGGAGAACTCAGGAGGGACCCGGAGCAGGAGGAGCCATGCGAGACCCAGACCACAGCCATCATGACGACCCACGGTGGAGCCGACGGAGGGAGGAGCCATGGTGGAGAAAAGGCTGACGACTCCAGGGGGGCGACCGACGGAGGCGGAGCCGCTGGCGGAGGAGCTGGCGGAGGAGCCCGAGGCGGAGACGGAGAGCCGAAGATCCAGGGCGACACCGAGGATCCGGAGGGCCAAGGCGGAGCCCTAGGCTCTGGCGACCGAGGCGTAGGCGGAGAGCCGGAGGTCCGCGGCGGAGCCGGAGCGACAGAGGATGGAGGCTGTGCCAGAGGGAGGGAGGAGGTCCACAGAGCCGGTGGGACGGAGTGACGAGGCGCAGCCAGAGGAATAGAGTCCTGAGGTGATGAAGGGCCGACGACCGACCAGGGCGGAGCCGGAAAGACGAGGGAGCCCGGTGGAGCTGGTGGACCGATGGGCGACGATGGAGACGAGGGCGCTGAGAGCCGTGGTGGAGCCGCAGGGTCGGAGGGCCGAGGCGGAGTTCTGGACTCTGAGGCTGGAGGCGGAGATGAGGGATCCTCCAGCCCTGACGCCGATGGAAGCTGGCAGACCCGCGGCGAACCCACTGCACAGGTGGTGGGCTGAGGGTGAGCAGAGGGGCTGTCAGGGGACAGCGGTGAGCAGACAGATGTTGACATAGGCAGAAGAGGGAGGGTGGGTGGGGATTCCATACAGGCAGGCATAACGTGACAGGTAGATACTTCTGTAAAGAAGTCTATTAAATCCCCAGAATTATTTTCTAGAACTTCTGTAGAGAAGTCAATTAAATCCCCAGAGTCATTCTCCAGCTCACCCCCAGCAGTGGTGCAGTGGGCAGGGCTCTCCATAGCCCTCACTTGCTCCATCTTGCACTCCCCCGTCGTGGTAGTTGTAGCCGGCTCTCGCACCTGATCGGACGTGTAGGGCTCTGGCTCTGTGGCGATCTTTAGCTCTGTCGCTCGTGGCTCTGGCTCGTCATCCGCGGTGGGCTCGGGCTCAAACTCCGCGTGTCGGGGTGCTGGTTGGCTGGGCTCTGGGTCTTGAGTGGGGCTGGTGTCATCCTCCGCGGTCAGCGAAGATCTACAGGACACCAGCACCCACTCCATGTAGTCGGCGAAGCTCTCTCGTGGACCCTCCCCGGACAGCTGCGCTTTCGTGGCGATGTTCAGTCCTGCACGGTAAAATGTGCAAAGGCTGCTGTCCGGGAAGTGTGTGAGTGGTACGAGGTGGACAAAGTCTCTAGTGTGGTCCACGAGAGAGCGATTCCCCTGCTCCAGGAGAAGGAGGAGGACGGCAGGGTTATCCATAACGAAAAACAAAAAAAACAAACACTGAGGAAAAAAACGGAAAAAATAAAGCAGGGAAACGCCGGGGATAAACTGTCGGTCGGTCCTTCTGTCACGGTACGTGCTGGATCGATGAGTCGAGAGACGAGATACGATACAAATAACAATTTAATATAACTCTTAGTAGGAACAGGCAGGAACAGAACGATAATCCACACACATCCAAATAACGTCAAGGACCGACAGCAAACTCAAAACACAAGCAGACTTATAAAGGGTGGTGATTAAGACACAGACAGGTGTAGTAAATAAACTAATCAGGACAAAATGAGGACAGGAAGAACCAAATATGGGCACAATGGGAAAAACAAACATAAACAGTCCAAATGGCACACAGAACTCTGACAGTATATAAGTAAATAAATAAATAAATAAATACTGGTAATGCCTATTGAAATGCCCAAATAAAAATCCAGTTATTCTTCCTGGAATTTAAATAAATAAATAAATAAATAAAACACAAGTAAGCAAGTAAATAGGTAAGTATATAAGTAAGTAAGCAAGTAAGAAAGTAAATAAATAAATAAATAAATAAATAAATAAATAAATGCTTTGTGGTAATGCCTATTGAAATTCCCCAAAATAATAATCCAGTTATTTTTGCTGGAATTTAAATAAATAAATAAATAAATAAATAAATAAATAAATACTATGTGGTAATGCCTATTGAAATGACCCAGTAATAATCCAGTTATTTTTGCTGGAAATAAATAAATAAATAACACAAGTAAGCAAGTAAATAAGTAAGTATATAAGTAAATAAATAAATAAATAAATACTGGTAATGCCTATTGAAATGCCCAAATAAAAATCCAGTTATTCTTCCTGGAATTTAAATAAATAAATAAATAAATAAATAAATAAATAAATAAAACACAAGTAAGCAAGTAAATAGGTAAGTATATAAGTAAGTAAGCAAGTAAGAAAGTAAATAAATAAATAAATAAATAAATAAATGCTTTGTGGTAATGCCTATTGAAATTCCCCAAAATAATAATCCAGTTATTTTTGCTGGAATTTAAATAAATAAATAAGTAAATAAATAAATAAATACTATGCGGTAATGCCTATTGAAATGACCCAATAATAATCCAGTTATTTTTGCTGGAAATAAATAAATAAATACATAAATACATAAATACATAAATACATACATAAATGATAATCTATGTAATTTTGGATGGAATTTCAAAGTAAATTAATAATAATAAAAAAAAAAAAACAGAATATATAAATAATACTACAAAATCACTTGGCAACACCTACTGAAATGTCTAAAAGATAATCTATTTAATCTTAATGGAGTTCCAAAATGAAAAATAACAAAATAATTTACAATCTGCTCTTTGGTAAAGGTCTGACTGATCTGATTTTATGTGTTTTTTCCTCATCATTCGCTGAACCTGCAGGAGCAACAAACAGGAGATTTCAGTCTCTCTCTTCCTCTCTCTTTTTTTTTAAATGATAAACATGGGTTTAGATACTGCCATGATGAAAAATAATCAATGGCAACATCCACTCATGTATTCTCATGCATGATAAATACACAAGTTTGTGCCATTGCTATGGCAACCAATGCAGATATGTTAGCAGAAGCAACAGAAAGAAAAAAAAAATCATTCTGGCCGCATAACTTGCACGTTTGATCAGCAACTCTAAAAAAACCACTAGTGAGCAAAACCACTGAAATCTGTCTGGATTGAAATGTTGCATTGCGTTGCGTTTAAGGGTACCTTTACACAATAACAATTGTACTAATGTTGTACTAAGTTTTACTTAAAAAAGTTACTTTTATAATTTTGTTAGTTTTGGGTAAGTTCAGAAATGAATGCATGGGCGTCAGAACCATTGAATGCGGGTGGGACAGGACCCACCCACTTTTGAAGAACAATGATATCAGACCCACCCACTTTTACCATCTCTAATTCGGCGAATATGTCTCCGCACTTTTTAGAGCCCACCCACATTTATTTTGCTTCCGACGCCAATGAATGAATGCAAAATGACAGCTGCACCTACAAAATATGAGGGCCTTTTTGTTTTAAGTTTTTCATCTAATTTATTTTATTTTTTTATTTAAATGCATTACTTACCATTTATCTGTTTTCATTCAGTATTTTATTTTTAATAATTATTTGTGAAATTCATGAGCAGTTTCTGAGTGAAAACAGTTTCTACACCAATTTTTTATTTAAATTTTATTTTTAATTTTAAAAGTTTTCAATTTCATTTTTGTTCATTTTTATTGTTATATAGCTTTTATTAGTGCTTTCAGTACTTTATCTTAAACTTTTTTAATTTAATTTAATTTAATTTAATTTAATTATTTCAATGCATTACTTACCATTTCTTTGTAATTATTTGTGAAATTCATGAGCATTTTCTGAGTGAAAACGGTTTCTACACCAATTTTTTTATTTAAATTTTATTTTTAATTGTAAAAGTTTTGTCATTTCAGTGTCATTTTTGTTCATTTTTATTGTTATATAGCTTTTATTAGTGCTTTCAGTACTTTATCTTAAACGTTTTTATTTCAGTTATTTTCTTATTTTTTACTTTATTTTATTTTTAATTTTAATTTTAAAACTTTTGTCACTTTGTTACATCATTTTTGTTTATTTTTATTGTTATTTAGCTTTTATTAGTCCTTTCTGTACTTTATCTTAAACTTTTTTTATTTTAGTTATTTTCTATTTTTTAATTAGATTTTATTTCAGTGCATTACTTACCATTTATTTGTAATTATTTATGAGCAACATCTGAGTAAAAATTGTTTCTACACCTTTTTTTTGTATTTTAATTTTACTTTTTAATTTTACTTTCAGTACTTCATAAAAACTTGTTTTTATTTTCTAATTTCAAGTTCATCTAATATTTATGTAATGTTAATTAAATAATGTTTGTTAGTACATCTTAGTCTGAATTTTTTGTAAAAGAGGTGAATGAAGTTGCAGACGTCCTTGAATTTGTGATTTTAATGTTTTATTTCCACAAAATAACCACTTGAAATGATCACGGATGAGTGTTTAGCATGCTTTCCATGTTCACCATAATAATGTTAGCTGATTAAAGCATAATCTTTCAATCTGAATCTGACCCCTGCTGCGGAGACAAACCAATAAATCTTCATATTTATGAATCTGGATGGGAGTTTCATTGGAAATACAGTAAATGTAGTGGCGTAATCAGGGCCGGTTGTTCAAACAAGTGAAGTAAGTGGGCGCTCGGAGGCCTCCGGCGGATCAACACAAATCACCTTCTGTTTTTAAATGAGATGCAGAGATAGAAAGCGCCTGTGAACAGCATCATTCATGCAGCGGCGTGTGGTTACTGCTCTGCTGGAGTCAGAGGCCCGTTTCACTCTGTTCATATCGACAGACTTTTACAAATGCAATATTGTTTTGGTGAAATCGTTAATAATTGATTTGCATATATATGCATGACTTCTGTAAAAATGACATTCAGTGAAAATGTAAAGCGTGTACCTGGTTTTGCGACATCAGTCGAAAAGAAAAGTTGTCTTTGGCAGAGCATATGATTACATAGTTGATGAATGATTACGAGAATAACGCACTGATGAATCATTCAAAACAAGAGCAGGAGCATGTTTTAAGAAAGTTAACAGAGTCAACTGTGACTTCATATTGACTCAAACCCGTGTTATTTTAGTATTATGTATATACTGAATTGGCTTTTACTTTGATATTTTCATTTTTTCATACTTCTATTTCTTTCATTTCATTTCTTTTCATACTGTTCTTTCTTTCATTTATATTTGTTTTGTTGTTAGTAATTATAGTGCTTCGTCTTTCAGTTATCTTCTTGGTTTCTAAGTTGCAAGTGTTTCCTCTTATTTTATTTTATTGTAATATTTTAATAATTTTATTTTATCTTTTTTTTCAATGCATTGCTTACCATTTCTTTGTAATTATTTGTGAAATTAATGAGCAATTTCTGAGTGAAAACTGTTTCTACACCAAGTTTTTAAAATTTAAATTTAAATTTTTAAAGTTTTCTAATTTTGTCATTTTCATTGTTTTTATTTAGCTTCTATTAATACTTTTAGTACTTCATCTTAAACTTGTTTTATCTCAGTTATTCAGTTTTTCATCTAATATTTTATTTTATTTTATGTAATTTAATTTAATTTTTATTTTATTTTATTTTGAAAAACTTTTGTTTTGAGTGAAAACTTTCTACATCAGTTTTTAAATTCATATTTAAATAATTTTTAATTTTAAAAGTTTTGTAATTCTGTCATTTTCATTAACTTTTATTTAGCTTTTATTAGTACTTTCAGTACTTCATCTTAAACTTTTTCATTTTAGTTATTTTTCATTTTTGTTTGTTTTTCACCTAATATTTAATTTTTAACATTTAATACTTGCCATTTCTTTGTAATTATTTGTGAAATTCATGAACAATTTCTGAGTGAAAATTGTCTCTACACCAATTTTTCTGTCATTTAAATGAAAATTATATTTTTAATTGTAAAAGTTTTTTAATTTTGTTGTCATTTTCATTATTTTTTTTTATTATTTTTATTTAGTACTTTCAATACTTCATATAATTTAATAATAATTTTTTTTTCAGTTATTTTCTCATTTTTGTTTAAGTGTTTAATTTAATTAAATTTTATTTTCTCATTTTTTATTTTATTTTATTTTCAATGCATTACTTACCATTTCTTTGTAATTATTTAGGAAATTCCTCAGCAATTCCTGGGTGAAAATTGTTTCGACACCATTTTTTATTATTTTAAATTTACTTTTTAATTTTAACTATCATTTCTGTGTGTCATTTTCATTGATTCTTATTTTTATTTAGCTTTTAGTTATATTTATTTCAGTTTTGGTACTTTCAGTACTTTTTATGTCTTTTATTTTATCATTTTATTTTGTTTTATTATTTTATTTTATCTAATTTAATTTAAAATTTTATATTACCATTTCTTTGTAATGATTTGTGAAATTTCTCAGCAATTTCTGAGTGAAAATTCTTTCTACATAATTTTTTTAATTTTAATTTTTTAAGTTTTTTAATTCTATTATGTGTCATTTTCATTATTTTTGTTTAGCTTTTATTTATATATATTTAATTTTTAGTACTTTCAGTACTATTTTATTGCCGTTATTTTCTCATTTTTGTTTGTTTTTCATCTAATACTTTATATGATATTCTTTTTTATTTTTTTTTAGATTTCTTTGTGATTATTTGTGAAATTTATGAGCAATTTCTGAATGAAAATTGAAAAAAAATTTTTTTAAAAAGTTTTGTAATTTTATGTGCCATTTTCATTATTTGTTATTTTTTATTTAGCTTTTATTTATATTTATTTCAGTTTTAGTATTTTCAGTACTTCATCTTGAACTTATTTTATTCGGCTATGTTTTTTTTTTTAATCTAATATTAATTTTTAATTTAATTCCAGCCTAGTTTCCAATAATGGCAATGATTTGTAATAATTTTAGCTAACAACAACAGCACTGACTCTGATGTGTTTCTGTTCTTATTTCATTTTTACGGTGCAATATTAATATTATTGACCAACGAGGCGTGTTCTCAAACCCCATTCGTCAGCGAGTTCCCGCCGCTCTGTCCTGCCTGCGTGTGAAATGTTGACCCGATAAACATTTAAAGGCCGAATTACTCGGAGGAGAACTCTCCACTCTAACGGCACAAACCGCTGGAAGACACGGCCAAAAATAGCTCCGGCCAAAATAAATCCGGCCGACCGGAGGGTTCACAGCATCCCGGCGCTCGTCACGTAACCCGCGATCAATATTTAATGTTCATTTTCAAGCTGTCGGCTGAAATATAGAAAATTGGTCTCCTCCGAGCTGGCGGGGCGCTGACAGAGATTGGAGTTAAATCTATGGCCGCGGGATTGCTGAAGACACAACTCATCTCTGCACTTCTCTCAGAGACAGACGGATGGCTCAGCGGCCCTGACACCGACATGAATCCTCCCGCAGCAAATCAAGTCATCTCCAGCGCCGAATAAAGACAACAACAACCGACGCTCCCTTACAGACACACTGGAATCTGGGGCTGCGCACAACACTTCATCACATTTATGACGAAACCGGGATATATACATCAGGAGCGGCCGATAATGTTGGTTTTGCAGCTCGCGCTAAGATATTTTTGTCCTGTTTTGTTTGAAGCATTATTGGTCCTGCTGGGCTTAGAAATCTCTGCCCACACGCTTATTGATCAAGACTAGTCCAGTGCAGACGGCACAGGATCTACCGTATGCTGTTTAGTTCAAGTAACATGTCAAACCGCATGCGTAAAGCCATGTTAAATGTCACACGGGTCACACGTCACACATGCAAATGACAGTATAAAAATCTATTGTGCAATGCAAACTAAAATAAAAACCATAAAAAGTTGTTACTTGAAATGCAGTTGCCATTTATCATTTTAATTTTAACTAGTACTGAAATACCTAAATAAATAAATAAATAATAAAAATAATAAGTACTTTTTAAACATTTATTGACAATAAAACTATATTAATAAAACTAAATTTATTTTAATTAATTTATTTAATAAAAAGTTATTGAATTTTGTTAAAAGGTTAAAAAATATAAACATTTGCACATTTGTTTAAAAAAATAAAACATCAATAATATACTAAAACTTTAACAAAAGCAAATGAAAACGAAAGATAAAATAAAAACTACTTTAAAATACCAATAAAAATTATTATTAATAATAATAATTAATTGATAAAGATCATTTGTATATTCTGCACACTATACATAATGAATGGTGCATAAAAAAGGACAAAAATACACTAAAACGTGAACAAAAAATTAAATGAAAATTAAATATATACTAAAAACTACTTTAAAATACCAATAAAAATCATTAACAACAACAACAACAACAATAATAATAATTCATTGATAGAGGTCATTTGTATAATTTTTAATATTAATTGATAATAAAAACTATATGTAATTTAAGAAAAGCTAAATTTAATTTAATTATTTAATTTATTCATTTAAAAATGAAAAGTTCTTTCATTTTGTTCAAATATTAATGATAAAACTTTAACAAAAAAATTAATGAAAATTAAATATATATAATAAAAAACTACTTTAAAATACCAATAAAAATAATTAACAACAACAACAATAATAATAATTCACTGATAGAGATAATTTGTATCATTTTTAATATTAATTGATAATAAAAACTATATGTAATTTAAGAAAAACTAAATCTAATTTAATTATTTATTTTATTCATTTAATAATAAAAAGTTATTTAATTTTGTTTAAATATTAAATATAAAAAATTAAATATAAACATTTGTACATTTGTTTAAAAAATAAAACGTCAAAAATATACTAAAACTTTAACAAAAATCAAATGAAAATGAAAGATAAACTAAAAACTACTTTAAAATACCAATAAAAATAATCATGTGTGTAAAAGTCATTATTTAAGTACTATTATTAATATTTAATGATTATAAAAATTATATGTAGTTGAATAAAAACTAAATGCAATTTAATTATTTAAATAATTGATTTAATAATAAAAAGTTATTTAATTTTGTTAAAATATAAAAAACAAAATATAAACATTTGTTTTAAAAAATAAAATGACAAAAATAAATATGACATACATGACAAAATATTTAATGAAAATGGAATATAAAATAAAAACTACTTTAAAATACCAATAAAAATCATTAACAACAACAACAACAACAACAACAACAATAATAATAATAATAATTCATTGATTGAGATCATTTGTATATTCTGCACACTATGAATACTGAATGCTACAAAAACAATAACCTCATTCTAAAATAAATAATAACTCTCATAAAATGACAACATAACTGGTGATTTTGTTCATTTTTAATATTCATATTTTTATTAATACTTCTTTAATATTCATAATAATTATCAGATTATATTTTAATAATTTCTCATCTTTAAATGACAACATAAATGGCAGTTCTTTAATTTTTAACAGCTCTAAAAGTCGTATGAATGCCTTTATATTTTAACAAGCCAGGTTCTTTGTAAGGGAATCATCATATTTCAGTCTTCGGCATAAAAAAGTTTGAAAACCTCTTTTTTACCATATGTATGTACATTCTGTAGAATTTCTCAGATTTTCTCAGAAGAAGTGCAGAAAATGTGGAAAGTCTGCTCTCTAAGCAGTAAGTCTGAATGCCCCCTGAGCAGAAATGAATAATGGACATCTAATATGAGTCTGTGTGACCCGCTGCGGGCCGCTTCGGACGCTCCTGACATGGAGATGAGCACAAGCGCTGTCTCTGGACGCTCTACTCGTCTCTTCAAGGCCCGTCGACAGCACAGCACAAATAAAAGCGTAACTCTGTGACCTCTGTGCCGAGGCTGACGCTGCACATGCTAATGAAGAGCTTATGACACACAACACCAGCCACATAAATGGGGCTAAAGCTGAAAAACGCCCTTTAGAGACACCTGGGGACGTCCTAAACGGCAGGTTTTTTATTATTTTTTATTTTTTTATAGGGTGTCCTTTACAGCTTGTCCTTATTTAAATAGCTATATATAGCTATAAGTGTTAAATGTTATGTGTGTGTGTGTGTGTGTGTGTGTGTGTGTGTAACATATTACATATTATATTCATTAGATTAATTGTTTCTAATATTAAATCTGACAAAACCTTTGTAAATAAATTATTTTTTTTCTATTTTTTACTATTTCTAATTACTATTAATATTATTAATAATACAAAATAATTTATTTTATTAAAATATATTTTATTAAAATACATTTTAAATTCCAGAAGTGATATAAATGGCAGTTTTGCTTAGTTAATATTTAATATTCATTTTTTTTAATTAATATAAATTTTCATAACATTTTTAGATTATATTTTTAATCATTTCTTACATAAAGTGGCAACATATTTTGTTTTATGTTAATGTTTCATATTAAAATGTTAAATAAATATTATTAATATTTAATATTCACAGCAATTTTCAGATTATATTTTAATAATTTATAGTCTGTAAAAATTGGTGAAATATATATATATATATATATATAAAGTCTGTGTGTGTGTGTGTGTGTGTGTGTGTGTGTGTTCATTATTATTTGCAATATGTATTTATTTAATTACTTATTAATTTATTACTTAGTTTTAATAAATGAACTATGCTTTTAATAAATTATTTATTAATTTATTAATTATTTTATTATTAATATTATTATTATTATTTAATAAATTAATTATTTAATTAAGTAGTTTAGTTATTTCCATTGTTTTTTATTCTAAAATTTTGTCCACAGAAACATATAATATTTTTATTTTAACATTTATGTAATTCATTTATTTGATAATTATTTAAATATTTTATTCAATTACATTTATTTATTTATTTATTTATAAATTAATTATTAATTTTTTCATTATGCATTTTTTAATTATAAAATTGTTGACAAATGTGTTCACAGACACGTATAATTTTTTTTAAACATTTATGTAATTAATTTATTTGATAATTATACAAATATTGTATTTAATTACATGTATTTATTTATTTATTTAGGTAATTTAATTATTTCCATTATGTATTTTTTTATTCTAAAATTGTTGACAAGAAGCATATAAAATATTTATTTTAACATTTGTGTAATTAATTAATTTGATAATTATAAAAATATTTTATTCAGTTACATTTATTTATATTGTTTATTTATTTATTTATACATTGATTATTTAATTACGTCATTTAATTATTCCCATTATTTATTTTTTATTCTAAAATGGTTGATGAATGTGTCCACAGAAGCATATAACATTTTTATTTTAACATTTATGTAATTCATTTATTTAATAATTATAAAAAAAAGTATTTTATTCAATGAAATTTATTTCTATTATAAGTTTTTATTTATTTATTTGTTTATTTAGGTTCTAAAAATGCTAAAAGGTTTGTGTGTGTGTGTATTAGTAAACATGAGTTTGGATTCTCATTCTGCTGCTGTAGTTCATTAAACAGCCGCTGCTCTTCATTTATCTTGATCAATCGACGGCTCCGTCCAGACCCCGCTGCACTTTCCAGCACTTCCACTTACAGTAACGCTGACTCAGAGATAACGCAGCATACTGCAATTAAACAGAAAGCGGCTCAGAGGGCGACGGGGCCCGAGAGTTCAATCCGGGTCACTCCGGTCCATAACTTCAGATGAGTTTAAGCGGCTAATAAAGTCCTGCATTGAGCAAGTTCAGATCAATGGGCTCCGGATCCCTTCAAGTCTGCCGTTTGCTTTGAGGCTCCTCAAAAAAGCCAGCAAGCAGGCAGAAAAATATGAGAAAGCCGTGTTTGCGAGGCGGAATAAGCATATTCATTAAAAAGCGTCTTTTGGCTCCGTTATCTGCGCGCTTTCTGCGTTCAAGGCAGCGACCTGTGTGGAAAAGAAATTGAGAGCCTTGGGCTTTTTGCTTTTAACTCTACACATGTTGGTAAATTCAAACCTCGCTCGCATTTGCATATCTAATTTCTCTCTCCGTTGAATTATTTTGATCTTTTGCTCCAATAAAACCATTTGTTTTCCCTGTTCGCGAAGCTTTCTCATTTATACGGCAGCATCACCGCAGGCCTGTTTTCTTTCTTGGCCGTGCTGAATTTAAGTTGCCCTGGATATTTCCCAGGTGGTTGGATTGGTGCAGGTTTTCTTTTCTCTTAGTTGTGGCCTTTTTGTTGCTCGTCTGCATTCTCCACGGGGTTTTATTGGAAACGACGAGGTCACGGGGCGCGTGGATGGGGAATAACGAGCAATCAGCATTAGCGGAGTCTGTCATATCAAAAACAGTCCGTCCATTCACACACGCAGGCTCGCGGTGGCCTTTGTTCAGATGTATTTTTTCGCATTCATTTTCTCCGCAGGGATTTTGAAACATTATTCCAGAAATGTAAACCAGCTTCATTCTTGAAAATATTTCAACATTTGTTCAAAGGTTTCAAAACACATGATTTGGATCAAGTGAAAATAAGATTTAACGTTTGTTCCCCTAAAACAACAAACAATAAATAAAACTAGATAAGTAAAGTTCGCAGACCAACTCTGAAGTTGGCTTGAGAAAGCCTTGTCTGAAAGTTTGAAATAACTTAGAAAAGCTTAAAGGTTAAATTTGAAAATTGTTGAAACTGAAGTTACGACAGGTTGGGAACGTTTCTAGCATGAGTCACCATAACGCTACCATGATTTAACATGGTTTAGCCATGCTGCTAGCACGATTTAACATGAATTAGCATGTCGCTAGCATGATTTAACATATCGTTAGCATGTTGCTAACATGATTCTAGCATGATTATCATTTTGCTTGTATGTTTTAACATGACTGGCATGTTATTAGCATGTAGCGGTCATGTCACTAGCATGATTTTAGCATGATTAACATGTTGTTAGCATCTTTTTAGCATTACCATGTTAATAGCATGTCGTTAGCATGGTTCTAGCATGATTAACATTTTCTTAGCATGTTTTAGCATGATTAGCATGTTGTTAGCATGTTGTTAGCCTCTTGTTAGCATGATTTTAACATGATTAGCATGTTGCTTACATGTCACTAGCATGACTTTAGCATGATTAGCATGTTGATAGCATGACGTTAGCATGATTCTAACATGATTAGCATGTTAATAGAATGTCATTTGCATGATTTTAGAATGATTAACATGCTGTTAGCATAATTAGCATTTTGCTAGCAAGATTCTTACATGTTTAGCATGGTAGCATGTTTTGACATGATTTACATGCTTCTAACATCTTACTAGCATAACATGATTAGCATGCTTTTAGCATGCTTTTGCATGATTAGCATGTTGCAAGCTTTTTAGTATGTTTCTAGCATATTGCTAGCATGATTCCAACATGATTAGCATGTTTTTAACATTTTTGCATGATTAGCTTGTTGCTAGCCTGCCACTATCATGATTTTAGCATGTTGTTAGCTTTTTAACATGATTAGCATGTTGCTAGCATATTGTTAGCATTATTACCATATTGCTAGCATATTGCTAGCATGATTAGCGTGTTGTTAGCATAGTTTTAGCATGATTAATATGTTGCTAGCATGTCACTAGCATGATTTTAGAATGGTTAGCATGTTATTAGCATGTTTCTAGCACGATTAGCAAGTTAATCGTATGTTGTTAGCATATTTCTATGCTAAGAAACAAGTTGATTCAGTAAAAGAAAAATAGCTAAAATCAGCCTAGGCTGGCTGTCTAGTCTTAGCTGGTTTAAGCTGAAAGTATCTAGTTTAAGCTTGATCTTGGTCTTTTAGCAGGTCTCCAAGCTTGACCAGCTATAAAAAGTGGCCAAAACCACTTTTAAAACCAGCAATAGACAGCTTAAATACACTAAATCTCACTGTATAAAGTTTTCACCTCCTCAATGAAGGTCTACAGTATTTTTAGTGGTTTTGATAGTCTGGTTCATGAAAACCTAATCTAATATTTTTTTGAACGAGGCCTAAAGGATCATAATGTTACATGCATCAGATTCAATCAGAACTGCATGAAAACAAGCATTGCTGGCACTGAACATCCCTTGCTTATTTCTTCAGATCTATGCTACCTTTAAAAACCAAGCAGATGTAGACAGAATGTAATGCATAAACTGCATCCATCCGTGACCTTGCATTTTACCTCCGTATACAGACAGAGATGGCAGGATTTTTCAGGATTCAGACACATCCGGTGCGTCCCGAGCAGCAAGCGCTCCTTGAGGAATTAGCAGAGGGAGAAAAACGTGTCCTGAAACATAAAACACCTGATAAGTTTGCTTTTAGCAATAAAACCCTTTCAAATGAAATTAAACTGCAGATTTGTCCGACATGTTACTCAATGAGTCCATTTTTGCATTTCAGAATGCTAAACATGAATTCAAAATCAACTTATTGCAGGGTTTATGCAGGTTTTACGAAGATTAATTTAAAGCTTTTTTAAGACAAATAAAAAAGTTTAAGTTTTAGTAATGCTTTTGTTTTGTTTTATCATTATTTTTTAATATTCTTAATTTTTATTTCAGTTTATATTTAGGTATTTTAGTACATCAAGTTAAACAAAATGAAAATGAGAAATTCTGCTTAAAAATAAAATAGGCTTAAGTTTATTATTTTATATAATTGTATTTCAGTTAAAAAATTTTTGCTTTTCGTTTTAGTTCACTATAATGACCCTGCTTTCAACAGATCTATATTGCTTTTTAATACATTTTAGAGAAAGAGAGAAAAAAATAGCTTAACTGCAACATGTAAATAACTTTTACTACTGTATATCTTTTGATGCAACAGTTTTTTCCCCCATCATCAGTTTTTTTTACTACTGTAAATGTCTAAAGATTCTTAAATTAAGATACATTAAAAGGCAAAATGACAAGATGAGTCTTGTTTTCTGACGAAATTCTCAAAATCAAGTGAGATTATAAATAAAACAAGAACAAATCTCTGACAATTCAACTAAATAAACTTAATTCAGTTCACTTTTAAATAAATTTTCAGATTCTCTGCTGTGATTTAAGATCTTTTTAAGGCCATAATTTGTAAAAGGGCAATTTAAGAGCTTTTAAGACCCGCAAAAAACCCTATATTGTTAATGATTTATCTGCATGTGTTATTTTTTTTTTAAAAAAAGGTAAACTTTACACTATCCAATCAATTCTTGCCCTTCTCATTGAATATCAAGTGTAAAGTACTGTAGGTAAATTCTATTTCTTGACATTGATAGAAACTTAAGCACATCATGCCAGTTTCCCAGTTTTCTCTATGTCTCACACAGATGCTTATGAAATCAGGCTTTTGCAGACAAATCTACAGCTGTTTTCACGAATCCTCACGGCAGAAGCGCAGCTGCGCGCTGTGATCCAAGCGCTCTCAAACACCAGGATGATGCTTTTCACGGCAAAATCAGACGCTTCTACATGCGCCGTGTGTCTCTCTCTGAGTGTCCAGAGGAGACAGGACTCTTATGCTGCTGTAGATGCTTTAATATCAAAGCAGTCCTTGAGACTCTATTTCAAAGGCAGCAAGGCCCCCGCGAGCCGCACTCAACCAGAGTGTGTGTGTGTGTGTGGAGAGAAGAAAACCAGTCAAGGTTGTTCTAGTTTTTCTCCAGCCGTTTCCTCGTGAAGACGTCTGTCAAACAACATGTTCACATGGACCCAGACAGATTTCATACTGCAGAGGAATGGCTAGACATCACTGCACACAGAAAAAAAAAAAAAAAGTTTACATCCCCTTTTAGAATCTGCAAAATGTTAATTATTTTACCAATATAAGTGGGATCATACAAAATGCATGTTATTGTTTATTTAGTACTGACCTGAATAAGATCTTTCACATTTACATATAGTCCACAAGAGAAAATAATAGTTGAATTTATACAAATGACCCTGATCAAAAGTTTACATATACTTGATTCTTAATACTGTGTTGTTCCTGAATGATCCACAGCTGTGTTTTTTTGTTTAGTGATAGTTGTTCATGAGTCCCTTGTTTGTCCTGAACAGTTAAACTGCCTGCTGTTCTTCAGAAAAATCCTTCAGCTTCCACTAATTTGGTTTGCCAGCATTTTTGTGTATTTGAACCCTTTCCAACAATTACTGTATGATTTTGAGATCCATCTTTTCACACTGAGGACAACTGAGGGACTCATATGCAACTATTACAGAAGGTGCAAACACTCACTGATGCTCCAGAAGGAAAAACCATGCATTAAGAAACAGGGGGTGAAAACTTTTGAACCCAATGAAGATTTTTCTAATTTTGTTGAAATATCATATTTTTTCATTTAGTACTGCCCTTCAGAAGCTACAGAAGATACTTACATGTTTCTCAGAAGACAAAATAAGTTCAATTTACCCTGATCTTCAAATTCCAAAAGTTTTCACCCCCTGTTTCTTAATGCATGGTTTTTCCTTCTGGAGCATCAGTGAGCGTTTGCACCTTCTGTAATAGTTTTATATGAGTCCCTCAGTTGTCCTCAGTGTGAAAGATGGATCTCAAAATCATACAGTTATTGTTGGAAAGGGTTCAAATACACAAAAATCACAATGAACAACTATCACTAAACAAAAAGTTAAATAAAAGTGAAATTTTGAAGTAGAAAAAAAAAAACAGTATTTTCTTCTAAAATGTACTCTGATAATCCGTTGTATTTGCAACTTCCAAAAATCATTTGGTGTGAATCATATGAAAATATGAGAGTTTTAGAAAGAATACAAAAGAGATTGTCCAAATTTATAGGAATTAGTCAATGATTTGCCAGAATATTAAATAGGGGCAAACTGCCTTGAGATTGTGTTTCGTTAAAAATTCTATTTAAAAAAAAAAAATTAAAATGAGGATCTCCAAAGGCAGACTATCACATTTATCTAACGCAAAATAATAAACACACTGAAAATTATCAGAAATTGCTAAATATTACAGCAGACTACAAAGAAACAGCAAGTAACATATTAAACATGAAATTTTGTATCTGAAACAAACTTAAATAGTATTATATTTTAAACTGTATTTTTTTGTGTTACAACTGAATATATATATATATATATATATACACACACACACACACACACACACATACATACATATACATATTACAGTGTAGTACAGTAAGAACTAATTTTCACAGTTGTAAATAAAACATTATTGGTGTATGCTTTACAAGAAAACAATATTTCATTTTTCTACTTTTTCTTTGTAGTTAAATGTAATATTTAGCAATTTCTGATAATTTTCAGTGTGTTTATTCTTTTGAGCTGGACAAATGTGACAATCTGCCTTTGGAGAACCTCAATTGAAAATTACTTTAAAAAATATAAAAAATATATTTTTTGGTTTAGAATTAATCCAACACAATCTCAAGGCAGTTTTGTGTTCTGCAATTTATGTTCTGGCAAATCTTTGACTAATTCCACCTTGCAAAAATAATTATTTTCCTGTGCGCTCAGTCTCATCAGATATACTGTAAATATGGAAAATAGTAGTCTATGAAATGTTCTCATTTAACTGTGTTCACCCAAATTCACTTCCTCCTGGTTATTTGCATAACGTCAGCTAATATCTCAATCTCTCTGATCAGCTGGGACTTTGCTGTAATGTCACAGAAAGAACTGGACAATTAAATAAAAACGTTTTGAAAATGTTCACACTTCCACAACTATTTCCATCTTTCTATTTTAAAATCACTTTTAATTCAGTGTGCTACTGGCCATTTCTTTGTAAGTAATTGTTCTGAGTGAAAATTGCTTCTACACCAATTCTTTTCAGTGCACAGACACATGGCTTATATTGTGAAATATAGTTGGGTTTTTATGCTTAAAATAAAAAAAAATATATGATGAAATGAAATTACATTCTAGATTCAGTACTGTAAATATTAAGGCTTGCTTTCAGCCTCGTATCTTATGCAATTTTGCTTGTCAGTTGAATTATATCTTGTAGGATGTTTATCTTGTGAAATACTGTAGGAGACAACAATATCTGCAGTGCAATTTAACACAGATAAAGCTGTTCTACATAAAGAGCAAATAATCAAACAAAAGATGTGAATGTTAATCAGTCAGGTGGTAAATGTGAGCTGGAGGATGTTATTAGTGGGCGATACAGAGTGTGTTCACCAACTGGACTAGCAATAAACAGGTGGAAAAATCCCACAGGTGCAAATTTCACACCTGACAGTAAGAAAACACCTAGCAACACCACTGCAACCACATCTAATCTACTGACTGTTTTGCATATTGCTCAGTATGCAGTTTTCAGTGGCAATGAAAAACTTTTCATCACACTCCAAATGGAAGGTCAAACACATTGCATTGTGGGAAACAGTAATGCACTTGGTTGCACACTATAAATACATGTAGGCTATGTGGGTATTCTGTGCATATAGAAAAGCATATTTCATATTGCAAAAACAGTAAGAGTAGTATGGTAGTACCTTAATGCACCATCGGTCCGTCTGTTCCAGAAGAGGCTGTTCTGAGGCTCCGCAGGTGCCGATGACCTTAAGTGATGCAGAGAAAGAACTTTATGATGATGAAAGTGCAGCTGGCATCATGTGGTGAGATGATAAAAGCATTTTGTTGTGAGCTCATGCTCTCAGACTCAAAGTTCAGAGCGTGCTGGACGTTTCCTAATGCACTGCAGGGTTTAAGACATAACCTGGTTTGGGTTTGTATAGTCTGGTCAGACTGAATGCTAGTGGTCAACTGATATGTGCTACTAAACGGCTGCTACTGATTGTGGTGTTACGTCAGAATTCATATAACTGCTTTATCTAGAAGTCCTAAAAAGCATTGGTTAGAGACAATTTTTACTTAGAAGGTGCTAATAACATAACATAAACACTTACAAAGTAACAGCAAGTTTTCATGTAGGAAAAATGACACTTTATACTCCAATAATCTTTGTTTTATTTACACCTATGAAAAATTGTTAAAAAAAAAAAGAAAGAAAAGAAAAAAAAATGTAATTTTAAATCTATAAAATGCCATGCTGTTAACTTTTTATAAAGCCTTTTAGATGAAGAAATTGTACAATAATGTAATAGAAAAAATTTCACGTAAGGAAAAGAACACTTTTATAATAATCTTTGTTTTATTTACACCTATGAAAAAGTGTAAAAAATACAGTACTTATATATATATAGAGAGAGAGAGATTATATATATAGAGAGAGATTATATATAGAGAGAGAGAGATAATTTATATAAAAACTATTATATTTATTATATATCCAATAATCTTTGTTTTATTTACACCTATGGAAAAGTAAAAAATACAGTAATTTTAAATTTTATTTTTCATTATATATATATATATATATATATATATATATATATTATTTATTTAAGTATTTGATAAATTATATAAAAACTATTATATTTATTTTATATCCAATAATTTTTGTTTTATTGACACTTATGAAAAAGTGTAAAAAATACAGTAATTTTAAATGCATAAAATAATTTTTATTTTCATTATTCATTGTATATATATATATATATATATATATATACACATATTTATTTATTTAATTATTTATTTATGTATTTAAGTATTTGATAAATTACATAAAAACTATTATATTTATTATATATCCAATAATCTTTGCTTTACTTACCTATGAAAAAGTGTAAAAAAAAGAAAGTAATTTTAAATGTATAAAATAATATATATTATTTGTATATTTAAGTTTTTAAAAAAATATTTCTAGAGAGCGATAAATTATATAAAAACTATTATATTTATTATATATCTAATTCATGTATTTTATCTAAATATTACAATTAGAGACAATCTTTCGATCATCTTTTGAAATTATATAAAACAATAAAATTGATAAGTCTATATATACAGAGAGAGAGAGAGAGATTTTTTTTTAGGAAAGTGTGTTGAGAATATAAACAGGGTCAAAATTTATTTCATGTTGACTAAAAGCAGAACATTACAGCATAAAACAACATGCAGTGCATGTGGAGCTGCATGAAAACCAGGGCAGTGAAGGACAGTGACTTCATTATTTACAGACGGACCTTGAGAAATACGCTCCGATTTAATGGAGAGAAAGAAAAAAAGCTAATCAGCAAGATTATGTGGATGCAATTACAACATCAAAGCCACAGGGCTCCTTAAAAACCACCAGAAAAAAGTCCTTACCAGCATATCAAGGTAACTGTATGCAAATTCATCCCTGATGGAGTCATGCGGTTCTCTGTCACGAGAAACATTAGACGAATGAGCCTAAATGCATCCGTTTCTCAGACTTTTATTAGACTGGTAATGCAACATCTGCAGGGACTGTGATACAAACGCAATCGTGTTTTTTAACTGCTGTTCTTATGTTATTATTTTCGAGTTTGGGGCTGAACAAAGCCGACGATAAGATCCACAAATCTAGCCCTGACGAAAAGGGACACATCCTGAAAGGATTAAATGATAAAAAAGAGCGATGATACAGCAATAGATCGCACTGCCAGGCAGCGTGTGCCATCTTCAAATTGTCTTTTAATTTCCTTGAGGAGAAAAACTTGTAATGATGTTGCTGAAAATACCTCTCTCGGGCCCAAAGCGCCATCGCTGTGTGATGTTCAGAGGAATTATGAAGCAATGAAAGATGAAAATCTCATTTTAACAGATGGTTTTGCTCTCCACGTTCCTTTGTGTTACGCTTTAATGCTACAGTTTATGGATGTTTCAGACTGTTTTACACCCAACAAAAGACAACACAGTAGGCCGAGTATTGAACGTTCGTTTTTAAATACGACATTAACAAAAGAGGAAGACTGAAAAGGTTCATTGCAAATGTCAGTCTTTCTCAGAGCATATGCACATCTGCTGGTTGCACAAATAAAAACAAATAAATCTTGTTCCCCAAACCGCACTGATCTGGATCTGATGGACAAAGTCAACATGAAAAGACATTCATAACCCATTTTAATTCCCATTTCTGAGAAGGATGAAGTTCAAGTTCACTCTTTTTCAAACTTCATTTGCTATATTCTTTCTGTATTCTTTATTAAATTAAGTAGAATGTTTTTATTGGAATAAAGTGCACAATAAAACTAGGAACATAATTAGTACTAAATAATAAATGGGGTTGATTTTGATTTCATGTTGACTTTAAAAACAAAGATTTTGCTAGCAATTGGCCATTTCAAGTAACGCATGCAAAGTTTTTAAAGGAGAAGTCCACTTCCAAAACAAAGATTCACATATAATGTACTCACCCCCTTGTCATCCGAGATGTTCATGTCTTTCTTTTCCCAAATGCGGTTATAAACGATTCCAGCCGAGGAAGAAGGGTCTTATCTAGCGAAACGATTGCTTATTTTCATAAAAATAATACTATTTATATACTTTTTAACCTCAAATGCTCGTCTTGTCTTGCTCTCCCTGAACTGTGTATTATAGTTCAAGACAGTATGGGTATGTCGAAAAACTCCAATCGTATTTTCTCTCTCAAGTTCAAAAATCATTTCAAAATCATCCTACAATGCTGCAGAAGTACAGACACAGTCTTTGCAAAGTGAACATGCAAATGAGATCAAACACCCTTAACAAAAAAAGGTGAAACAGCAATATAGGACGATTCTGAAGCTGAGGGAGAACATGAGATGGGAGTTTTTCGACATACACTAACTGTCATGAACCAGAACAAAAACAGTTCAGGCAGAGTAAGACAAGACGAGCGTTTGACATTAAAAAGTATCTAAATTGTATTATTTTTATGAAAATAACCGATCGTTATGCTAGATAAGACCCTTCTTCCTCGGCTGGGATCGTTTACAACTGCATTTGTGATCGTTTGAAGTCGCATTTAAACTGCATTTTGGAAGTTCAAAACCGGGGCACCATATCAGTCCATTATATGGAGAAAAATGCTGAAATGTTTTCCTCAAAAAAACATAATTTCTTTACGACAAGACATGAACATCTTGGATGACAAGGGGGTGAGTACATTATATGTGAATCTTTGTTTTGGAAGTGGACTTCTCCTTTAAAGGGTCATGAAACGCCCCTGTTTCAGCACTGGTTAGTTCTCACCATAGTTTTGAAAAAGGCTGTAAAAGTGGGCGTGGTGCGCTGCGGAGCGGAGGCTGAAGAGGGGAGAGAGTCAACTAGGGCTCAGACAGTTTCATTTCGCTTTTGTGCTGAACTCTACTTACAAAGCAAACAAAAACAAACACTCTCCTTCGATCCATTAACGTTTCTCTCAGTTATTTTACGCAATCTCACAGTCTGAAGCGTCTGTCATAGCAAATCAACACGCGCTGTCATGAATAATTAGGCGAAGTGTCTTCTCATAGGATAAGAACACGCAGCCTTATGAATAATTATGAGACACCGACGCGTCATCAAAGTACTATAGTCCATTGCCACGTCACAAATTTTGCAATTTTAAACCCGGAAGATTAAAATAGAGCAAAAAAGCTCAAAATTAAACAGTTTTCTCCAACAATTAAAATTAATGGATGCTAACATTATCATATATGATGTGCAACACATGAACCTTTAAGTAAGTAGGAATTGAAAATGTAAGATTAGAATAAATGCATGTTTATTTTTCAATACGAATAACCCATGTCATCATATATATCATATATATCAAATCCCACGTATAGAAGTGTGTATTCAATGAATTTTACTTATATTTAATACTGTAACCTAAATATTACAGACCATGACATCTAATTTTCTCTATCCACCTTATTTTTTCCTCTAAATAAATGTAATGCTTCTGGTTTCCGGTCTCATTCACATCCAGCTATTTTTAGCTGTACAAACCAGCTTGTTTTGCTGCTTGATATTGCAAATTGGTGTGTTTTACCATATTATTTGAATGTATTATTTTAATTATGAACACATTGGTTTGCAGTGCAAACAGTTTTATTGTTTACTGCACGTTGTTATTCTTCTAGTGATTCAGAGGTTTTGCCTATACGCTTACTTCTGCATTGAAGATAAAGATGTATACACATGTTTGATATCAAAATGTTATTTACTTGTATATTTTAGCAAATTCTCTAAAAACAATATAATGACAATTTGTGGTGCTGCATGACAAAATTAATCCAAAAATCTATTAGAGATACTGTATATATCTAATCGGATGAGAAAGATACTTACATATGTAGGAATAGCCAGTATACATTGTATGGGTCAAAATTATCAATTTGATGCCAAAAATCATTAGGATTAAGTAAAGATCATGTTCCATGAAGATATTTAGTACATTTCCTACCACAAATATATCAAAACCAATTTTTTAATTAGTAATATGCATTGCTAAAAACTTAATTTGGACAACTTAAAAGGTGATTTTCTCAATATTTTGATTGTTTTGCACCCTCAGATTCCAGATTTTCGGCCAAATATTGTCTTATCCTAACAAACCATACATCAACGGAAGGCTTATTTATTCAGATGATGTATAAATCTCAGTTAAAAAAAGACCTTATGACCGGTTTTGTGGTCCAGGGTCACATTTACATTTTATGTTGGACTAAAGGAATTCTAGTTTTGTCAGTAAATCCTTCCTGTCACTTCAACATCTTGTGTCTCAGGTGCTAAATAAGTACAGGTGTTTCGTACTTACAGCTGAAAACAGCCACCTGGCTCACAGTTCTTCCTTTTTTTTGGCTGACGGTGAGAATCTCCTCAGGCCTTGTGAAAAAACCTCATTCGGATTTTATTCACCTGCTTTTCTGAATACTGTATTTAGACGTCCTATTTATTTGGAATACTGCTTTTTGCATACTAGTACTGAAGTATGCATATTCACACGCCTGACAAGTGTACGTAAATAATAAATTACAATGTTTTCCATATGTTTTTCCCTCCTGGATACAATCTGGGATGCGTTTCCCGAAAGCAACTATGGTCGTAAGTTCCGTCGTTACCAATAGATTTCAATGGAACTAACGACCATAATTAGCTTACGATGCTTTTGAGAAACGCAGCCCGTGCAGTAACTTCCTTAATCAGCATTGGGTTTACTCTCGTACACCAGTATTGCGCAATACCGACAGCGTGGGGTCATGTGATCGAGTGAACGAGCGGTGATCAGCTGCTCGTGATCACGTGACTCGATTTCTCAGCTGAGCAGAAACAAGCAGCAGCAGCAGCATGGCATCTTCACAGCAGTGAGTTTGTTTTGTTTTATTTTGCTATTGAGTTAAGTTTTATTCACAATCACGAAATATTTCATTCATAAACGCTTGCAGAGGTGTGCTGTAGCGCAGCGCATGCGTTGAACACCGTGTTTGGCGCGCAAAAGCTTGTTTAGTGTTTCTGTCAGATCATCTTCTGCAGAAGTTTGTGTATTTTACTTTTTTAATTCGCGTTTTTGGTTTTTGTTTTGTTAATAAGCTTTGTTTTTGAGTGATTGTGGGTGGTGTAAGTTCTCTTACAACAACGTACTGTGGTAATACCATAGTACGTAAGATAGCTAGGTGAAAGTTGACAAGTATGTCTAAAGTTTGTTATATCATTAAGTATTACGTTAAATGTACCTGAACGTGTATGTTTTAGGTGCTGTGAATGGTCGTTATTTTCTTTTTAAGTTAACATTTTTATCTTTTTGCAGTTTTCAGTGCACTTTTGCTTTTTAATGACCTTGTTGTGTATTGCATTTGTTTGTATTGGTGTTGTACTGAAGTAAGTTACAGATATTTAATGTAATGTCAAAATATATATATATATATATAAAAAACATGAATTAAATATATATAGCATATTCTGAAGGATTCGTGTCATTTGCAGTACCATGGTACTGATTTGAAAATACTGTGGTAATACCATGATAACTACATGTCATGTTAGCTGGTTTTATTGGTGGTTCATTCAGTGCTGTTTTGAGAACTGATTTACAAAAAAATAATGATTCTTATTGTTTATTCGTGACATTTAGTGATCAAATTTACGTAATAATTATAATTACTATTATTATTTTATACTTTAATATTGTATGTTGCAGTTTTAATCTTGTTGTTAGACCTAAGTCTAAGTACTACAATGAATTCGAATAGTATTTCATGTCTATCCATCTATTTATTTAGCTAATTAGCTGTGTAATAAGCAGAATAATGTGCATTATCATCAAATAAAACCTGATCACGTGGAAGGAATTTATTTTGCGATAATGGCCATCTGACTGTACATTACCTCTGAATTATGACACTTTTTTTTATCAGGATGGGTGAGTGTGTAATCAGTTTAATGTGCAGTGACATGAAACTGAGTGACCTTTGATGCCCCTGTTGATCGCTGTTAATCTTTACACACCCTATCCGTGATAAAGTGCTCTGTCTTCCTCTTAGGCCAGAGTGAGTGTGATTTTTAATGTTGGATATGGGACAGTCAAATCTAAGGGTGTAATAAGAGTTTCTGATATTGATATTTCAATGGATGCTTCCTTGATCGCTGACAGGGAGTTTTTAACTTACTCTTTAAAGAATTAGTTCATCCAAAAATAAAAATTTGCTGAATATGTCCTTAAAAAAAAAGGCCATCCAAGATGTAGATGAGTTTGTTTCTTCATCAGAGTTGGAGAAATGTGTCATTCCATCACTTGCTCACCAACAGATCCTCTGTAGTTAATGGGTGCCGTCGGAATGAGAGTCCAAACAGATGATAAAAACATCACAATAATCCACAAGTAATCCACACCATTCCAGTCTGTCAGTTAACATCTTGAGACAACAAAAGCTGAAACAAATTCGTCATTAAGATGTGTTTAATTAAGATACGAGTTCATAATAATCCGTAATAACGCTTCCTCCAATAAAAAAAGTGGTCATCATAAAATGATTAAAAAATTGCTAAATGAAATTACAAATGATAAAAAGTCCTTTAAAAAAGATAAAGTTTTCTCTTTTTTTAGTGTATTTTATAAATTGTATAAATAAAACAATTAAAAAAAAACATACTTGAAATAAGATAAAATATAAAATATATATTTAAATTGTAAAAATGGAAAATGTTTCTTGATGCACTAAAATAACTAAAACTGAAATAAAATTAAACCCTCTGTGTGTGTATATGCGTGCATACATGTATTAAAAAATACTAAAAATGACAAAAACACAACAAAGTTGCTAAAACTTTAAGATGAAAATAGAAAATATAAAAAATAAAAACTGATTCATCATGTTGCTTATTCATTTTTGTGTGAGCTATCCCTTTAAGTTTTGTCTGCATGTTTTTCAGCTCTTCTGGCACAGATCAGCAGAAAGAATTTTTCCGTTATCATGTGATCAAGTCCAGCTCTTGCATAACAGCTGCGTTACAGACACAGAGCTTTTTGTGTCGGCTCAGCAGATTTTTAAAATCAAGAATATGTATGTACTACTTTGTAGCTAAAAATGAACAAGTGTTAACACAGTTTGTGTATATTAAATAAACAGAAAAGGAAAAGAGACTTTAGTTTGTGGTTAAAGTGCTAGGTGCAGCTAGACCAGTATAATTTGCAGTGTGTGTTGTGAATAACATGTATGTTTTTGTGTCGTCCATGACAGGAAAGCAGTGTATTGGCTGGGAAACGATACTCTGAGGGTATCGGCCGCCCTGTTTGCAGAAAACCGAGAGCGTTTGTGTCGAGGCCTGAAAGCTGAGAAGGATTTTAAACCTGGATCTGTGGTGGTTCTTCAGGGAGGAGAACAGAAGCAGAGATACTGCACCGACACCGACATGCTCTTCAGACAGGTGCATCTTTTGCATGCAGACTACAAGCTAAATACAGATTCACATTTATCCTAAAGTGACTCAAATAATATGACAGATATTTATGAAAGTTTTGGCAACACTGTGCACTGAGGTTCCTTTTGTTAACATGAACTAACAATTAACATTTCTTGTAAGCATGCATTAATGTCAGGATTAACTAATACTAGGCCTACGTGATCATCGTGGTTATTCGATCTAAATGCAATTATTTGAGATAACCACAATAATTGTGCAGTTTACATTTCAATCCCAGTTTGCAAATACGGAAAGATAAGCGCTAAAGAAAATGCAGTCAAATGCACAATATTGTGTCTCCTTTAGTTTGATACACACATACACATTTAATTATTTAAAAATTGTGACAGGCCTATCTAATTATTAAAACAAAAACTGTTTTTGTTAATAATATATTAAGTGAAATTAATGTCAATTCACAGTGAACAGTTGTATTTTTATTAGCATTAATAATTAATAAGTAATAAATTTATAAAAAATGCGTTAACGCATGTTAACTAAGACCGGGGTTATTAACTGAGAGTAAAACCATAAAAAAAAATGATGCATGCATGCATTAATTTTTAAATTATTTATTTATTTAGATTTTATTTATTTACTAATTATTTATTTCTGAAGTTTATTTATTTTATAATTTTCAAATTATGTATTAGTTTATTTTTTTGATAAAAATGAAAATAAAAAAAGCTAAAGAAATAAAAAAAAGTCAACTAACAGTGTACAGCTGTATTTTTATTAACTAACTTTAAAACCGATTAATAAATAATAGATTTGTAAAAAATTAATGTATTAACGCATATTAACGAAGACCGGGGTTAACTAAAACTCAAACTAAGAGTAAAACCATTAAAAAAACGTATGCATGCATGCATTTATTTTTAAATTACTTATTTATTTACTTATTTAATAGATTAATTAATTAAAAATTAAAAATAAGGTCCTTTAAAAAAAAAAAAAGATAAAATTATACAACTAAATAACTTGAAAATTACAAGTTTTCTTTTTCTTTTTTAGTATATTTTATACATTTTGTAAATAAACCAATTAAAAAAAACTTTAAATAAAATATAAATTGTATATTTATAACACCTAACACCTAATTTTTGTGACTTCTGAATGTCCGCTATTGGAGAATTGTGAATTTACTGGTAGGGATTATCTGGACCGTGCTAACTGGCCAAACCTTGACCTTAACACTGAATGTCTAATGCATACATAAACACACTTTTTCATGCATCGTCACTACAGCTACTAGAAAAATGATGCATGCATCGTGTATCGGCACGTAATGTCTCGTTAACTCGCCGCTTTTGTTTCTAAATGATTATTGAGCGTTCGTCTTCCCATTATACTCGTTCGTAAGTGGTGCTCTTGTTTATGTTATTCTAAATGGTAATTTGTGTTGGCAAGAGGCGTGTGAGTTCAGACCTTTTATTTCAACGCTACGGTTGGGTGTCTGATAGAGCCCCTAATTTACTGCATTTACATAAGTTGATTGAACATAATGAGCAGCGTGTTTCTCATTCATTAGCTACAAAAACGTGCACATCCAGTGTTGTTTGGCAGAGATTGCGTGCCGGTATCTCAAGGAGTGATTCTTGTGATTTTGTTTTGTGATGTTTACTACTTGAGGGCTTCCTGCTTTCATCTCAATTTAACTGTAAATAATTCATAGCCATTAATTTGCTTGTCTTGTGTTGTCGTTTTTGCTTCTTTTTGAAGTGTTGCACGTTTATAATTTGAATAAAATGCATGGCGCATTTTTAATTTGCGCTCGTTATAAGTGCGTGTGAGTTTGCGCGTTTCCTGCAGTGCTTTTATTGCATCGCTTCATTATGCAATCCGTACTGAACGCATGTGAACTCTGTAATGAACTCAAAATGATAAAATGACTTGAGCACAAACGACTCATCCTCCGTGGATTAGATAGTGCAGTTATCTGATCATGTTAGTGAGCGAAGCGTTCAGCCTCCACTGGAGATCCCACTGCAGAGAAGACTAAGAATGGCCTCCTTTTTATTCATGAGTGTGAATATTATATTGGCCGCTACCTACAAGATGTTGAACTGGAATGACAAGATACTTTTACTGAAATGCATTTCAGAGCATTTCAACATGATCACAAAATGGAGATGGATGGATGCATGCATGCATTCATTTTTAAATTACTTTATTATTTTTTTTATTTATTTAAATTTATTTAGTTTATATGATTATTTACTTAAGTTTTAATTAATTAATTTATTTGATCAATTTCTAATTATTCATTAGTTTGTTTTTAATAAACGTAAAATGATAAAAAATAATACAAATAAGTCCCTATAAAAATGAAAATTATACAAATAAATAATTTAATTTTTCTTTTTCAGTTGTTTTTTATTATATTTTATAAATAGAATTAAAATATATATAGAGAAAATATTTTTTATTAATTTTAAATTATTTAGTTTATAATTTAAAATTAGTTTTTTATTAAATGTAAAATGATACAAAATATTATAAATCAAATAATAAATAAAAAAATATACAAACAATTCCCTTTAAAAGATACAAATTATACAAATATCTTTTTCTTTTTAAATACTTTTATTATATTTTATAAATATAATAAAATAAATAAATATATATATATATATATATGTATATATGTATTATTTTATCAGTTTTAAAGTGATTTATAATTAATATTTTTTTTATAAATGTAAAATGATACAAGTCCCTTTAAAAGAAAATTATACAAATAAGTAAGTTTTCATGTTGTTTTTAAATTGTTTTTATTATATTTTATAAATATAACTGAAATATATATAATAAATGTATTCTTTTAATAGTTTTAAAATGATTTATTATTTCTTTGTAATAATTTGTTTATTTTATAATTTTACATTTTATAGCTAAATGAAAATTAAAATCCATTTAGAAGATAAAAATTGTACAAATAGATAACTTGTAATTTTTAAATTTTCTTTTTAAATTAAAAAAAAAAAATAATAATAATAATATATATATATATATATATATAATGAATACATTTATTGTATTATTTAATGGTTTTTGATGCTCTTTAGGGCTCACTTTACAATGATGTCCCAAAAGTTTATTAAAAAAAATGAAATGAAAGTGTATTTTAATCATCTACTCTTTTGGCACTTACAAGCACTTATTTGACTTATTTTGTTCTGCTGAACTTTTATTGAATTGTAATTCTAAATCTTGTTTGCTTGTTCGTTAGCTCAGTGAGATCCTCATTAAACTGTCACTCAACCATGACAATAGTTGACCTGAAAGAGAAAACTGTAAAAGACCTGTGCAATGTGCAGTGTCTGCATTGTTTGCTATGTGTTGCATTATGATTTGCATTCAGGCAAATTTTGTAGCACAGCAATGCATGAAATTAAGCTTTCATGGTTCACGTACTTGCAAAAAGCAGCTTTCAAAAGGAAAAACAGTATCTCCAGTTTAGTCAGGTGTGATCTATTAATAACACGGAATTGCTCTCTGTGTTATGGCTCATTACAGTCCATAGAAACACAGTTCCGCTTCATATAGTGTATATGCATGGAAATAAGCCACTTGAAGCTGTTGAGATCTGTATAGATTGATGGGAGCACAGTTTGTTCTACATTATGTTCGGAAGGGGCTCTTGAACCTCTCACTGAGTTAAATGTTTTGCAGATCACAAATCTCAGCTTACAGGATGTCACTGATGGCTGGTTATTTCATCTGTGGATGTATCTGTTTTGCAGGAGTCGTTTTTCCACTGGACCTTCGGTGTGACCGAGGCCGACTGCTACGGCGCCATCGATGTCAACTCCAAGAAATCCTTCTTGTTTGTTCCCAAGCTGCCGGAGAGCTACGCCACATGGATGGGCGAGTGAGTGACACTTTCAGATTCGCTCTGATGTGCATGTATAATTTTCATGCTCACTGATGTCTGCTGATATGATTGACTTTGTAATTCTCTGGAGTCAGCAAACGTTTTATTTTTCTGTCTCTTTATAGTTTCCCTGGAATGTATCTCTCAGTTTTCGTCTGAGACCCTAAGTGATTTATTGCACAGATTTAATAGTTTTGCAAATTAATTCATAGAAATATTTCTGTTGTAATAAGTGGTAAGTGACATGCTTTTTAAATATGTTAAATATAAAAAAATTTAAATATTTGTTTATTATTATTATTATTATTATTATTATTATTAAATACATAATTAAAATTTTGTTTATTATTTAAATTAAAATGTAAAATTATTAAATTGTTTTAATTGTTTATTATTTATTATTAATCAGTTTAAATTGTTTATTTATTTTATTTATTTTTAAACAATATTTACTTATACTTTCAAAAAAGCATTTATTTTTTATTTAATTATTTATGTATTTAAGTTTTAATAAACTTATTTATTTTTATACATTTTATACATTTGTTTTCTTATTATTATATAAATACATAATTTATTTAAATTTGTTTATTTAAAATTACGTTTTCTTTTTTAATTAATTTTTTTATTTTTATAAATATAATTAAAATGTATTATTTTAACAGTTTTACATTTTATTTTTACTCAGTTTAAATTATTTATTTTCTATTTTTAAAAAACAATATTTATGTGTAACTTTTAAAAAAGTATCATCAGATTAAATTATTTACTTATTATCTATTTATTATTTTTTATAAATGTATTTATTTTTATAATTTTCAAATTATTTATTTTTTTATTTTAATACATGTAAAATGTTAACAAAAAAGATAAAAATAAGTCATTTAAAAATAAAAGTTAACGATACAATTATGTAATTTAAAAAATGTTTTATTATTTATTATACATGTACTTAGAAACATTCCAGTATAGATATTTAATACAAATATACATATTTAAAATATATAACGTAAACATATATCATCAAAACATCTCTTTTTATATATATTTTTATATTTATATTTTGATGATATGAGATTATAATAATATAGTAATTATTATAATATTTTAATTATTGATATTTAAATACATGTTTACATTGATATGAAAAAGTACATGAAATATATAATTATAAATATTAAACATATATAATAATTTTTATACTGTACATATTTAGATTTAAAATCTAAATGTTTTTTTTATATTTTAAATATATATTATTAATTATAATTATATAATTAATATTAATATTTGTATTAACACAAACACACACACGCACACATATAATACTACTACTACTAATAATAATTATAATAATTGTAATAATTGTTATTCATTTACACATGCACTTAATTTTTAAATTCACTTGCTGTATATTTGCACTTCTTTAGCTGTCCACATTGCATTGTAATATTAGCAGGAGCATCCTTTCTCGATCCTCCTCATAATGTGAGAACAGGTAGGCATGAAATCGAGCTCTGAAAGATTGTGGGACGCGTAAAAGCCTTGCGGTTATGATGTGCTATTGAAGCGGTCGGCGCTATAAAGAGATCCGCTTTGAGACGGACGTTACAGTCAGAGTTTGCTGTCGAGCTTTGAAATCAGCCTGCGTTTTAAATCTTCCTTTCAAAGGTGCTGCAGTAAATTCTCTTCCTTTTCATGCTGCAGCGCTTCTGGATAAGCCGTCCTAATCTAATATATACGACCGTGCTTTCCTCACTCCATCTGATGAGTTTGCTGCCGAACGGTTCAGCCATCACGGGTCAGAGGCTCTTCTGATGTGCTTGTTTTTGCGGCCGCTGTGATCAATGACCCGACATTCAATTCTCTCTGGTTTTCTTGACATTACAGTGTTTCTGAGTGTCATGAAGTGCATTGTTTAGCTATAGGGCACTGTGATTTGCAAAAAACATGGACTGAATCACAAAATCAGTCATACAAATAGAATTTACTGTGTAACGTGGAATGTCATGGAATTTAGTTTTAACTTGAAGAAATTGTGACAGAAATATTACCATTATATAGTAGAATGTATGTCTTAATACGTCTTACAGATTATTAAATATTATTATTGAATTATTATAAATGATTATTGATTAATCCTTTATTTTTTAAGGAGTAATCACAATTCTTCTATGCTTTTTAACAGCAAACCTCTTTTGTGCAGCACTTTGTTTTGGTTTGTTTCATTTTCATTTGATTAAAAGATAAATTAAATTATTTTTGCCTTCATCTGATTAACAGAAAACTGAAAATACACAAGACAGAATTTCTGGGTACAAACAAAACAAAATATTTCGTAGGGCTGTAGTATAATAAAATAAAATATATATATATTTTAAATTAGTTAATTATACAGGTGCTTTTGATTATTAAAATTTAATTAAACCAGTAATATGAAATAAAGTAAAATAAAATATAGTTTTTTTTAAAATTAATTATATTAATTACAGGTGCTTTTGATTATTAAAATATAATTAAACCAGTAATATGAAATCCTGAAAAATTAAAAAGATTCATTTTAAATTAATGTTTTTTGCTTTCATTTGATTACCAGCAAAATGAAAATACACAAGACAGAATTTCTGGGGAAAAAACAAACAAAACTTTTTATAGAGCTGAAAACAAAACAAAATGTAATAATAAGATAAAATAAAACAAAATGTATTTTTTAAAAGGAATTATGTTAATAACATGTGCCTATAATTATTTAAATTTAATTAAACAAGTAATATGAAATCCAGAAAAAAAAAAAATTAAGATTTTACCTTAAAAATAAATAAATAAATAAATAAATAAATAAACAAAAAAAGCCCTGAAAATGTCATTTTTAGGGTTTTAGTTAATTAGACATGCTTTTTTGGTTCACAAAATTAAATTTAAACATTTACATTGAGTCTGGAAAAAAATAAATAAAACTAAATTGGGGGGGGTTGGGAAGAAGAAGAAAAAAATTTCTAGGGCCTTTATTCCTGTGGCTGCTGGTGTTTTCATGTAGACCTACGTTTGAGATGGACTACATAGGGTTAATGCCATTACATTTATTAACACGGCTTAACATATTAACGTAATTAGTGGTGTTAAACCAAACATCACTATTACACGCACTCATACTGGAGCTGGTCAAACCCCTGACCTTAAATATCAAAGTTCAGCATGTAACCCGTCCTTCATCGCTTGTGCTGCAGAAATGAATGATTCCTCAGTTCATGCTGATCTCAGTGAGGTTTTTCATTGGCCTTGGCTTCAGAATTTATTCATCACATTTGGATTTCCTCCATGGAGAATTTATCAATAAAGAATTCTAAGCCTTGAACTGAACCAACTAAAAAGAGATGAATCATTATTCATTGTGATTTAAGTATGCAGTTTGTCTAATGAGGGAATGAATGCAAATACTTTATGACTGACTTACAGTAATTGAATCATTTAACAATGAATATCATGAAAATTTAACAATGAAAATTCAACAATGATACACTTAACGACAAAAGTTTGGGCTCAGTAAGATTTTGTGTTCTTGTATAAAAAAGTCTCTTCTGCTCACCAAGACTGCATTTATTTGATAAATTAAAAAAAAAAAGTATTTTTAAAAATGAATTCTATTAATTGCATGTGCTTTTGATTATGAAAATGTAATTAAACCATTAATATGAATCCTGAAAAAAAATTAAAAAATAAAATAAAGTAAAATAAAATAAAAAGTAGTTTTTTAAAATTAATTCTATTAATTGCATGTGCTTTTGATTATGAAAAATTAATTAAACCAGTAATATGAATCCTGAAAAATTAAAAAGATACATTAAATGAATGTTTTTTTTGCTTTCATTTGATTACCAGTAAAATGAAAATACACAAGATAGGATTTATGGGGGAAAAACAAACAAACAAACAAACAAAACATTTCCTAAGGATAAAATAAAATAAAATAAAATAAATAGTTTTTTAAATTAATTCTAGTAATTGCAGGTGCTTTTGATTATGAAAATTTAATTAAACCAGTAACATGAAATCCTGAAAAATTAAAAAGATAAATTAAATGAATGTTTTTTGCTTTCATTTGATTACCAGAAAAATTAAAATATATTTATTTGATAAAAATACAGTAAAAACTGTAATATTGTGAAATATTTTTACAATTTAAAGTAGCTGTTTTCTACGTGAATATATAGTAAAATGTAATTTATTTCTGTGATGCGCAGCTGAATTTTCAGCATCATTACTCCAGTCTTCAGTGTCACATGATCCCTCAGAAATCATTCTAATCTGCTTTTAAATATTTAATTATGCTTTTAAATATCTTTACTGTCACTTTTGATCAGTTTAATGTGTTCTTGATGAATAAAAGTATTCATTTGTTTCAGAATTTTATTCCGTTAAATCTGACCCCAAATATCTGAATGTTAATTAATATAAATCTGTGAAGAATATGAATGGGTTTTTAGCGTAATTAATTTCTGGAAACCTTTTGTGTGCTCTGTAAGCCAAATATCACTATTTTCTGTCAGCAAAGGGCAAAATTGAGTGTTTGCAAACTTTATAGCCATGTTTCTATATTAGTATAGCTCTCGAAGTTATTGATGTGCAATTTGAAAATGAGCTTGGAGTGTGTTTGCATGAATACTTCACTTCCAAGAAGCAAAAACACTTGACATCAAGAGTCCATTTACTTGATTATCCGAGGACTGTAGAGACCATTAGCAAAACCCAGACTGAAGTCCAGGCTTTGTCCAACAGAGAATCCTTTTTTTAATGCATTCAGAGTCATTAGAGTAACCAGCCCTAAACGGCCATCATTAAAAATGAGGAGAGAAGAAATCGTGTTTGATCATGTAATAACAAGAAGGGTCTAAATAAAGCACATCCACTCCATGGGAAGTTCTCATTAAAGCTCTTTCTGTCTGTCTGTCTCAACAGGATCTACCCGCGTGAACACTTCAAGGAAAAATACGCTGTCGATGAGGTGCATTACACCACTGACGTGAGTGCGGTTTCACTTTAAAACAGTGCTTTTATTAGTGTGCAGCCTAATATGTCATGTGCTTGTTCATTTGGTTGCTTATTACATTTGTCTTATATAATGCAGATGAGTGTTAATATTGTGATAATGACATTTCTTTAGTGGCCTTTGGTTTTGTTTTTGATTACTTTATTTTAATATTTTCAAATGGAATATTACTTATAATTGTATTATTTATATTCTTAGATTTTTTTTATTATTTATAGTAAAATAATACATATTTTTAAATAATAGTGTATTATATTTATAAATCAGAAAAATAATTAATATTTATATTTAAATTTCAGTATACATGTCAAAAAATAACATTTTCTTCTTCTTTTTTTCCTCTTATATTGTTGTGTAGTTTTTCATGCTTTCAGGATAAAAACCTGCTGTCTTAATAATTTTCGTAATTTTATTATTGATATTATAAGATTGTTATTCATATTATTTATAAATAATTTTTAGTAAAATAATTTTTTTTTAATTATTTTATATTAAAATATAAATAAAAAAATAATGGCATGAATAAATAGATGGAATTTTGTGCTGTATTTTTCTTTTTCTTTTTTTGCATTGTTTTTCTCTTATATTATCTTAAATATTCTGTGTTTTCATGCTTTCAGGATGAAAACCTGCTCTTTATAATTTTCATAATTTTATTTGTATTATTCTAAGATTATTATTTATGTTATTTAATAATCATAAATTTCAGTAAAATAATACATATTTTCAGTATTTTCAATAAATATTTTCATAGTAAAATAATACTATATTATATTTACGCATAATAGCAGTAAAATAATAATATATATATATATATATATATATATATATATATATATATATATATATATATATATATATATATATATATATATACATTTTTTTGTACTGTTTTTTTTTTTTGTGCGATTGTTTTTCTCTTATATTTTATCTTAAATATTTTTTGTCTTATATTTTTGTGTGGTTTTTCATGCTTTCAGGATAATAAATAAATCTGCTCTCTTTTTAATGTCCATAATTGTATTATTAATTATTATAAGTTTATTATTTATATTTATAGATCATTTCCAGTAAAATAATAAATATTTTCATTTTTTTTCAATAATAAATATTTAAACATAGTAAAATAACACTGTAATATATTCATAAATAAATTATTTCAGTAAAAATAATTAATTATAACTTTTGAAAAAATAAAAAAGATATTTATAATATATATTTTAGTAAAACATAAATAATAAAATAACAATTTTCCTCAAAGGCATGAATAAATAGATGGAATTTTGTACTGTATTTTTTGTAGTTTTGTTTTCTGAGCAATTGTTGGTCTCTTATATCTTTTTTTTCTGTAATATCTTTGTGTAGTTTTTCATGCTTTATAATTTTCATCATTTTATTATTATTATTATTATTCTAGGATTATTATTTATAAATGTTTGCAGTATTTTCAATAATAAATATTTTCATAGTAAAATAATACTGTATTATATTTATACACACATATTTTCATATATAAATATAAACATTTATGCAGAAATATTATTTCTTATCTTAAATCTTCTTTCACTTTTATTTTTTTAGGTTTCTCTGGGAATTTTGTTTTTTATTTTGCTGTATATTCTCTGATATCTGGCTTTTGGTTTCCTCTTGGTCATACAATTTCCTGTACTCGCTTTTAACTGAACTCATTGTGGTGCATTGTGGGATTGCCTTATCTGTAAAGCACTGCCTTTGAATTTGGCCAAAATTAGGCATTTTATAAGAGCTTTCCTGCCTTTTGGAAAGTCCTGAAGGACTAAAATGCTATCTAGGAAGCTCACTTGAGTTCTTGACAGGCAAACATAAGTAGAAAACATCTATGAGGGCATTTAAAACACAGCAAATTATTCATAATGCAAGCGTGACTGCCTTCCACGTGTGGAGGACTGAGCCGTGGCTACAGGCGCCGATACGCTGGCTAACAATTTACAATTAGACTTAAACTGCTGCATCTTAACATGCGGCGTGTGTTTGATACCGCTGGAGAAAAATAATTAGCTTCCAGAGTCTGCAGGGATCTGAAGTGCTATATGCTCTCATTTATTCAGAGGATCTTCTTGTTGCCTTTAGGATTTTAAAATGTGAATTTCCTATAATAGTTTTCAATAAAGTGCAGATGTAAGCATGCTAACCTACAGCACACTGTTCTGGCTCTCTCTGAGACATAAACACTGCTGATGGATATCGATCAGACTGATTCAAATGCCAATATTTGTCCATTTTAATATTATTGCGTTGGCCAGTGAAGTATAGAAAGCACACTTGTTCTGTTGTCCTAATTTTGCATTTACAGGATGGACTGTAAATTACTTACTTTCTTCAATTATTTAAAATAGAATAAACATTATCTAAAATTAAATTGTATATATATATATATATATATATATATATATATATATATATAATGTGTGTGTGATATTGTTTCACATAACTTGAACTACAATTAAACCTATAAAAAAATGACTTATAAAATAAATATTAACTGAAATAAAATATTTTAAAAATACTTAATTTCAGCTTGTTGCATGTTAACTTTCATTTAGTTTGTTGAAAGACTAAAATCTGTGAAACTAATTAAACTAAAATTAAAAAAATAACAACATTTTCATTACTGGAAGTAAAGTAAAATAAATATTAGCTAAATAAAATGACTATAATTTTTTTTTTTTTATTTCAGCATATTTTTTTCCCCATATTTTATTTTAGTAATATTTTTTTGTCATTTTGTTGCCTGTTATATTATTTCACATTTTATTTTTGTTAACTAAAACTACAAATACAATTATTTATTTATATATATATATATATATATATATATATATATACAGGGTGGGCCATTTATATGGATACATCACACATCAAACTTATTGGGAATTTCACAAGAAAAACAATGGTGTGCTTGGTTTTAACGTAACTTTATTCTTTCATGAGTTATTTACAAGTTTCTGACCACTTATAATGTGCCACAAACAGGACGTTAATATCACCAACCATTCCCATTTTATTAAGGTGTATCCATATAAATGGCCCACCCTGTATATATATATAGTTTGTTGAAGTACTAAAATCAATCAGTGAAAATAAACTAAAACTACAAATAAAACCTTTAAAAAAACTATTTAAAAAAGTATTTCATGTAATTTTTTTGCTTGTGATATTATTTTACATTTGATACAAATAAAACTATAAAAAAATGAATTACTTTAAATATAAATAAATAAATAAAAAACAAAACAAAACAAAAAAATTTAAGCTTGCTGCCAAGCATTTCTAGCTTTCATTTAGCTTGTACTACAATCAGTGAAACTAAATTAAAATAAAAAATATACAATTTTTTAAAAACGTCATTACAGGAAAATAAAATAAAATAAACAGTAAGTAAAATAAAAGTAGAACAAATTAGATTTATTTTATTTCAGCATATTGTTTTTATATTTTTCATCTTTATCAATATTTTATTTTATTATTATTATTTTTTGTTTCCGTTTAGTTCGAAAGTTCTAAAATAACTTATGTGTGTGTGTGTGTGTGTGTGTGTGTGTCTGTGTGTGTGTGTATATATATATATATATATATATATGTGTGTGTGTATTTTTTTTAATTCAGCATTTCATGTTTAATTCAGTGCTTTTCTTTGTAATTGTTGGTTCAAATTGTTTGTAATTGTTTCCTAAAAGAGGCCAGAGCTGCAATGCATGCTGGTCCAGTGATGCTCATCCTAAATAATCATAATGATACGTACAGCATAAAAATGACCTTTATTTTGAATTGCAATGATTGTGCTTTAGTGTCAAAAGGTCAGAATATTTCAAACTGTAGTTGACACTGTAATTGCAGCTGATTCAAAAGCTATTTAAAAAAGTAATTTAATGTTAATTGCCTATATATTATGCTCCTGTTAGGCTTGTGCATGTTGATGTAGACGAGTCAGTTGGATGTTGGATCACGTCTTTTTATTTCTTAGCATCTCACGTCATGAACGCTGTGTTTGTGACTCAAGTGTGACTTCAGAAGCATAAGGTGTTTTTTATGTGTTTTCTGTGTTTCTTAATAACTCTGCATCACAGCTCTTCCTCAGCTCTTGTCTTCTCTGTATCTTTGTGTGCGTGAGCATTAATGACCTTCTCCTGAGGTTCCTCTCAGCGCTGCTTAAACAGATCATTTGAGAAGGCAAACAGAGCTGCTGGGTGCAGAAAACAGAGGGAGATATCTGTAATCTTACAAAACAAATGAAATCTCCAAGGCAAATACACAAAACGCACACCCACAAACAGGCGCGTGCAATCCTGAGCGCTAGCAGACCCTGAGACGGGACTGAAGACACACTGAGGGACCTTGACATTCACGAACGTCCCCGTCTTCGGCTGTTGCCATCAGCCGATAGATAATGTACGCATGAATGACTTTCAGAGTCTCCGACTGTGGAGAATGTCTTTGCATTTGTTGAATTTATGCAAAAACAAATCACAAGATGCTGTCGTCTTTGAAAATGAACTTGATGCATCTGATACAAAGATCTGTTTATTCAGTCATTGTTGATTTCCCATTGATTACTTTTTTGTTTGTTGCTGTCATTAAATAAAACTAAAATAAAACCATTAAGTGAATTTATTACTTGAAAATAAAAACAATTCATTACTTGAAATTAAATAAATATTAGGTGAAATAAAATACTGTTTTAAAAAAATTTAAATAATAAAAAAGTAAAAACCAACAACAACAAAAAACTATTTATAAACTAAAACTAAAAATAAAGCCACAAAAGCATTTTCATTACTTAGAAACAAAGTTAGCTGAAAAATAATAAAATAAAATAAAATACAATAAAATATCAGAATGTATTTTAGCTAGTTGGCAAAGAATCTAGTACCAGTAAATTAATTTATTACTTGAAAATAAAACCAATGTATTACTTGAAATAAGCTGAAATAAAAAACGATAAAAAAAATTTTTTTTTTTACTTTTTTTAATAGTGTGTATGTGTGTATATATATATATATATATATAAATAAGCAAAAACCACAAACATTTTAGATATATTTTTATGAATAGCCAAAATGTTTCATTTAGTTTAAGCTGAAGTTGTAAAATAACTAAAACTAAATAACTAAATATTTGAATTAAAATAAACATGAAATAAAATAAAATGAAAAATAAAATAAAATAAAACAAAACATGATTTGTTAAAAAAAATTGTTTAGTTTAAGTCGAAGTAATAAAATATCTAAGACCAAATAAATTAAGAATAAAATCTGTAAAAAACAGTTGTAATTACTTGGGGAAAAAACATTAACTGAAATAAAATATAAATAAAAAATGTATTTAATTTTCTTTAAAGTAAAAAGAGAAACTATTAATAAACTAAAAAAATAAAATTATAACCACAAAAACATCATTACTTAAGTAAAATAAAATAAAATAAAATAAAATATCAGAATGAATTTATTTTAGCTACTTGGCAAAGAAAAAATTCTCATTTTCATCTAGTATAAGTTGAAGTACTAAAAAAAAAAATAATGAAAAAGTCTAAAATAGAATAAAAACTGTATAGATGTAAAAAAAAAAATAAATAAATAAATAAATAAAAATGACAGAAACACAGCAAAATTACTAAAGCCTAATTATAATTAAAATGAAAACAGAAAAAAATAGTAATCAAATATTAACAAACACTAGCATATTAAAAATCTTAACACTAAAATACTTTTTTTAAATTTTTTTTTATTTTTTTGATGCTCTGCTTCAGCATCAAATGTTTTATTTTTCCTTGTGTTTTAAGCAATGTTCCTGATTTAATGAGTAGATTTTGTGGATATTTAATTTAGCTAAATTCAGTGTTTTTGTCAACGAGCTCTTGAAGTCTGTTGGTTTGCTCATCCGCAGCAGCTGGATTTCCAGACCTGACGAGTCTGGTTTCTGCAGGTTTGTCCTGATCTGATCCCGTGTCGCTCACAGCTGCTCGAGGCCTCATAATATTCAATCAGGCTCGTACTGATTGCTTTAATGACCGTCATTTTCCACTTACGCTCAGATGTGTTGCTATTCGGCGCAGCAGGCCGGAATGTCAAATGAAAACACTATTGATTTTGTTTTCATTGATTTTTAGACATTTCGAGCCCATTAATCTTGATCACTGATTTCGGCGCTCATAAAATTAGAATAATTAAGGGTGTATGACACGGCTGCCAGACTCAATTAAGTTTGGATTTTTGTTAAAATGTTTTAAGAGTCGCTCATTTATCTTGCGTGTCATTTTTTTCTCCTCACCATCTGTCTTGAGCTCTCAGCAATAAATCAGCGTAAGCGCTTTGTTTAAAACTTTGCTGTTTTGTTTTTCTTGTGTTCTATTTATTTGTTAACTCTGATTAATTTTATATTTCAGTCCTTTGCTATCTGTTCAATATTTTTTGATTAAACAGAGTTTGTTTAAGATTATTATTACAGTTGTTTTGATCTATTTAAAAGTGGGATTTTGTAGTGATATTCATTAAACAAGATAAGGTAAATTTATTTTTATTTAAAAATACGATATTCATGACAAAGAGAAAGTACATTTTATTTATTATTATTTTAATTATTTAATTATTTATTTTTTGAAAATCACAATTCATCACAATCGATCTTTTTAAGAGCAGGATTTTATAGAGATTTTAATTAAATTATTTTCATCAAGTAAAATCTAGCCTACTAAAATAGCTAAAGCTAAAAACAAACTATATATATATATATAAAAAAAAGAAAAGAATAAAAATGGCAAAAACACAATTTAAAATGCAATATATTATATTTGAAATATAATTTAAAAAACAAATTATTATATTTATTATATTATTTTAAAAAAATAATTATTTTGATTTAAGAATATATTTTTATAGGGAGATTTAACATGACAAGGTACATTTTTGTTATCTTAATTGTATTCTTTAAAAATAATTATTATTTTGACATTTTTAGAGCGGTAATTTATAGTGATATTATTTAAACAAGACAATGTACTTTTTATTATTGTTATTATTTTTATTTTATTATTTTGTGATGTATTTAAGAGCAGAATTTTATAGAAATATTTATTCAATTATTTTCATCTAGTACAATAGTTAAAACTAAAAAAAAAAAAAACTAAACTATATGTAAAAAAAAAAAATATATATATATATATATATATATATATATATATATATATATATATATATATATATATATATATATATATATATATATATATATATATAAATTTTAATACAATACATGTAAAAAGAAAATAATAAAAATGGCAAAAACACATTATTTATAATATAATATAAAAATACTACAACTTAAATAAATTAAAAAATATAGTCAGATACGTTTTTATGTTATTTTTTTATTATATTATTTAAAAAAATCAACTTGATACATTTAAGAGCACAACTGTATAGAGATTAATTCAATTATTTTCATCTAGTACAATACCTAAAACTAAATAAACTAAAAACTTAAACTATATGTAAAAAAAAAAATTAATATAATATAATGTAATATAAAAAAACCTACAACTTTAAAATTAAAAAAATATACGTTTTTATTTTATTGTTTTTTTTTTTATTTTGTTGGTTTTAATTGTATTGTTTTAAAATAATAATACAATTAAAAAGTACATTTTAATTGTATTATTATTTTATATATTCAGTTACTCAGTTACTTTCTAAAAGCTGTTTCAGGCAAGGAGAAAAAACAATCCTTCACGTTGATGCCAGTGTTGTTTTGTTTCATGAAGATACAGCAGTGCTTTATTATGAATTAACAATGAACAATACTTCTACAGCATCTTAGGTTGTCAGTTTCATCATTTACTTTTTTAAATATTTACTAATACATGATTTAGGTTAGTTAATGAGCATTAGTTAGCATTAATGCATTAACTAAGGTTAACAAATGAGACCTTGTTTTATTATTTTTGCCATGGGACTCACCTTTTTATTTGCAAACCTGTGTGACTTTCTTTCAGAGTCATACGTCAAGTCTGGCCTGCTAACAAAATAATTAAATATTTATAGCGCTGACACGTTGCGATGATGTACAGCTGCTGCTCGCGTCTACATTTACTCTACAGGTACGAGGTGTTTCAGTGAGTAAATCAAATAATTATTAGCCTGTCGGTCAGTAACTTTGTGAGGAACTGCAACACGTATCTGCTGTTATGAAAAACACAATAAACTTTTGTATTATTATTATTAACAACACAAAAGAGTTAAGAAAAATTGAGCTGTTTGATTGTTTAATATTGGACTCATGTTTAGCTTCATGAAGGCACATCGAACATGGCAGTATTTTAAATGTAAATATAATATAAATGTATATATTTTTTTATTTTGCATTTTTATTTAAATATTTTATGTTTATTTTAAAATAATTTTATTATTGTTGTTATTGTTATAATTATTATTATTATGTATTGTTTTTATTTATATATTGTTTAAATCTATAAACAATTGAACATAAATTAAAATATAATAATAAGCAATATTATTATTAATTATTATTATTATTATTGCATTTAAAATATTCAGTGTGTTAAAATGTAAATATCATATACATAACCGTATATTAACATTTATATTTTTATTTAATATTTTATATATAGTATGTGTAGTTGTATACTTTATTTTATTGTAATATTTTACTTATTTATATTATTTTTATATTATTTTTATATTTTTATTTTTGGTATTTATGTATTTATTAAAAAATTATTTAGTATACACACACAATTGAATATATTAAAATAGAATAATGATAATAATAATAATAATAATAATAATGTTTTATTTAAAATAGTTTTTTCAATATATTTTACTTTAATATTTAATGTAATATTTTACTTTTTATTTTTGTTATTTTTATATTTTTTATTAAATATTTATTATTTACACACAATTGAATACATTAAAATATAATAATAACAATAATAAATTAATGTTATATTATTATTATTATTATTTTTATTTATATATATATATATATATATATATATATTTGTTTTTTTTTACATTTTTTGGTAATTATTTATTTCTTAAATATTATTTACTATAAGTAAATATATGTATATGTATATATATGTATATGTGTGTATATATATATATATATATATATATATATATATACACATTTAAATACATTAAAATATTATAATAATATGAATAATAATAATAATAAATATATATATATATATAATTATTATTTATTTTATTTATTTATTTTTTTTTTTTACGATTTACTGTACTGTCTCAGCTAATATTGTGTAAATGTGGTCAGAGTGTCTGTGTTGTGTCTCGTATGGCCCGCGGTGTGTTTGTAATTTTTTTGGTTAAGGGCCGTTAAGCACGAGGGGCCCCGTGCCGCATTAATCTGATGTTCTCGCTGGGTTCATTCGCTCAGAACGCAAAAAGCTTCATTTACTCCTCTGACTGTCGTGGACTGTGGGTCAATCTGTTTTCATGACAGCTGTATTACAACATGATAACAGATCCTGGCCTTTAACTAATCACTTCTGCATAACAAAAGACGACGCTCAACAGTGCTCTGTGTTGCACGCGCACGGCTGTGGAATTACATACGCTTGAGTAAATAGTGACGGATCGTTCAGTTTTTGATGAACTATCGCTTTAGCATTCAGCGCGGGCGTCGTCTGTATGGATTTCTGTTGGATGAAGTATCAGGCAGAGATGTGGATTCTGCTCAGAAATCTGCCCGAGGTGAAATAGTCTGCGTTTGATTCGTCCTGCGGGTTTAAAATGCTTCTTATCCACTCCTGGGAGCACATAAGACAGCTCAGGTGTTCCTTCCCACAATCCTTTGCTCGTTCTGTTCACACAGATTATTGGTGATTCATTCTCTCACTGGTTGACATTTACACGTCTGTCTGTCTGTCTGTCTGTGTGCCACCACCGCTGGATCTGCTTTCGTAAGGAAATCTCTCCTCAAAGGCCATTTCTTTCGTTCATTAGTGCAGCTGTCAGCGGCCGTCAGGGATTTTCACTGATATTCCTGCAAAGCCTATGATATTCTGCTTAAATTATCCGCTCTAATGAAAGCTTTTCTCCACAGATTGTCGACGTGCTGACCAAAATGAAGCCCAGTGTCCTGCTCACACTGGTAAGAGCTTCCTCATTTATTTCACATGAAGTCTTTCAAGATGGCAAGGATGTCTTTTAGTGTTACTTGGGCTATGGTATTTTATACCATAGTCCAAATAACATTTAAAAAACAAACAAACAAAAAACACACTTGTTGTGTTGTATTATATTTCCTTTTTAAAAGGAAAAAACAAAAATAAATTAAAAAAATATATAAATAAAAAAATAATAATAATTATTATTATTAATATTAATTATTATTATTATTATTATTATTATATATCATTAATATTATACTTTTGTCTTTATCATTTTTATAATTTTATAATGTAATTTTATATTGAATATATTTAAGATTAATTTATTTTATTGTTAATTTCATGTTAAGTCTATCAAGAAAAATACATTTTAATTATAAATGTAGTAATAATGATAACAATAACAACAACAATAATAGTAATAATAATAATAATAATAATAATTATTATTATTATTTTAGCACTAAATTTTTACATTTTGTTTCATAATACTTCCTTTTTAAAGAAAAATAAATAAATAATAATAAAATATTACATTTAACTTTTATTATTATATTTTTTAATAGTTTTTAAATGTCATTTTATATTTAATATATTTAAGGTCTTTATCATTAATTTCATGTTAAGTCTATCAAGAAAAAAATATTATTATTATTATTATTATTATTATTATTATTATTATTATTATTATATACTGCAAATATATAGTTAAAAAAAAATATTTTTTTAGTACTAAAAGACTATATCAGACTGTATAAAATATCATTAATATTATACTTTTATTATTAGATTTATTATTTTTTTAAATGCTATAATGTATTTTTATATTTAGTATATTTAAGGTGTTTATCGTTAATTTCATGTTAAGTCTATCAAGAAAAATACATTTTAATGGAAAATGTAGTAGTAGTAGTAATAATTCATGTAAATAAAAATTATAATTATTATTGTTATTGTTATTATTATTATTATTTTATTTACATTAATTTTAATGCATTTAATACATGAAACAATGTACATACTATACATTTACATTACATATACAATATAAATTTTTATTGTAATATTTTTATGTAAAATAAAATATTTATTGAAATATATAAATCTATGTATAATACATAATTTATATAGTTTTATAATGTAAATGTAAGTGTATATAAATTGTTGCTGTGGTTGTTTACAACAGTTACGTTATTATATTTTTTTCAGTTAAAAAGAAAATAAATCAATACAACTATCTATAATAATAATAAAAAGTTAATGTAGTAATAATGATAATAATAATAATAATGTGTATTATTATTATTAAAATGTATGTATTAATAATAAACATAATAATAAATTACTAATAAATAGATATTAATAGTAAACATTACTTTATTATTATTATTATTGTTATTATTATTACAATTTTATTTTATGGTGAATAATGAGCTGGCCTGTTTTAGTAGTTTTAGAGTCTCTTTGTTAGGAGACATGTTAAATTAAGAGATTCAGATGTCCAGACTGCAAGTGACAGTGTGATTTTTAGTTCTGTTGTATTCTTTTGGATAATGGGACGTGTAGCAGGTTTAATGTCTCTGTGTCTGTGTGTGTGTAGCGGGGAGTGAACACCGATAGCGGCAGCACCTGTCGTGAAGCGTCCTTTGAAGGCATCAGCCAGTGAGTTTCATCCATTATTCAGAGCTCTGTTCCTAAAACTCATTCCAGGGAAAGTAGCACACGCGTCCTCTGTGTGCGCAGATAAAACGACCCACCCGTTTACACTGATGCACTAAAACACTCTCATCCTGTATTTTAAGATGTTAGATCATCACCATTATCTATTACTGTAACATTTACACATGAAAAAGTTTTTAAAAATATCTGCATGTCATTGCATTAGATACAAAATATCAAATGTTATCTGTTTTGAGCAAACCCCACAAACACACACACAAATATATATAAATATATATATATATATATATATATATATATATATTCAGAGCTCTGAATATATATATATATATCATTTTTTTATTTTTATTCATTTCTGTTTCAGTTTTAGTATTTTTGTTGTTTTTTTGTAATTGTAATTTTGTATTTTTTGTTCATATATAATATAATTTTTTAATTGATTTTTATTTCATTTCTATGAGATACTATAAGTTTTGTTAAAATGCTGAATGATTTTTTTATATTTTTTGCATTTTTGTTTTACGTTTTAGTATTTTTGTTGTTTTTGTAATTTGTAGTTTTTGATTTTGTCATTTTATATATATATATATATATATATATAATATTTTATATTTTTTTCATTCAATGAAATGTATTTTTTGCATTCATATTAATTCATATTAATCATATTATTTTATTACATCAAGTTAAGCTAAATTAAAAAAACTGTTGTGTGGTAATTAGCTAAAATAAAGTTTTTTTGTTTGTTTGTTTGTTTATTTGCTTTGATTTGATTTCACTTTATTTATTTATTTATTTTAGTTGAATTTATTTATTTAATTTATGATAATATTAATTAAGTCTCTAACCAAGTGAGAAATATTGTGAGAGATCACATATTCACACATTTATACATGATAAAATGTTTAATAAAAAATTTCTGAATGTCATTGCATTAGAAATGTCAGTGTAAATGTCATCTATTTTATATATATTTCTTTTTATTTTTTTTTCTTTTGAACTTGAAAAACTTAGTAATTTATTATTTTTTTGTTGTAATTTTTTTTTTACTTTTTTGTCTTTATATAGATATATATATATATATATATTAGATTATATGTGTGTGTGTGTGTGTATGTTTGTTTGTTTTTTATAATTTTTTTATTTATTTATTTTTAGTTATGTTAGTACATCAAATCTGAATTAAATGAGATGTTGCTTGGTAACAAGCTGAAATAAAGTTTTTATTTTATTATATTTCATTTAATTTCTTTTTTATTAGACACTAAACCAAATGAGAAATATTTTTTGATGGATTAGATCTTCACCCATTCATACAGTACATGAGAAAGTATTTAAAAATTCCATTAGATGGAAAATATCAACACAAATGTCAATAAAAAAAATAAAAAAATAGAAAAAAACAGTAGTCGCTAAAACAATAAATGCAGTGTTGAAAACGAGTCATTGTGTGACACAAAACCAATGTTTTTTTCTTTTCTTCTGCAGGTTTCAGGTGAATAATTCCCTGCTGCACCCGGTGATTGTGGAGTGGTGAGTGTCCTTTATATCACAGACGCAAATGTCAAAACATTTGAACCTTTTAAACGCGTGGTTTCATGCAAATTAGCCGCGTTTCTGCAGCCGACGCGTGATTGACGTTTTAATAACTAAAGCACAAAACCCTGCTCGTTACTAAAGTCCAATTAACAAAATCAAAGCAAGTTTTCCAGTTACTCCAATTAACAAACGTTTGATGTTTTGATGAAAGGTAACGTAGACGGCAATTACTGGAGCTGAAGTTGGATCGTTTCATCTTTTTGTGTGTTTTGATTGTCATTGCATCCTTTTAAAAGTTTGTTCCTTGCATGCTTGAGCAGATCAGGTAGTTTAATCGCTTATTTTTTGTCTTGTATTTAATTAACAGAGCATCGTTATGCATTCAGGCGCTGCAAACTTGACTGAAATCCAATGTTCATTATTGCTTCATAGAATGGGAGTTTTGTTAGGAAAGTGATATTCAAACAAAGTGCTCTTCTGGTGAGGGAGTCACATATGAAACGCTTCAGCTAATTTGAGCAGAATGACTCTGTCATGACTGAGAGCTCTTCACTCTCATGTGGACAGCTCAAGCACATTACAAACAATCCGCCGCCAATCGCTCTTTCTCTCTCAAGCCTCCTGCGCGGGTCTGCAAGGCCGGTGTTTGTCTCTAATGGTCTGCGTGCTTCTCTCGCTGTCGTGCGCATTAGGTTTTCTCCTCTATTACTCGCTGGTAGATTGAAGGAGTGAAAGGAGAAGAGAGATTGATGACGTCAGCTGGAAAAATAAATAAATAAATAATGAAAGGTTATGAGAAATGTGTCATTCCATCACTTGCTCACCAGTGGATCCTCTGGATTACTTGTGGATTATTGTGATGTTTTAATCAGCTGTTTGGACTCTCATTCTGACGGCACCCATTCACTGCAGAGGATCCATTAGCGAGTGATGGAATGACACATTTCTCCAAATCTGAGGAAGAAACAAACTTCTCCACATCTTGTATGGCCTGAAAATGAGCATTTGAATTTTTTTTTGGTGAACTATTCCTTTAACAAACCACATATTTACTGATTCCTGATGTAAGTGATCCTGTGATCGGGGTGTTAAGTGTTCAGTGCTCTGCTCTGGAGCTGCTGATAAGAATCACATGGCAGATCGTAACCATGGGTTACAGCAGTGTGTGTGTGCAGTGATATATTTAGACGTGTTGTTAGAAAGTTGGCACATTCACACTGAGTCATAGGAGGTGATGTCAAGATGCTTCAGTAATGCAGGCAGCATCATTAAGACATAAATGAAGATGCTCAACCAGGAATAGATGGTGGAGGTGAAAAAAAAACACTAATGAGAGACAAAGTGCTGATTTCTCTGACGTCAGTCCTGCTGAGTTTGGGCTATGTTAAGGATTGTAAGTTTATCAGAGAAGTTTGTTTTTCATTCAACTTTCTGGCCAGTAAGTTTGGAGTCAGTGCGGTTTATTTTATTATTCTTTTTTTTTTTCAAAAGTGACACTGAAGACATTTATAATGCTACAAAAGATTTCTATTTCAAATAAAAGATGTTCTTTTGAACTTTCTATTCATCAAAGAATCCTTAAAAATAAAATGTATCAGTTTCCACAAAAACATGAACAGTTTTCAACGTCGATAATAATCAGAAATGTTTCTTAAGCAGCAAATTAGAATGATTTCTGAAGGATCATGTGACACTGGAGACTGTAGTAATGATGCTGAAAATGCAGCTTTGAGCACAAAAATAAATGACATTTTACAATATATTCAGAATAGAAAGCTGCTATTTTAAATTGTAATAATATTTTACATTTTGTCTTTGTTTATTATTGTTTATTATTATTGTTTACATATAGTCCACAAGAGAAGATAATAGTTGAATTTATAAAAATGAATCTCCACAAGTTTACATACATTTGGTTCTTATTACTGTGTTGTTACATCGATTACATTGTTACATTGATCCATCTTTTCACACTGAGGACAACTGAGGGACTCATATGCAACTATTACTCACTGATGCTCCAGAAGGGACAGCAATGCATTAAGAGCCAGGGGGTGAAAACTTTTGGAATTTGAAGATCAGGGTAAATTTAGCTTATTTTGTCTTTTGGGAAACATGTAAGTATCTTCTGTAGCTTCTGAAGGGCAGTACTAAATGAAAAAAAATATTCTATTTAGGTAAAATAAGAAAAAATTAACACCTCTTCTTTCTTTTCAAAAGTTTTCACCCCCTGGCTCTTAATGCATTGTGTTTCCTTCTGGAGCATCAGTGAGCGTTTGAATCTTCTGTAATAGTTGCATATGAGTCCCTCAGTTGTCCTCAGTGTGAAAAGATGGATCTCAAAATCATACAGTCATTGTTGGAAAGGGTTTAAATACACAGAAATGCTTTGTGGGACCTGAAGTATTTTTCTGAAGAACAGCAGGCAGTCTAACTGTTCAGGACAAACAAGAGACTCATGAACAACTATCACTAAACAAAAACAAAAACAAAAATCTTTCCGGTAACAACACAGCATTAAGAATCAAGTGTATGTAAACTTCTGAACTGGGTCATTTTTATAGATTTAACTATTATTTTTTCATGAGGATGTAAAAGTATTTTATGTGAAATATCTTATTCAGGTCAGTACTAAGTAAAAAAATAACATACATTTTGTATGATCCCTCTTATTCCGGTAAAATAATTAACATTTTGCAGCTTCTGCAAGGTGTATGTAAATATTTGACCTCAACTGTATAAGATGTTATATGTTCATATGCACATTATTGTTTTCATTGATGATCAACATTACCTCTCTCTGTCTGCAGTCGTTTGCTGAAGACTGACATGGAGCTGGAAGTTCTGCGCTACACCAACCGCATTTCCAGTGAAGCCCACAAAGAGGTAAAACCAGCTTTTAGGCAGATTATTTTCCCTCAGTTTTCTAATTTTAAAACCGTTGCCCTAAAGACTTTAGTTGAAAGTAGTTAAATCTGATAATTACTCCGAAAGACCAGAACTGCATTTCCCAAAAGCATCACAAACCTCCTACGATCTGTTTAGGCTTACGGTGCTTTTGGGAAACGCCACCCAGGGTGTTTCACTGCTCTCCTGAGACACAAACAGCTCATTTTGGTTCACAAGCTGTACGTTTGTGAGAATGACAAATTGGAGGATGTTACAGGCAAAAAGCCCATGGAATCTCTCTTTAAAACACTGCACATTTAGGCTCTGTTCATCTTTTGGAAAGCAGTTTTTACTCTGCATTGTTACTGTAAACTCGACGTAGAGCTACCAAAATCCTATACCTCGTTTGATCAGTATCTAGGCCAGCATTGCATTTATTCTTCACAGACACAAGACAATACCAGAATGCTAAACGGGTGATATTTCAGCTCAGAAACCTGCATCTAGACCAGGCGCTACTCTACAAACACTGGTGCAGAAACAATTTTCACTCATAAATCTAGTATATTTCACAGTAAGTTACAAAGAAACAGCAGGTAACGCATTGAATAAACATGAAGTTTTTAAGTAAAGACTGAAGTCGTATTTTATTGTAAAATGTGCTCCAGTAATGTTTTATTTATAACTTCAAAAATATTATTTTTACATTGCATCATGTGTGATTGTCACTGTTACTTTTAAAAGTATTTACATTTGAAAAGAATTTACAGTGTTGCATTTCTCCCTAAAAAAGTAACAAATTGTGTTACTTAGTAACTTTTTATAGGAAGTAATGCATTACTTTACTTTTGAATTGTTACTTTTTCCTCATCTGGGTGGGACTTGCTTGTTTGTTTTTAATATATAACAAAAAAATCTATTTTAGCAAATGTAAAAGCCCTTTCATTTGAAAAAAGACATCATGTATCCAGCTGTTTTTTTGCAAATACAGGTAATTTACTATAAAAAATATTGTTTTGTAACGTTTATGACTGTTATAGCACCATAGTCTATAGTAGTCTGATCTCCTTAAAACTTTGCATGCTTGTTTAGAATCACCTGTCGCATGTGCTCAGCAGGTTTTGTGAGGTTTCCTTTAGGTTTTATAGGATTTTTTTTTAAAGGTTTATTTTTGGTGTTTTTATGCCTTTATTTATAGAGGACAGTGTAGTTGGACAGGAAGCGAAGTAGGAGAGAGAGATGGGGGTGGGATCGGAAAAGGTCCACGATTCGAACTCGGGTCGCCCGCAGCGCAATGGCTCTATATGTCAGTGCGCTAACCGCAAAGCTATTGGCGCCAAGGGCTTTATAGGATTTTGGGTATATTCGGACAGGCCCCTTTTCTATTTTCGCAAAAGTATGTTTTTTACATTTTCTCAATCATTTAACAAACAGTTTGATTGACAGCAGTGGTTCTAGAGGCAAAGTTGTCCAGAATGAGGAGTTCTGTCATATGATACGAATATCATGTGTATTTGCAAAAAACTGAGCAATGCATAGTTGCAAACGCGATATCGCCTCCCAGTGGCCAATTTCTTTCAAATTTCTCACAGACCTTTGAGTCGAGCAGGCCCACCAAGTCGGACATGTTTGTCCAAGATGCGCAAATGTCCTTATAGACACGTGGCGCTTTAGACCAAGAACGTGCACAGCGATTTTCATGTTGATAGGACAAACGGTTGCATAGTTATAGCTATTTTTTTCTCTTATAGCACCACCAAGTGGCCAAGCTCTGCGATTTTCATCTTACAACCTCAGATTGAGCTCTTACATATGTGTTCTGAGTTGGGCAAAGATATCTCATTCTGTTCAGGAGTTATAGCCATTTTATTAAAAGTGACCCCGCCCCTTTTAAACGTTTTGGCGTCAATTTGTGACGGTGTGTTGAAAGTAATTATTGGTATTCGCTTTCTGCACTGGTTCAGTTCCGATCGGGCGGAAATCCTAGGACAAGTTTGCGAAAGTAGGTTTTGCAAAAAATCCAAAATACCTGAAAATTTCGCCCAATTTCATACTTTTGTTTGCTGTAGCGCCCGTTAGGCAGATTGGGACGAGCCTTGGCCGGTGATGTAAGTGGTCTGCGTGCTACCATCCCTCTGAGTTTTACGTCTGCAACTATCGCTTTGGTCTGCACGATCAGTTTTACATGGAGATTGCTGATCTGTGACCATTCCAACAATTACAATCTTATTAAAATTAAGATCTTTGTCCTTAATTGCATACAGTAACATACATGTTATATTATACCGCTAACAGATGAATGCAGACTCTTGATATATGTGCTGTTAGACAGTATTTATTAAGGGTATTTGATGTTTGAAATGTTTAACAATGCACTGCAGGCGAGCAGCAGATGTGAATAAAACTCTGGGAGACTCAAAATAATTTAATAATTCAGATTGATGGTGTTGGTTTCTGGTAGAATAGGTTGCTGATATCCATTAATGGATGAAAAGCCTTTTTAAGAGTGTTGGATATTAATGGGCCAGTCTGTGGTTTGTACATAAATTAATGCTGTGCGTTTAAGCTGCGATCGTATTTATCATAGTAAGAGCTGACTTTAACAGTGATTGTTACATTAAAAGAGTTGTTGAACATCAATTCATGTCAGAATGCCCTATTTTTTTAGCGGTGTTTTTTACATTCATTTTTCCCATAGGGATTTTAAAGCATTAGAAGCCATGAACCAAATCAACCAGCTGTGAGGAGAGAAACAACATTTCAGACTTTGATTTGAGCATAAAAGCACAAAATGACTGAACTTAAAGACTTCAATGAGGAAAAAAAACAACAATCCCATGAAGTCAAACAATGAAAAAATATAAAACTATCCATTTAAAGTTGTTGATTCTGTATACAGAAGCCAATACATGTTAGGTTTATTGCAAAATTTACATACAAATGTTCAAATATTTAAGTGTTTTCAGAGAGTAGGGTGACTGAGTGAAGTGGGCGGAGCTTTTTTGGTGGGCTTTGCTGGATGCATCTCTCTGATTGGTGGAACTTTCTGTAGAGCATCATGGGAAATGTAGTTTTTAACCATGAACTCTGCTATTAAACATGGTTGTTTAAAACATAACTCAAAGTAATACAAACTGATGGCCTTAACAAAAGCTTGTCCTATAGATTAATAATCTCAGAGCCTACAATAGGTCTGACTTTAAAGATGTGTAAGTTATTGTTAAAAATCGTTATACCTATGGCGAAAATAAATAGCATTTTTACCTCTGGAACCCAGCTGTTGCTCTTAAGAAACATTTACCCTAGTAAAAAATAAATGTACTAAAATGTATTTAAAATATCTTTATTTCATGCTAAGTATACTACAAATACATTTACATATTTATGTACTCTGCAATTGTACTTTTGGTATACTAAACTGTTATACTTAAAGTCTGTTAAATTGGAACAACTAATTGCGTACTAAATGCACTTTAATTGCACAAAATTAATGTTTAAGTCCAACTAAAAATATGCGTAAGTATATCTGATTGTGCTAAAAGTGGAACTATTGCAAGTATACTTCAGGTACACTTTAAATATCCTGCATTTATTATTCAAATATCATGCAATCCTCATTAATACTGACATTTTAAGCTTAATATTAAGAAATGTGCACTGTGCACAAGTAGTACTCCAAATAAAGTTTAATTAACATTTTTAAAAAGTAGATATGTTAATAGATTTGAGCTATGAAATAAATGTATTTTAAATAATTACTTTTTTACTATTTATTGTATTTACATATGGTTCCAAAATCCAAAGGACAAAAATAAAAAATAAATAAAAGAAAGATTTATAAAACAGACTATTGTATTTTACAGATCTGTTATGAATTCTAGACTGTTTTTATGATGTTTTTGAGCTTGATAGTCACTGAAAGCTGCATGAAGTGTCTTTAGAATTTAATTTGTGTGAATTATTCCTTTAAAACTGTAGAAAAAGATATCAATTTGATTTTGTTTTCCTGCGGTCAGGATTCGTCCACATGTGCAGACGGCATTGTAAGAGAGCAGTGAACGTTTATCCTCGTGTTATCTAATGGAAATAGCTCCAGCACCCTATCAAATGAAAAAATGACCTTGGTCGACCGGGTCGATCTTCAGACGAAGGTCTGAAGGACATGTTTTGAGGCTCTTTCGATCTCTCGTTTCCAGCAATAAAGGCCTCGGCACATATTAACGCACATAGGTCTTCATAAGTGCCAGTCTCATCCAGAGCTGATATAGACAAACGTCTGGCGGCTGTAACCTCTCGTCTTCTGTTATTGCTGGATATTCGGTTTAAGAGGGACATGAGTCATGGCCACAGTTGGAAACAAATTGTTTTTTGAATGCTGAAATGAGGAACGAGGGATTTTGAGAGAGTTCACCGTACGGTTATGGGAAACTATTGAGCGGGAAGAGTTCAGACGAGGGTTGAGAATCCAAATTGGGTTCTTATTGAGAATCACTTCCATTTTTTCGGTTTCGTTAATGGATTTGAACGTGTCTGTTCTTGCGCTGACGAACATTGAAAATGTTTCCAAATATCTTACTTCCTCAAAAATGCACAAAGATTCATTAACAGAGGCCAGAATTAATAGAATTATCATTGAGCGTTCCAACTTTTATTTTTTTTATGCATGGTTCAGTTTTGCCTTCATTAACATATCTTGTTAATTAACATTTCAGAGGTTGTCAGAAAAATGAATTTGCTCTTTCTTAGTGTCACGTATGGCCTAAAGCGCTTGTCGGCTCGATTTAACGGCGAAATGTTTGGGTAAAGATCTCAGCCAGAGGTTGTGACGAACCGAACAGATTCTGGATGATTTTTCTCCTCTTTCTGCCTCCGGTGCTCTGTCATATTTTTACCCCAAAATGCAAATTACACCTCCAAATCATATTTGCTGAGTGAAATCCAATATTGTTTCTGCTGATTCCAAAAATAGTGTTTTTTCCCTCAGCTTGTCTTACTTTCTGACTAAATATGATGCATTTTGTAGCACTTTTGCTTTTACAACCATTAGTAAGGTGGAGAAGTCCTGTATCTTTTGTAAACTGCAATAAAGACATGAGTGCTGTCTTCATCTGAGCCAGATTAGAGCTATTTGTTTAGTTTTCAACCAATGTTTTACATGCATGACATTATTTTATACCTTTATGTCTGATTACCTCTTTTTGCTCCTTTGAAGTTAAATTATATATTTTGAATACTTATTTTTTGTCACTGAAAAAAACAACTTTTGACATTTGACTGCTATATAGTATTATAAATTTCGTATCTGTACAAATTTAATGTATATAAATAATAAAAATGATATAATACATGATATAAATCTTACAGTTTAAAAATTTAAAACTACATATTTTTGAGCTCAGCGTCATCAGATTATAATATTATATATAATATAATGCCTTTTTTTGCAGGATTTTTTTTATAAATACTTTAGAGGATTTTCTTTTTCATCCCAGTGGGCCTTAAAATTATGGAGGGCCAAATTGCTCAAAAATAAATAATTAAATAAATGTTGAAATATATAAATGAATTGTTTAACTGCATAATAAAATTAAATAATTTAGTTTAAAAACTGTTTATTTATTTATTTACTTTTTTTTTATTTTCAGGTTTATGGTTATCGGTTTATTTCATCTAGTTAAAATAAAGCAATAAAAATAAATGAATAAACATTATAAATATAAATATAAATATATATATATATGTATAGTCTTTTTAGTATTGAGGGCCAAATTAAATAATTTAATGTTGAAATATATTAATAAATTGTTAAATGCATAATTAAATAATTTTATTTAAATCAATTATTGAAAAAAAAAAAAAAAATTATTTATTTCTATATTTATTTATTTATTTAATTATTGCGTCCATGTTTCATTTTTAGGTTTTACAGTTGTCGGGTTTATTTCAGCTAGTTGCAAAGTCATTTTCATTTAGTTTAACTTGATGTACTAAAGTAACTAAAACGGAAATAAAATGAACTATTAACTACTAACTATATAGACATGAAAACCCCCCACAAAACTATAAAAACAATAAAAAAAAAAAAAAACTTAAATGAAACTAAAATGAAATATGTATATAGTATATACATGGAGACAATAAATAAAAAATACAGAAATAAATAAATAAAAAGTTTTTAAAATTATTTATTATGTAAAAAATTCATAAATGTATGTAAATAGTTATTAAATTAATTTATTATGCATTTAACAATTTATTTTTATATTTCAATATATAATAATGATTTGATTTTGAGTAATTTGCCCTTCCATATAAAATAGGTTATATAATGTTATATAATGTCAGTCTTTATTTGTTGGTGTGAAATGTGACCTGGTCCTGTTCTTGACGGGTTTCGTGAGATTCATCACAATGTGCTGTGGTCTGTCAGCGATGCTTACAGCAGCAGGTTTTGCTAGTTTGAAATGTAAATGACTGTAAATGCTGATTTGGTCTTTGCGGTGAGGAAGGTCAGTTTCAGTCGAGCGCCGATTAAGGGTTCAGCTCCAGTCCGGATGATTTCACTGTTTTATTGAGTCTGACAGGAGCGGACGACAGTTATTTGACCTTTGAACATCCAGATATGAATAATGGACTATATGTAAATGTAAATGTGGTTTTAAGCTTTTATATTGACGTGTAGGGAATGAAACTAGCCATGGCAGAGTCAACAGTTCGATTCTCAGATTTAATGCACTACAAGTCGTTCTCGATAGATGCATGATGCTATATGCATAATGTAAATATATTTAAAGAAATTGTGCGTCAGATTAGAGATGCATGAAGTAGTTCTATTTTATATTGCTTCAAATTACATTCGTTGTCTCAATGCATCATGCATATTTTATTTTATCCCAAACAGTGTAATTAAACCTATTTAGACATGACTAGGTTAGTAGGATGGTGGTATGGCAAACATACTTTATCAGTGTTTTTCTTGCATATTATGGAAAATTACCTAAGAGTTTTCTTTGAAATGTTCATATATTCTCATATTTTGTTTGCAATTTTCAAATTCAACACAGAAATCAAAGCTAGTGTTTTGCTTTTTTCTTTGCTGCATTAAATTATGTATTAAAAAATGAATACAGAAATTAGTCTATTTGTTGCAGATGCTTTTATATGGAGCAAATTATAATTCATTCAATATTTTATTGGTTCAGACCCCATAACATTGCAGTTGCTAGCAGCATTTTTCTGTTTGAGCTTCAAGAATGCATTACATTACATTCTGTAACTGTAACTCATTTAGAGTCATTTAGAAAACAAATCCCATTTGAGTAGTGCTGACAGCATTAATTTTGTTTTAATAGATTGTTTTGTAGCCTAGAACAGTTTAGTTGTATTTGCAGCTCTGAATTGATGTATTCCTTTGGGTTTCTTGTCACTTGTAGAGACTCTGACCGTGGATTTTTTGCGTGCCTTAAACCCTCCTATTTCTTTTGCATGTGACAGAAGATGTCTCGGAACACACTGGACCCTTTTATATCGTTAATGAGTCAAATTATATTCAGCACAGGAAGAACATAGAGGGACAAATGAGAAGTTACCGTGACCGTGTCTATCCGCTTCGCCCGTCTGTTTTTCCTCTCGTGGGACGTCATTAAAATCCAGCGCTTGACACCTGAGCCGTTCATCGCCGCTTGTTCCCGATCCTCCCAAACTCCCAGCACTGCGGTAGCGCATCACTTCCCGTTCACCTGTGCCAGGTGATGTTTCTCAGGTGATGGTGACCGCCTGATGCGGCACAAGACAAGTCAAGTGCTCATCTTTAGCTCTTTTTCACACTAACAACTTCTCAGAAGGATACAGTTAAAATGATTATACTGGGAATATTATTACAATTTGGAATTACAAATTAAATAAGATAGTAACAAGTAGGAGATAACGAAATTATTCAGAAGTTTGGAGTTTGTAAGAAGTCTCTTCTGCTCATCAAGGCTGCATTTATTTGATGAAAAAAGCAGTAAAAATCTGAAATATTATTACAATTTAACATAGCTGTTTACTATGTGAATATATTTTAAAATGTAATTTTATTTCTGTGATCAAAGCTGAATTTTCAACATCATTACTCCAGTCTTCAGTGTCACATGATCCTTCAGAAATCATTCTAATATGCTGATCAAAAAACATTTTTTTCCTTATTATAAATTATATAATATTATTATCATTTTTTAAATAAATATAATAAAACAATTTAGTGGATTTATTTTATTTTATCTTTTTCTTTTTTTTGTGAACACCATGAGACATTTTGTAAGGTGTCTTTGATGAATAGAACGTTCAAGTTTGGGGTTTGTAAGATTTTCTTTTTTTTTTCTTTTTTTTATGTTTTTGAAAAAAGTCTCTTCTGCTCATCATGGCTGCATTTATTTGATCCAAAAAGCAGTAAAAATCTGAAATATTATTACAATTTAAAATAGCTCTTTACTATGTGAATATCTGTTAAAATGTAATTTATTTCTGTGATGCGCAGCTGAATTTTCAGCATCATTACTCCAGTCTTCAGTGTCACATGATCCTTCAGAAATCATTCTAATATGCTAACATTTTTTCTTATTATAAATTATATAATAAAACAGTTTAGTGGATTTATTTTATTTTATTTTATTTTATTTTATGTGGACACCATGATACATTTTTACATCTTTGAATAGAATATATGCTGATCAAAAAAACATTTTTTCTTATAATAAATTCTGTAATATTATTATCATTTTGTAATAAATATAATAAAACAGTTTTGTGAATTCATTATATTATTTATTTATTTTTTACTGTTTTATCTTATTTTTATTATAAATTATATATTATTATTATCATTTTGCAGTAAATATGATAAAACAGTTTTGTGGCTTCATTTTAATTATTTATTATGTGGAAACCATGATACATTTTTAAGGCGTCTTTGAAGAGAAAGTTCAAAGTTTGGAGTTTGTAAGAATTATTTATTTATTTATTTATTTATTTATTTATTTTATGTTTTTGAAAGAAGTCTCTTCTGCTCGTTTTGTCTTATAGACAAAATATAAATCATTTGTAACATTATAATAGTTATAATTAAGGGACCTTAATTCTTGTTTTTGATCACTTTGATGTTTCTTTGTTGAATAAAAGCATTATTTCCTTTGGTTAAAAACTCTGAAAACGCTGCTGTATTTATGTATTTATTTTTTCTTCAGGATTCATTGCATAGAAAGTTCTGAAACAGCATTTTTTGTCACTTTTGATCAATGTAATGCATCCTTTCATCAATAAATGTATTAACCTCTTTAAAGAAATGTCTTACTGGCACAAAACTTTTGAATGGTGGCACATACTATAGCACCGTTTTATTCCTCCAAGTATAATATTCCCTCTGTCACCCAACATACTAATACTGTCTGCAACAACCTGATCTCCGCAATCTCCCGGGGATCCTTCAGCGCTGCAATACGGTGTGACTCATGATTCTCGATTGAAATAAAAGCTTCCTAACCTGCAATCATCAAACAGCCCCTCTAATCTGCCCTCGACACGCGTTCTCCCTCATTTCTCTCCGCCGCGCCGCAAATGACTGTTATCTCATCAAATGGATGAGTCGTTCTGTAATTTGAAGGCAATTGCTGGTCATTTTCAGAGCCGTTTTGCACGGCTCTCGTCGGTGTCTGCTCGCTCCGACTGCCGCCGAGAGTTCATTGAGATTATTAGGCTTTATCTGGAGAGTGAAGGGAAGCCCTCGGCTGATGACTGAGGTGGATGACTAATTGAATATTTCGTAAAGCGCTCTTATCTAATTACTCTGTGTGTTTTCTTGTAGGTGATGAAACGTGTGAAGCCGGGCCTGAAAGAGTACGAGATGGAGAGGTGAGTGGCGATCAACTGATTGATTTCATTGATTCATAGAGCTGCCCGTGTCTCCTGTGCCCTGATTAAATCCTCTTTAACTAAAGTGGAGCCTAATGAAGAAAATCACACTCTTTTCCCATGAACTCGCTCTTAGATTCAGCTTGTGTTTCCACACGTCTGAGAGCAGAGCAAAGTAAATACTTTACTATATAGCCTACAGTGCATCACAGACTTAGTTTGTGAGTCATAGTGCTGGTTTTGACAGGATGTTTTAACAAGGAAACATCCATTTGTTTTGGTTTTTGTCATTCCAGTGTTGTTTTGAAAACCAGATTGATTTGCTCAGTGTGTTTGGATGGTTCAGATTTGGCCAATGGAGCCTGTTTTCTGCTGTTTTTGTGTTTGTTTGTATGTACTTAAAAATTTGTGTGTATTATTTTTGAATCACAAAAATAATAACGCATCACAATTATTGTTGTCTCTAATGACTGAGAAAAAAAACACTAACAAAAAAAAAATCAATAGTGGCATTATGTAAACAAACTGACATTTAAAGGGTTAAAATCTTGAAAATTCATACATTTTTGGAAGTTATGATTAGGACTAATGTTGGGAAGAAGAAAAAAACAGAGAAAACAAAAAAAACTATATTAATATATAGTTTTTTTTTTTGTTTTTTTTTACATGGTCATTTTGTCCTCTAAGGACTTCTAAGTAACTTTTTTTTAAATTGACGCAAAACGTCAAAAGTTGCAGTAAAAACATTTATAATGTTTAAACTTTCTATCAATCTATGAATTCTAAAAAAAAATGTAAAAACCTTTTGATGAGATATTTTGATGAATTTTATATATATATATATATATATATAAACATTTTTTTTCTGTATTTTTGGTCAAGAAAATGTAGCAAATCAACATATTAGAATAATTTCTGAAGGATCATGTGACATTGAAGACTGGAGTAATGATACTAAAAATTCAGGTTTTGAGCACAAGAATAAATTACATTTTACAATATATTCACACGGAAAACAACTGTTTTAAATCATAATAATATTTTATATTTTCACAGTGTTTTTGATTAAACAAATGCAGCAAATCAGCATATTAGAATTATTTCTGAAGAATCATGTGACACTAAAGACTGGAGTAATGATGCTGAAAATTCAGCTTTGATCACAGAAATAAATTACATTTTACAATACATTCACACGAAACAGCTTTTTTGAAATTATAATAATATTTCACATTTGTTTTACAGTTTTTTTTATTAAATAAAGCCAGCAAATCAGCATATTAGAATGATTTCTGAAGAATCATGTGACACTGAATACTGGAGTAATGATGCTGAAAATTCAGTTTGATCACAGAAATAAATTACATTTCACAATATATTCACGCAGAAAATGGCTATTTTAAATCATAATAATATTTCATATTTTTATTGTATTTTTAAGCAAATAAATACAGCAAATCAGCATATTAGAATGATTTCTGAAGGATAATGTGACACTAAAGAGTAATGATGCTGAAAATTCAGCTGTGCATCACAGAAATAAATTACATTTTAACAAATATTCACACAGAAAATAGCTATTTGGAATTATAATATTTAATATTTTTACTGTGTTTAAAAAAATGTCATTTTTACATTAAAAAATAAAATAAATAAATACAAATTTTTGAATATAGTTTTATCCTCCTTCTATCAGAGGCCGTTGTGACTGTCTGGAAGCAGTAAAATTTTATGCATGTTATTCAAAAACTTGAGTTACAGCACCTTTTATTTGATGAGTATCTTATAGTTTAGCGAACTACAGATTCAGAGTATCTCCTGTTCTGTGTTTCATCTGTGTGTGGTGTTGATCTTCTAGCGGTGTTAGTGTTTTTATGTCTGATAAGACCGGCCGACCTCTTCTCTCCTCACCAAACAAAAGCTCTGATAAGCTGCAGCTTTTTACAGGGATTTTCTCTCAATATCTGCAGCAGGAGAAGTGTAAGATAAGACCGACTCCCTCCACTCGTTTTGTCCTCCAAAGAAGCGCCGCAGTGGCGTCCTGAGGTCTCGAAGCAGAGACCGCGGAACACTGGCTTTGTCCAGACCTTCAGAGATTGTGATGCATGATCTGCTTCCTCTAATGATACCATCCCTCTCAGCTCCGGCCGCCCAAGTGCATGCTGGGATGTGACCTCTGCATTCATCTCTCCCCCTCTGTGCGGTCGGGAGAAGCCAATTTCCATCCAATTTTCTTCAAACTTTCTTTTTTCCCTGGAATGTCAGTTTCCTGCAGGGATCATGAGGGTTTTTAATGTTGAGCTCTGTTATGTGTCTGCTGCAGTCCTACAGTCACATCAGGCCATTAGGGACCAGTGATTCACTGATGACTGGACATAATGAGAGGGACTGTGGCAAACAGGTGTGTGTGTGTGTGTGTGTGTGTGTGGCGTAACAGGACAGACCCGCAGGCAAGGTCACGCCATGCAGCGACTCGCTAGACACACATCAGTATAGCAGAGTCAGATTTACTTACACACAGTCAGTAGGGACCAGTGATTTGAGGTGAAACATCTTCACAGAAATAAAAACATGGCTGAATTTGCTCAAGTTTGTAAGTTTGTACTGCCTCAAGTTTGCAAACAAGTTTCTTGAGTGGAACTACATTTTTATATATATATATATATATATATATATATATATATATACAGAAGTTTAAGGTCAGTAAGATTCTGAAAGAGGTCTCTTCTGTTCTCCAAGGCTGCATTTATTTAATCAAAAATAGTGTAAAAATGCAAAATATTATTATGATTTAAAATAGCTGTTTTCTGTGTGAATATATTGTAAAATGTAATTTATTTCTGTGATCAAATCTGAATTTTCAGCATCATCAGACTCCAGTCTTCAGGGTCACATGTTTCTTCAGAAATCAATCAATATGCTTATTTGCTGCATTTGCTTGATCAAAAATACTGAAATATTATGATGATTTAAAATAACACATGTCTATGTGAATATTTGTTCAACTTTAATTTATTTCTGTGATCAAAGATGAATTTTTAACATCATTACTTCAGTGCTCAAAGTTGCTGCATTCATTTGATCAAAAATACAGTTAAAATGTGAAATGTTATTATGATTTTAAAATGGCTATTTTCTATATGAATATATTCTGTGATCAATGTGATAGATTTTTTTTTTTTTTTTAAATGTATATCTGGATGGAGTGAAACTCTGAAATTGTGCAGTGTTTTGTTTTTGTAATCAAAAATAGTGTAAAAATGTGAAATATTACTACTATTTAAAATATCAGCTTTCTATGTGAATATATTGTGAAATGTAATTTATTTCTGTGATCAAATCTGAATTTTCAGCATCATCAGACTCCAGTCTTCACATGATTCTTCAGAAATCATTCTAATATGCTGATTTGCTGCATTTTTTAAATTAAAAATACAGTAAAAATGTGAAATATTATAATGATATAAAATAAGAACCTTATATGTCAATATGTGTTAAACTTTAATTTATTTCTGTGATCAAAACTCAATTTTCAGCGTCATTACTCCAGTCTTCAGTCACATGATCCTTCAGAAATCATTCTAATATGCTGATTCGCTGCATTTGTTTGATCAAAAATACTGTAAAAATCTGAAATAATATTATGATTTAAAATAACTAATTTCTATGTGGATATATGTTCAACTTTAATTTATTTTTGTGTTCAAATCTGAATTTTCAGCATCTTTACTCCAGTCTTCAGTCACATGATCCTTCAGAAATCATTCTAATATGCTGATTTGCTGCATTTATTTGATCAAAAATACAGTAAAAATGTTAAATGTTATTATGATTTAAAATAACTAATTTCTATGTGAATATATATTAAACTTTAATTTATTTGTGTGATCAAAGATGAATTTTCAACATTACTTCAGTTCTCAAAGTTGCTGCATTCATTTGATCAAAAATGCAGTAAAAATCTGAAATGTTATTATGATTTAAAATAGCTGTTTTCTATGTGAATATATTCTGTGATCAGTTTTTTTTTTAATGTATATCTGAATGGAGTGAAACTGAAATTGTGCAGTGTTTTGGTTTTGTTCATTGCAAAACAAAACACTGCAACAATTTATATGAAGGTACACAAAACATTTCATTTTTACTGTGTGATTGGTTATGGTGGCATTTGTTGGTGGTACCTTGTGGTCTAGTTAGTTAGTAATGAATACTGAAATGTTTGTCAGATTTTTCTTTACTCGAGCTGTCAGAATGACATGAACACACCTGTGATACTCACACATTTATATGTGCACATATAAACAAAGCAGTGAGATGAAAACAGCATAGATGTAACATCTTTTTTTTTTTCCCATTTATCACAGCATAGACGCTCTTTTAACACTCATTTTTGCTTCATTACATTTGTAATTGCTTATTAAATGAAGCAGCTGAGACTCCTCAGTGGGAATGACACATAAATCTACCGCAAAAACTCATTTATTGCTTTGTCGAAATGAAAAGAACCCAGTTTTAGCTGTGTTTTTTTTTTCAACATAGGATCACATCTTGGCTCTTTGACAAAGATGAAGTAGGAGTGAATATAAGAAACAATATTAGATTTATTTCTGAAAAAAAGACATCATTACTCCAGTCTTCAGTGTCACATGATCCTTCAGAAATCATTCTAATATGCTGATTTGCGGCTAACATGAAGAGTTCAGATGCAAAACCAGCTAAAAGCCATCTCGGTCAAAAATGAGATAATGATACTGAGTAATGCTCCTGACACACAGTATACGTCCATCAAATACTTTTACTTCAAACTAGTTAAATTCCAGCCTCAGCCCAATCAGAAGTACCAGTACTTACATAGAAACCTATACAAAGTAGCCAGAAAGAAACGCTCATTTTAAAGAAATGCATCAGATGGATTTAGAGGCTTTTGCATATGAACTCTTCACATATCTGATTATAATTGATGTTAAAAAAAACAGTTATACATGTAATATATATTTTAAAAAGTATTTTTCAGGATTCTTTAAGCAAAGTTCAAGAGAACAGCATTTATTTGAGAGGCAATTGACAGCTGAAAGTAATTTATAACTTTTAAATATTTATTTATTTATTTATTTATTGCTAAATGATTATTAAAATGAAAAGCAATAATTAATTTTAATTTTACTTTTTTTTTTGACAGATCAAGTAGATGTAGAAACAATATTATTATAAAAGAAATACATGTATAAAAAGAAGACTATACTAATACCATAACAAGTTTGTGTTGTTTCATATCTCTGAATATTTATAAATGTAGTATTTATCTAAAGAAGTATTTTTTTAAAAGGATTCTTTGACCAAATGTTCAAGAGAACATCATTTGTTTGTTAATTTAAGGATAGCTAAAAAATTAAAAACAATAATATTTTCATTTTTAAGGTTTGCTTCTTGGCTTTTTGACAGTTTAAGTAGATTAAAATTTAAACTAATTTGTCTTTTTAAATACTTATTTATTTATTTATTTATTTTATTTACTAAATTTACTAAAATAGTGGTGGTGTTTATCTTTTTTATTTATTTATTTTTTGTTTTGGTTTGCTTCATGGCTTTTTGACAGATCAAGTCGAAGTAAATGTAGAAACAATATTATTAAAAAAAATAAATACATGTATAAAAAAAGACTATAGGAATACCATAAGTTTATGTTGTTTCATATTTCTAAATATTTATATATATTTATATAGAGAGAGATAAATATTTTTTTTTTAGGATTCTTTGACCAAATGTTCAAGATAACAGCATTTATTTGAGAGGCAATTGCAGAATTTGAGATTTTTTTTTATTATTTATTATTATTATTATTATTTTTTTTTTTTAATGTTTGCGTCTTGGCTTTTTGACAGATCAAGAAATAGTACCAACTTTAAAAAAACAAAAATAATAAAATAATAATAAAAAAAAAAAAGGCTGCATTAATACCATAAGTTTACAATGTGATCCTTGTGATAGAAAGCCAGAAAATCTCCTGCTCTCATTGAATGTGCATTAGTGGGCACACACAGGCTGCTGCGTCTCGTGGGAAAATCATCCAGGATTTGAGACACAGAATCGATTTAAATTGAGTTTTGTTGCAGGAATGAGCGCAGTGGAGGATCCTTTCACCGCTGCACAATGCTGAAAACTTCATTATATACTTTTAACTCCTTAATTCTCCTTTGAGTTGTGTGAATGTGCATATGTGTGTGGGATAGAACGCACTGAGGGCCGACAGCACTGCTGATGTCAGATTTATGTGTGCTTTCATCATCTAGAGGACATTTGGAGAACATGAGTTTACTGAAAACACGAGAAACATGAGAGGATAACAGCAGGAAAGTCCATTGATTTCCTTCTTTTTAAAGCAGTGAATCTCAATCTTTTTGACTCTAAGGTCCTCCGTTGTCCACAGCAATATCGAAGCGCTCTCCTTCCATCATTTGTGTCCTCTGCTCTGTTTTCCAAACATATTTGAATCTGTAGATACTTATAGATTATTTTAATTAAAGCCTACAATTACAGATGTTTTTTTAGAGCTTTGGCAATCTCACTTTTTATCCAATAAACCTGCATGACTTTTCCAGGAGTTTATGATTTACTGGAAAATGGTTAAGATTACAATTAAGATTACATATATATATTTTTATTTTTATTTATTTATATATAACAGTATATTAATATAACAATATAATAATATTTAACACATTTAAATGTGCTTTTTTTTGTTTTTGTTCCTGTAAGTAGTTCAAAGTAGTAGTAGAAAGAAAATAAAATAGAAATAATAACGGCTCTGAATAATGTTTGATTTTGTATATATTATATATATATATATATATATATATATAATATATTTTATATTTTACTTTGTTCACCTAGCTGCCAAGGTGACATTTCTCATTTTAATTTAGTTAAAATTTATGTACTAAATAACTGAAACTAAAATAAAAATTACTGAAAACTAGACATTTTAAAATATATATTTTTTGTTCCTATAAGTAGTTCAAAGTAGTAGTAGAAAGAAAAAAAATAGAAATAAAATGTGTAATAACTGCTCTGACAAATATTAGAGTTTGTGTATTTTATGTAATAATGTAATTGTAGTATTATATTTCAATATAGATTCATTGTGATGTAACTAAAACATGAAAAAACTTTTACATTAAATAAAATGACCTTTAACTAAAATAAAATAAAATATTTGAATTATTCACCTAGCTACCAAGATGACATTTCTCATTTTCATTTAGTTTAAATTTATGTACTAAATAACTAAAACTAAGTAAAAACTGGACCATGTTAAAAAATAAAAAAATTAAAAAAAGTGTATATATATATAAAATAGAAATAAAATCTGTAATAACTGCTTTGAAAAATGTTAGATTTTATGTATTTTATGTCATACATATATATATATATATATATATATAAAATGTAAGATTTATTTTTATTTAACTAAAACATAAAAAAAACTTTTTGTTATTTAAAATAATTTTGTTATTTAAAATAATTAATTTAATTTAATTTAATTTAATTAATATTTCACTTATTTCACCTAGCTGCCAAGGTGACGTTTCTCATTTTAATTTAGTTTCAATTTGTGTACTAAATAACTAGAACTGAAAGCGAAATAAAAATTAGTAAAAACTAGACATGTTAAAATGAATAAAACATAAAATTACTAAAAACTTTCAAATTAAATACAGCATGTTTGAAGAAGATATAAACTATAATATGCTAAAAATCTTAATATGCTAAAAACATAATGCTGGTGATACTAAAAAAAAAAAAAAATACTAAAATAACACTGGTGTGGAAAAGTTAATTATAAGAAGGTTAAAATCAGCTTTCTGAGGTTTTTCTTAGGTTATTGGGCCCCTTAAAGGAATATAAAGTGTTGCTCTAATATATAAGAATTTACGTTTTTCATTGCTGAAAATCATCTTATCCAGTGTAGATCTCAAATCTGATTTGTGCTCATGTCCGATTTAAATGTGGCGTGTCAAAACGTGTCAAGTCTCGTCTTTGGCATCAAACAAGTGTCATGACACGCCGCTGTCTAGACGTTCACAGCATCTCCTTTTGTTTTGCACAGTCAGTCCTGAGGGTGAATGAATGGTGACTGAATTTTTATTTTTATTCTTTAATGAGATGATTATACACAGTGGTAATTCTAATGTAGCCGTGGTTGTTTTGCAGCTGAATGGATGCGGTACAGACGCCGCATTTGTATTCGGTCACGTAGCGCTAAAGTAGGACAAACGTGAGCGTTAGGAACAGAAACTTCAGGACTTGCTTTCTCAGATTGATGATGCCTCCTCTCATCGCCGCAGGCTGACGAATGTCTCTCTTAACTTCATGTGTTGTTATGAAGTTTGGTTTTGTTCCTCGAGGACTGAGCTTTTTTTTTTGTTCTCGTACCCCGCAGACGTTTTCAAGAGCAAATAATGAACGTGGTACAAATGAAACTCAAACTCGGCCTCGTCCCCAGGCAGCAGATGATGAAGATATTCAAAGGTAAAAGAAATGAAGTGGAGGCTTCGTGAAGCATCAGTCTTCACGGCGAGCTGATGGTTTGCTGTGTCATGAGCTTTGAAACCGTGAAGAACTGAAAGCGAGCTCATGACGACGGGAGAGAAAAGTTGATCTTTCTCAAAGTTCACGCCGAGTGCAGTCAAAACGGAGCTTTGCGTTGCAATAGTTTTTGACACTTCGATCGCAGATGCTGTGTGGTGAATTTTGGTTCTCCGTTGGTTATTTATCCTAAATGTTTTTCATTCTAATTTGGCATTTGCACAAACTTTCATGGTTGCGGTTGCCAAATATCAGGAGCTTAAATCCCCCAATCAGAGCTTGTCTCTTAAATCAAAACATTTTCTGCCTAGTCTTTTGCTTAATCTTTCCAATCTGTCAATCTCTATTAAGATATTCTGCCCAAATAATAGTGAAGTACAGCAAGTCTGTTGTTTGCACATTTTGCTGCAACTAAATCTGCAAGCAAACCATGCAAGTTGATGTTGACACTTCATTTGTGCTTATGTGAAAGTGAAATAATAATAATGAAATATAAAGCAAAAAAAAAAAAAAAATTGAATGACAATAATTTTGATTATTGTGAAAGTATCAGCCAATATGAAATCACACTATTTAAATTAAAAGTCATAGTAAATAACATATGCATAATTTCTGCAATGAAATTTTACATTTACTAAAATAATTAGAGAAAAATATTTTGAGAATGAATCGATTTGAAAAAAAAAATGTTTTTAAAAATAATTCTGTAAATGTTCATGTAAATGTTTATTAGATATTTAAAGACTTGCATATTTGGTGAATGTCAACAGTATATGAAAGTATTATAGCTTTTTCATATATATATATATATATACATATATATTACGTATATTCATATATACAGTTATTTAAGATTGTTAGTTTATTCGTTTTATTAATTTACGTGAATTAAATTATACTAAATACTAAATTATACTAAATACTTAAAAGAAACTTTAAAATTAAAGGTAAAAAAAAAGAATTTTTAAACAAAACATATATAAAAATAAAGCTTTTTCATATATATTCTTATATAGAGTTATGTTAGATTTTTATTTTTAGTTTATTCATTTTATTAATTTCCATGAATGAAATGACACTTTATTTATTTATTTATTTATTTATTTACGTTTTATACATTTCCTCATATACAAACGGGTAATTATAGGAAACAAAAATAGTGAAAAATACATAAATAATAATAATATATAATAATAATAAATAAATAATAATAATAAAAAATAATAACTTTAATAAAATTAAATATTAAATATAAAAATATATTTAGTTTATATTTAGTATTATAAGATGACACGTCTGCATTCAGTGCTGTCAAAATAAAAGTCCTACTTCCAAAACTTGTCAGCCAAAATGAAGTAATTAAAAAATGACTGATAGCTGTAACGTTTCAACCTAACATTCAGAAAACAGTGTTTAATTGCTCAGTCAGTGCCAAAGTACCCACAATCTTGATGGAAACAAACAAATTGAGTCCAGTGGAAACAGAAATTGCAACATGATTTGTCTATATTGAATGTTTTATAACAAACTTTCTAAATCTTTAGTATTGTGCAGGTTTTTCATAGTCAAAAACCCATCACATTTTATGCAGAAAACGTAAAGATCTAGTTTTGTCATATTTTAAATGTGGTTTTATTTGATTTGACGTGTTGTAGTTCTTCATCTCCCGTTTTAATCCTGGGTGTTTGAAATATTTGGGATTACGAGATTTAATTTGCGTCGCGGGACTTGAGACATCAGTTTTCATCTCTTCTGGAGAATAACAGGATTACCACTGAGCTCTGCTGTGATGATGGAGCCGCTCGTATTATTTAGTCCAAAATGGTGAATATTGCTCATATAGATCTATATTTTGGAGAGGCGAAGGTTACCCAGCATGCACCGTGCTGGCCTGACCACAGGATTGGTCCCTCAGGGAGCAATTAGATCCAACTAAAGTGTCTGTGAGCCGAGAAACTTGAGAGACGTCAAACCTTTGGCTTTAACCCATTGTCAGCTAAACGCTTGTTAGCCGAGGCAGCGCTGCGTACGATGCCGCTCACTTTCACGCTCGCTCTTTCCATTACCTGCCGCTGCGTAAGCAAAGGAGATTCTTCTCACTCTATTTCCTACATTCGGCCCTCGATGAGTTCGAGCCTGCCTGTTCGGGACTATTTTAAGGAACTATTTTAAAGAGCAGAGGAAGTGCTGCAAGTCTGTTTGAGAGAAACTAGAGAGTTCTGAACTGTTTTTGGTTGCCTGTTTGTGGATTATATAGTGATCACGTGTATATGCACAGTATCTTCATGAACATTCTGTCATTATCTACTCACCCTTTATGTCATTCCAAACATGTATGGCTTATTTTCTTCTGTGAAAGCATTAGAACATATTTTGAAGAATGTAGGTGACTTTCATTGTACCGAAGAAAGTAAATAAATAAATAAAAAATAAATAATATAGAAACTCAAAATATATTCCAGTTTTATGTTCCGTGGAAGAAAGAAACTGAAACAGGATTAGAAAGATGTAATATTAAAAATAATATATAAGAAAGTACATAAAAATTTGAAAGAAGAAAGAAATTAAAAGAAAAAGTGTATGTATATATATATATATATATATATATATAGACTTTTTCTTTTCATTTCTTTTTCTTTCAAATTTTTATGCACATTTTCTTTTCATTTAATTTCTTTGCTTTTTTCATATTTTTATGCACATTTTAATATTTTGTTAACAATCCCTTTTAAGTTCTATAAAATAAAAAAATAAAACCGAATAGAAAAAATCTGGGGGACAATTTATTGTGATAATTTTTTTTTTGTTATTTGCAAATGATATATATATATATATATATATATATATATTTTTTCCAGTAGAAAATAGATATGGGGGGAAAATATATGGGGATATAATATATATATATATATATATATATATATAATATGGGGGAAAAATATTTTATTTGTATTTATTATGTATAACAGTATATTAGCAAAATATGTATTTTTTTTGTTATTGCAGATGAGACACATTTAAATGCACTTATTTTTTGTAAGAGTCTCCTTTGTAAGGTCTATAAAAGAAAGAAAAAATAAAAAAAAACATATTTATCATAACATAATCATAACATAATCATATCATATTATTATATTATATTTATTATATCATATTATTTCTATTTTATTTCTTCTTATTGTTATTATTATTATTATTATTATTGTTATACTCAGTACATGGCAAAATAGCAGGTTTTTTGATCCATTTCTAGTTTGAGTTTGAAGATTCTCATTTTCACAAACATACAGTAACAAATCATTATTTTTTTATTTGTTCATGCAGCTAAATTATATAATTATCCATGTGTTTTACCTTTGTGCTATTTGTAATATACTCTCAGGTATTTTACATTAACAATTAATGCATAAGACATTTATGTTTTTCCCTAACTTTTTTCTGTCATTAATGCATTTAGATTTCATACTCAATTTCATTATTAATGTTTTAATGTGCATTCAAACTTGTTCACACACACTCACTGTCATAATTTAGTGCTCGTTTTAATAGTTTTAATGATATTTCATAGTCTCAATGTGTGTGGTAAGGTTTCGTCTCATGTAATCCGGTTCCTCTGTGCTTTTGATGTTGTAGTACTTCATCTACAAGCACGAGAGAGTTTTAGGAAACAAAGAGATACTCATTTTTAGTGTCTTTTTATCTTCCCCGTCTCGGCATCTCTGAAGCTTTCACTCGTCTTTTTGTTTAATTTCACGGCATCTCTCCAGACGAAACGAAAGTGTCAGACGAGCTCCTGATTTATTGCGTTCCTCTAATGTCTTCTGCCTTTACGATCCAGATGAAGGTGATGTAAACATTATTGTGGGCTCTCTGACAGGGATTCTCTTATATTTGTAAAGCAATACAGCTGTTGTTATGGTTACAAGTTAAAAATAGGCAGCGCAGGTGACGGGGGATCCGACGATACGGGATGAAAGACGGCAATGAAATCTATCCCACAATTCCCTGCTCCTCGCCGAGTGCGTTTCTAGTTCGCTTTTTGCAAAATGTGAAGGCATGATCTTCTTGTCTGAATTAATAACACGCATTAGTCAAGACCGGCCGCCTCTTGTGTATCAGTACGGCCATAACTCTTAATTGATTTAATTAAATCTGCAAGAGAATAATCACACGCAGATGTGTTTTCTGTTTTATAAATATGCTGCAGATGAAGTCTGCGGTTATTTATGTTGCAGCGGTGGCGTTTGTCCCCGTGCTGCTTGGCATTTATGTCGTGCTCATTGTTCTGTAACTCTCTCTCTCTCAGCCCTCGGAAAAACTCCAGATACAGTTGCAATTAGAAGCAGTTTGAGGATTTCATTAGGACTCTCTTGCGATGGCCACTGGCTGAGACTTCAAAGCGGCTGATATGTGCTGCGGAGATAACGCTGCTACATGCGCAAAACAGAGCCGCTGCCACTCTGAGGGCATGCAAACGACCTCTCTGGCTTCTGCACTGCGAATTTGATAGTGGGTTTTGTGATTTAATGATTCCAGATGTGAATTTCACTCCTTCAACACTTTTCCTAGTGGAAAACGACAAAGTCTCAAACGGCCGAAGCAGCCAGACTGAAGCAGATACTGAAATTCAGAGCCAGCGATTATTGATTCATCGCCTAATTGTGGTTATTTGATTTAACCACAGTTATTTGAAATAATCACAGTGATTTCAATCGCATTTAGTCGTTCAAATAACTTGGTGTTCCTGGTCAAAAATGACCAGCCTTCAAAAATAGCTTACATCTCTCATTATGCTGTATTGCTACCAAATTAACTTGTTTTCTTTGTTTTCACAGGTTTTGTTTCTTTTTGGAACTAATTAATTGTAGTCCTCTTTGAGCTGAGCTTAGTCACCTGTTCTGGTTTCTTTCTGGATGATTTTGGCAGTACTGAGATTTTTAATTAAAAAAAAAAAGCAATATCTGTGGTTTTTGAGTAGGAAAAAAAACATTGTGGGTAATTTTGTCAATATTCAGTTTTTGAGGGAAAAAAAAAACATTATTTGTGGGTATTTTTGGCAATATTGAGCTTTTGAGTGGGAAAAAATCATTGTGGATAATTAAAAGTGAGTAAATTGTTTATAAAAGGAAGAAAACAAAGTATTAAAATGTGATGAAATGTGATATAATGTAATATAAAAAAAGAAAGTTTGCATAAAAAATATGAAAGAAAAAGAAAAGAAATGAAAAGGAAAAAGTGCATATATATATATATATATATATATATATATATACACATACACTCACACACACAGTATATTATTATATATATATTATATACACCATTTTATTTCTTTGCTTTTTCTTTCATATTTTTATGCACATTTAAATTTTTTGTTAACTGTCCCTTTTAAAGTCTATAAAAATTTATTTTTTATTTATTTATTTTTTTTTTTTACAGATAAGGCACATTTAAATGCAGTTTTATTTTTTGGTGAATTCTCCCTTTAAGGTCTATAAAAGGAAAAAAAAATGTATAAAAAATTAAATATTATTTTCTTATTTGTTTTATTTTTTTTTTTAAATAACTATACAATTATTCTTAACAGATAAGGCACATTTAAATGCACATTATTTTATTTTTTATTTTCTTATATCATGTTATTTTTTATTATTGATTATTATTGTTGTTATTATTATTATTATTATTATTATTTCTTAAGTTTTTGAGTGGGGAAAAAAATCATTGTGGATAATTAAAAGTGAGTAAATTGTGACATTTTTATGCACATTTTTTTTTTTTTGTTAACTATCCCTTTTAAGGTCTATAAAAAAAACAAATAAAAAATAATCTAAAGGAAAAATATATTATGTATAACAGTATATTAGTGAAATATTTTTTGTTATTTACAGATGAGGCACATATAAATGCAGTTTTATTTTTTGTGAATTCTTCCTTTAAGGTCTATAAAAGAAAAAAAATGTTTATTATGCATAACAGTATGGCAAAATATTTTTTGTTATGTACAGATGAGGCACGAAACACTTTTTTTTCTGAATTTTTTTCTGAAAGAAAAATAGAAAAAATATATTAAAAATTAAATAATAATAATAATTATATATATATATATATATATTTTTTTTTTTTTATTATTATTTTAAATAACTATATCATTATTATTAACGGATAATGCACATTTAAATGCACATTATGTTCTTTTTTATTTTCTTATCATGTTATTTATTATTATTATTATTTCTTACATTTCAATCACTCAAATATGACTAATTTAACCCTCATACTTCACTGAAAATACTTTAACTCAATTATCTCCCATTATGCTGTATTACTACAAAATCAACTTGTTTTCTTTCAGTTTTCACACGTTTTGTGTTTCTTTTTGGAACTGATTGATCGTGGTCCTCATTGATCTGAGATTAGTCACCTCCGTTTTTGAGTGGAAAAGCATTAGTTGTGGATAATTTTGACAATATTGAGACTCTGAGTGGGAAAAAAAGGCATTATCTGTGGATAATTTTGGCAATATTCAGTTTCTGAGTAGGAAAAAAACATTGTGGGTAATTTTGGCAATGTTCAGTTTTTGAGTAAAAAAAAGCATGATCTGTGGATCATTTGGGCAATATTTAGTTTTTGAGTGACAAAAACATTGTGGATAATTTTGGCAATATTCACTCAAAAACTAAGGTGCATGAGCTCAGATCAATGAGGCCTATGATCAGTAAGGTACAAAAATAAATGCAAAACCTGTGCTAATTGAAAGAAAACAAGTTGCTAAAAAAATACTGAATCCAAAATGTGGTGATAATATAGCAGAACGAGAGATTTACAAACAACTTTTTGTACGCTTGCCATTTTTGAATTATCAAAACATTTTTTGGGGCAAGTTCTTATACCCTGTGTGAGCAAAGTCAGTAGGTTTTAGCCCAATGCAATAATATTAACAAGCATTTTCAGGAAAAATAAAATCTTCTCTGGGTCAAACTGACCTGAGCACAACATGAGGGCGTAGAGAGATGCAATCAAATGTGCACCATAACAGCATTAAAGAAAATCATTTGGACATGTTTTCAAGTAAAAAAAAAAAATTGCACAGCTGAATCTGCAAAATGTTAATTATTTTACCAAAATAAAAGGGATCATGCAAAATGCGTGTTATTGTTTATTTAGTACTGACCTGAATAAGATATTTCACATAAAAGATGTTTACATATAGTCCACAAGAGAAAATAATAGTTCAATTTATAAAAATGACCCTGTTGAAAAGTTTACATACGCTTGATTCTTAATACTGTTGTTACCTGAATGATCCACAGCTGTGTTATTTTGTTTAGTGATAGTTGTTCATGAGTCCCTTGTTTGTCCTGAACAGTTAAACTGCCTGCTGTTCTTCAGAAAAAACCTTCAGGTCACACAAATTCTTTGGTTTTTCAGCATTTTTGTGTATTTGAACCCTTTCCAACAATGACTGTATGATTTTGACATCCATCTTTTCACACTGAGGACAACTGAGGGACTCGTATGCAACTATTACAGAAGGTTCAAACACTCACTGATGCTCCAGAAGGAAAAACCATGTATTAAGAGATGGGGGTGAAAACTTTCGAACGTGTACATTATTCTTATTTTGCCTAAATATCATATTTTTTTTCATTTAGTACTGCCTTTCAGAAGCTACAGAAGATACTTACATGTTTCCCAGAAGACAAATTAAGTTCAATTTACCCTGATCTTCAGATTCCAAAAGTTTTCACCCCCGTCTCTTAATGCATGTTTTTCTTTTCCTTCTGGAGCATCAGTGAGTGTTTGAACCTTCTGTAATAGTTGCATATGAGTCCCTCAGTTGTCCTCTCAAAATCTCAAAATCATACAGTTATTTGTTAATTGCAATTATTTGCATAACAATTACTCATCAGCACAAAATGCATGATTGTAATTAAGTGTTTGCACTGAATCTCCTATTAAATGAGTGTTGATCTGATCCAAATGCTGTAGTGAACTGCATATTTAGACAATTTAGGCATCATATGCATGTTCACAATACAGCTGTTCCAAAATGTATTCTGCTGCCTTCTAAGGGAACTTCTTAGGCACATTTTAAGACAGCATTGCATGTGCCGTTCACATGCCATATGCATACGTTCTGGGATTAAATTCAGTGCTTCATAGCAACAAGCAAAATCATATGGGCCTATTTAATTATATGTTTGCTTAATAATGTGTAAGTGAAATAAACAAAAAATACAGTTCAATAGTTCATTGCAGTTATTTGCATGACAATATTTGCATGCCGTATAAAAAATATTTTAAAAATCTAATTAAAATTTCACTTAGTATTTGCATCATTTTACAGTGCTTGAATGCAATATGAGCCTCAGTGTCTTTATGGCTTGATACACAGAGTGAGTTTTCTCTTAGAGTTTGAATATTCTGGTGTCGGTGTCCCTGATGAAATCACACGGAGAACGAGCAGAATTTTTATCTCCAAACTCTCTTGAAGTTTCAGGCTCGGCGTAATGTGGAAATGTATGACTTTTAGGAAGCGTTCTGCCCTGATGTGCTTTGATATGAGTCTGCGATTGCAGACAAGTTTCACTGTGTGATATTAAACTTTCTGGGTTAGATGAAACTGTGGAATAAACAAAATTGCTTCACTTTGAATCCTCTCTGTATTTTTAGAACCACAGATGTTATATGAAGTGTGAGAGGTGAACGTTTCGTTATGTACCTCGATTATATGTCACCACCTTAATTAGAGCCATTTCATAATGCTGTTCCCAACCTGTTATATTTCTGTTATTTGATATTTCTGAGTGAAACAGGATGTTCAGCAAGTTTACGGGACTCGATGTAATTGATTGGAGGATGAAGGTCAAGTTCATCGTCAAAAACATCATGTAATCTTTATTATATTTAGCATTAAATTACTGTTCACCTGATTTTAGAAAGTTTGTACACCCTAAAGTACAACCCTAAAGAAGTATTATTATTATTATTATTATTATTATTATTATTATTATTATTATAAAATTATTATAAACGTAGTTAAATTATCACTAAGTAATAGCTTGTGAAACCTAGGTGAGGATTTATTTATTTATTTACATAACATACATATTTAGCAAATACATAATATATTTATTAAATAATCAAAACAAATTATTTATTTATTGATTTAATGATTGCAATGACTGTCTGTGATTTACATTAACTTTAATTCAGTTGGCACTAATAGCATATGCATATACACGTATATTCATCTGTATGTTTATAAATAACAATAAAGAATAATATTTTTTTTAATAAATAATGTATTTTTAATGATTACCGTGACACACACGTTAAATATACACCCATATATATATATATATATTTTTTTTTTATCTACAATGCCACATTTATATTTATATGTATATTTATAAATTGGTTTATTTATTTATTTATTTATTTATACATATGCATGTCATTGTAATCATTAAATAAATTTGTTTTGTTTTGTTTTTTTCTAATTTATTGTGAACGTGCATGTTATTTGATTTTCTTCTTGTCTTCATAATCTTTATTTCTTGGATAGATTATAGGTTCATATTTATCCAATATAGCAACATAACTATTGTTTAATGCATTTAATAAAGGTTACAGCAATAAAAGCAAATCATGCAAAAGAAGTGTTAGCATTAGGCAGTGTGATCAGCATTAGAGATGATTGATTTGTTTGTTTATTTATTTATTTATACATATGCATGTCATTGTAATCCTTAAATAAATTTGTTTTTTGTTTTGTTTTATTCTAATTTATATATACAAGAAAGGTTTACAGTAAGACCAGGAACTTGTTTTAAGACATTAGTTTTTGATTTCATGTTAACTTCAAGACCCTCAGGACTCCACTGCATAGTTTGAGAGGCAAAATTCGCTTTGTATTCGAGTAAATTCATTCTCACCTCGAACGCTGCTAAAAATACTCCGTTGATGTGAGACGTCTCAGCCTCAAATCTATTCCTCTCTGAAACTGAACGCATGCTGCATTCATTTGCAACTGTTTTTTCTGATGAAAGATGTTCTTGCAAAGTACGAGAGACACACAGAGAGGGTGATCTGTCCCCATATGAGATTCCCTCCCACTTCATTTCTGTCCGTCATGCATTGGGCCGCAGATAAAACTCTGCTCGCTGAGAGATGCCCCTCCAATTGCATCCATCCATTTTATAATTAGATTTATTATGTAAGTTTTATAATAGGATTGCTTATGCATGAGTTTTACTTTTATGTAACCGAATAAAGAGCAAAATTTAGGCTGCCAGGAAGTAGCGGCCAGAACATGATCTGAGACGACATCTCAGAAAATGTGTTGATTCCCAAAACTGATTACAAAGCACTCCTCCTTTTCGGAAGCTGGATGTCACGTAGAGCCACTGCTCTCCAGGAAAAAAAAACTGGCTTTTTCCACAAGCTTTTAATCAATATGGGAGGCATTATGGGCCGGAGGGCCTTCAAAAAAAAACCTGGTCATCTTTGAACTGAAGCAATGTCATCAGCACACATCTCTCTGTGAGTGTGCGAGTCAAGCTGTCACAAACAGATCTTTTGTTTTACAAGACGTTTTGTCACTGAAAGGGATAGTTCAGACAAAAAATGAATGTTTGCTGAAAATGTGTTCACCCTCAAGCCATGCAAGATGTAGATGAGTTTGTTTCTTCATCAGATTTGGAGAAATGAAGCATTGCATCACTTGCTCACCAATGGAAGTCAATGGGTGCCGTCAGAATGAGAGTCCAAACAGCTGAGAAAAACATCACAATAATCCACAAGTAACCCACACCACTCCAGTCCATCAGTTAACGTCTTGAAAAGACAAAAGCTGCATGTTTGTAAAAAACAAATCCATCATAAAGAAGTTTTGAACTAAAATATGAATCAAAAATTGTTCAAAACAAAGATCACAGCAGAACACTGACGCAACATACAGCTGTGTTTTCGTTACTGAATGATTCTGTGTCTGAATGAATCATTTGAGTCAGTGATTCAGTGGTCCATTTATTTAGATAGGCACTTGCTTGATTCTTGAATGAATCAGTCGTCTGATCGTTTGAATCGTTTGAAAGCATGACTCAGTGACTTGTTCATTAAGACAGTCATTGCTGCCACCTATTGGTGGTTTACTTTCATATATAAAAGTAGCTTATCTTTGCATTTTTTAACATTTCATGTTTTTATATGAAAATAACTGATTTTAAACACTAAGCTCATAACATTTATGCTGTTGCAATTCTGCAGTGAAAATCCTTGCAACATTTTAGCTTGTGTAAATGCATCTAAACTATTTCATTTTCTTCTGCAGTGGAAATATTGGTTATGTTAATACCAACTTCATTTGATTGGTAACATCCCTATAGTGTCATATTTAATTAAGTGAAACTATTACTAAAATATAAGAAATTGATATTTTAAAAAACATGCATTACACATTCATTGAATACGGTTAGTGAAAATGCGCTTTAAATAGGCAACAAAATCAAGAAAATCAGTTTAAATAAATTTAGTATGCAGTAACTCCAGTCATATAAAATGTGATTTGCCAACAACAAAATTGTGGCCAGGGAAAATTTTGGAAAACCATTAACCACAGTGGATGGTGAACAAAAACGTCAACGTCAAGCCCTGATAATAACATGGTCTGGTCTGAATCAGAAGAGAAATCTGTACAGATCAAGAACCTTTTACAGTTAAAACAGCTCTAAACAACATTTTGATTTGAGAGACAACATATGGACTTTTTCACTGGAGGAAGCGTTATTATGGATTATAGGCAGAAGCAATGGTTCAAGGTTAAAAATGTCTTACTTATGCATTTGTTTCTTACAAACATGCAGCTTTTGTTGTCTCAAGATGTTAACTGATGGACTGGAGTGGTGTGGATTACTTGTGGATTATTGTGATGTTTTTATCTGCTGTTTGGACTCTCTTTCTGACGGCACCCATTCACATCCATTGGTGAGCAAGACACATTTCTCCAAATCTGATGAAGAAACAAACTCATCTACATCTTGGATGGCCTGAGAATGAGTACATTTAATTTTTCCTTCAAACTATTCCTTCAAAGTCGACATGTAATAAAACTGTCAATGTTTATCTTCTAAATTAAATTTGCTGATCTTATTATGAACGATTCATCAGTGCATGTTATTTGATTTTCGTCTTCATGATTTTTATTTTTCTTGGCTCATATTTGTCCGTATAGCCAAATAACTCTTGTTTAATACACACTTTCTAAAATCTGGCCAGTAGTTAACACAGTAATTTAATGTAGGTTAATGCTGATTCAACTCATTTAACTCATGCAAAAGAAGTGTTAGCATTAGCTCTGAGATGACCTGCCTCATGTGGTCATATTTACTGTGGCTTCAGGCAAATGCAGCTCTGAGATTCTCATTTCACTGAGAGGCTTCCAGCTCTGTGTGTGTGTGTGTGAGGAGACACGCTGATCTCATCGATCAGGGATTCAGCCACATTAATGATGCCTGCAGGTGAAGCTCGGGTCCTGTGAGTCTCTGTGAGCGTCAACAGGGGAGAGAAAAACAACGATTTGCTGAATTTTTAGTTCTTCTCAAAGCTTCAGTAGCACTGCTGGTGAATGATTTCAGGACACAAACAGACACAGAGGCTTTACATTACACGTCAGATCATTAGTTTGTCATGATATTGATAGATTTATGTGCAAATCTTTTTTAGCATGTACTTACCTTCTGAAACAGAAAATATGAGTTAAAGACAAATAACAGCATCAACTTTTGTAAACTGTTGTCTTGGATTCAGTGAAAAAACTGTTATTTTAGGTTCATGTACAGGTTATGTACTATGATAGTGTTTACTCATATTTTGAATTAGCTTTTATTTTTATATTTCCCATTTTGATTTTAGTTTAAGTAATTTCTTAGAGTCTTGCTTTTTTTTTAAATATTTGCATTAGGGATGCACCGATACCGATACTGGTATCGGTATCGGGCCCGATACTGAGTTCCTGTACTCGTACTCGTTAAAATGCCCCGATACCAAACGCCGATACCACACAGCATGTGATAAGTGCGTATTCAGGCAAAGAAACACCAACAACTGAACAACAGACAGCAGAATGAAGTCATTAGAGATTAAGGATGTCTAGGAAGTATATGTATGCAAGTAATATAATGTTAAACATTCAGAATCAACGTTTGTAAAGCTGCGGCGGCGAAGATGCATGGGCTTGTCGAGTTAAGATCCCGCCTTGACATGACTGGAAAGTTTGTAGTTCGGTCGGATATGTCAAAAACAAGTAAGCAAAGCAATGCACAGGTTGTTTAATGGTAGAGAGAGAGAGAATGAGAGAGAGCGCAACAAAGAGAGAGAGCGCGCACTTTTGTTGCGTGATCTTTATTGATGTTTGCTCACTTAGCCCACGCATCATTTGGATAAAAACAAATTCGTAAATATGAAACAAAATTTATAGAGGCATTCACTATAAACAATTTATTTTCAACCTTAAGCAGACACGACTGTACGACGAAAGTGAAACTAGCAGTCTGTCTGAAATGCGCTAGGCTGTACTTTACTTGAACGCGTTGCGCATGTTTTTCTTGCTTCATGAGTGTTTCTGCATTATTTCAGTCTCTTTAGATTATAGCCCAAATAGCAGCATGTTTCAGATGAAAAAAATGCGACTTATATTTCTGAAAATATCAGAGTTAGGAGATTCATAACGAGTGGTTCCCTGTATTATTACAACAAAACATGTGATTACTGTATGAGCCGCTGCAATGGAGCAGTTTAATGATATTAAATTAAAGATGATGTACCATAGAGCAAAGAAAAAAAAATGAACAGTGAAACTAACAAAACACATTTTAATGGGCATAATTAAGTGTAAAAATAAAAATAACTAAGGGATATATAGTCAAACCAAAAATTATTCAGACACTTGATATACACCACCTAAATTTATATATATATATATATATATATATATATATATATTTTTTTTTTTTTTTTACTAGTGGGTGCAGGACACAGTTTATGATAATGTGATCTAAATACATTTTGGTTTGATTGTATCTATTTGATAAATGAAGTTGACCAACTAACATTATATCATATTCTTTTAGTTTCTGTACCCTATATTTTACAAATCTACCGGTAAATTTTAAAATATCGGTATCGGTACTCGGAATCGGCAAGTACCAAAAATAAAAGTATCGGTATCGGGCGAGTACTGGAAAAAGTGGTATCGGTGCATCCCTAATTTGCATGTATGTACTTTTTTTATGTTGTATATTTTAGTGTGTCGACTTATTTTGTTTCAGTTAGTTGCCAAGGCAATGTTGCTTATTAACATTTAAGTTTTTTCATTTAAAATTTTTCATCTAATATTTCTTTCTTAATTCAGCTTTATTTCAGTTACCATAATGATTTTAAAAGTAATAGATTTGATTTAAATTTTAAAAATGTCATGTGCATTTGTTATTTTTATTAGATGTTGTTGTATTTATACATTTCTATATACCTTTAGTGTATTGTTCATATTTAAGTTGTAGTTTTAGTTTTAACACTTTAGCTCAAATTTGTTTTGTTAGTTAATTTTAAGTTGTTGTTTTGTTTTGTTTTGTTTTTTGTTTATATTTTTCGTCTTGGTTTCAGTAGGGAACAGTGTTATTTTAGTTCTATTTACATTCTGTACTATTAGTGTCTATTCCTATTTTTAATTGGCTTTTATTTCATTTCAGTTTAAATAATTTCTTATGTGCTTCTGATTTGTTTTCTTTGTTTTTAACATATTTGTATTTAGCTTTTATTTATTTATTTTTTTATATTAACTTTTTTCTTATATATTTGTATGTTATATACTTTAGTGTGTCAACTTATTTCAGTTAGTTGCCAAGGCAATTTTTCTTTTGTTAATTCAGCTTTATTGTGGTATATATAATGGTTCTAAAAGTAATAGATTTATTTTAAGTTTTAGAAATTTGATGTGCATTTGCGATTTTTATTAGTAGTTATTACACATTTCTATATAGCTTTAGTTTATCTTTCATATTTAAGTTGTAGTTTTAGTCATTTTAATGCTTACATTTATTTTATTTCATATAGTTATGTTTAGGTTTTTTAATTTTTTTTTTTTTTATTATATTTTATTTTTTTGGTCATTTATATTTTAAATTAATAGATTTTGTTTAAGTTCGGTAGTTTTTTTTTGGTAACAGATCTTTTGAAAGTTTGGTAATAATTAGTGTTTTTTTTTTTATTATTATTACTTCTATGTAGCTTAAATGTATCTATTATATTAACATTTTAGTAATTGTAGTAATTAAACTTATTTGAGTTCTACTGTAGGTAACCATTTACCAGTTGGTTGCTATGCATCAATAAAGCAGGAAACATTCAAAGTAAACAATTTTGAGAGAAGTCTCAGTGGTTAATTTGATACATTGTAGAAAGAAAAATGAGAACTTGAACAACTTTTCTTTTCGTATGACATCACTAATCCCTGTTACTTTAAGCCCCGCCCCTCCAACCACCAGACTCATTTTGAAATCTAAGATGAGCTTTTCACAATCCACTCAATTTCTGCTCTACCTTTTTCTTCATTGAATATCCATTTTTATTCAGAAAGAAATTAGAGTGTGAAGAGTGTTTCACGTTGACTTTTTAAAGTCAGACCTTGTTTCCGTCTGTGCTGCAGAATCCCGTAAATCACCGTCAGGTTATTCTTAGACAGCACCTAGGCTCCGTTTTCAATCGTTATTCTAATTTACTCTTGTGTCATCCAGTGTGTTCACTAACCTCTCGTTAAAACTCCATCCCTCATTTACTTTAATTGCAGTTTGTGTGAACATAAAGACGTCTGGTTAAAGTGGCCTTTAAAGCACATATTTAAGGGTGATTTAAGTGAGCTGAAGTTCTGTGAAATGAAGACGGAGCCCCGGAGCGTTATCCCACTGAATTTACTACACAGGAAACATCCCAGAGAAAGAGGGAAAGAAAGAAATTATTGTCAATTGGAAACTTGACTGTTTGCACTTGGTTTTAACATCTGTGTCGAGTTCTAGTTACACTTAATCTCATAATGTTTTTTGTAGTTAATGTATCAGGGAAAGAAAAGAATTTGAGTAATATTTAGGTTTGATGATAATTTATATGTGAAATACACAATATTGTTCAAAAATGTAGGTTCAGTATGATTTTTATCAAAAATACAGTAAAAAATGCTAAATAGTTTTGTAACTAAAAATCTATGTTTTTATGTGAATATTTGTTAAAATGTAATTTATTTCTGTGATCAAATCTGAATTTTCAGCATCATTACTCCAGTCTTCATTGTCACATGATCCTTCAGAAATCATTCTAATATGCTGATTTGCTGCATTTATTTGATCAACAATACAGTAAAAAAATGCTAAATAGTTTTATAATTTAAAATAGCTGTTTTCTATGTGATTATCTGTTAAATAAGCTGAATTTTCAGCATAATTACTTGTCTTAATGTCACATGATCCTTCAAAAATCATCATAATATGCTAATTTGCTAAAAACAAAAACAAAAAAAAACTGTAAAAAATGCTAAATAAATTAATAATAAAATAAAATAAAAATGCTAATAAATTATTATTATTATTATTATTATTATTATTATTACTCATCTTAAGTGTTACATGATCCTTCAGAAATCATTTCAATATGCTGATTTGCTGCATTTAATTGATCAAAAATACAGTAAAAAATGCTAAATAGTTTTGTAATTAAACAAAGCGGTTTTCTATGTGAATATCTGTTAAAATGCAATTTATTTCAGTGATCAAAGCTGAATTTTCAGCGTCATTACTCGTCTTAAGTGTCACATGATCCTTCAGAAATCATTCCGATATGCTGATTTGCTGCGTTTATTTGCTAAACAAATACAGTAAAAAATGCAAAATAGTTTTCTAATAAAGCAAAGCAGTTTTCCATGTGAATATCTGTTAAGATGTAATTTATTTCTGCGATCAAAGCTGAATTTTCAGCATCATTACTCGTCTTAAGTGTCACGTGGTCCTTCAGAAATCATTCTAATATGCTGATTTATTTGATGAAAAAAACAGTAAAAAATGCTAAATAGTTTTGTAATTAGAAAAAAACTGTTTTCCATGTGAATATCTGTTAAATGTAATTTATTTCAGTGATCAAAGCTGATTTTTTTAGCATCATTATTCGTCTTAAGTGTCACATGATTCTTCAGAAATCATTCTAATATGCTCAAGAAACATTTCTGATTATTATCTGATTATTATTAACTTTTGAACAGTGGTGTATGTTTATAATATCTTATTTATATATACTGTAACTTGCACAAAAGAGCTTTTATTCTCAATTAAATTATGTCAGTGCATGGGTAATGCAATCACTGGATTCTGAATTAAATAACAATGTAACTTTCCTCGCAGTACATGAATTTAATATTGAAAACATAACGTGTAAAAAGGTTTTTGTCCATCCTTATGTTAACACGAACACATAATTGGTTTGCCCTTAGGTGCTATTTCTTACATGTTGAGTTTTGATAATTGAACATCAGAATTGCAGAGTTTGTGTTGAAATATTAATAGCGTTGACCTGAATGAATTGCATGTTGACCGTCCTTGGGTTTATGTTCATCGTCATGAATATCCTCATCTCCGAGTTTGACGTACAGGTTTGTGCTTGACATGGAAACTGTGTTTGTCTGTAATTATCCTGTTGAGATTTACTTCCATAATCAGTGAAGTGATTTCTCGGGGGTTTATCTCTGAATCCCTTCGGCCGAAAATAAGACTGACCATGGATAAATCCAGATGAAATTTGAGCGAAGGACGGCACGGCTTGTCCTAAAAATGCAAATCCGAGTGATAACAAGCAGCTGTCCCGGGTTACCGATGGGAAATGTCACTCTAACCGGCCACAAACACGGCATTTGATTAGGATTTACTGCACTGAGATTAGATTATCCAGCCTGATCCGCTCCACCATCTGCTGCACTTTCTGCATTTGCGTTTCATTTTTTAAGCACATGTACGTCTCGATGTGAAGACGAGCGTTCGACCTTGGTGTAAAGTGCTGACGGCAAGGCATCATGGGATTGAGAGAGTGTTTGTGGGGGTCGCTGACTCTTCTGTTTGTTGCTTTAGACATTAAAGCATTCAGTGTTTTACAGGTAAGGGTTAATGATTCATTAAAGTCATAAAAATGTAAAATATAAATGAAAGAAAATTAAGTCATAAAGCTAAAATAAATTATTTTAAAATTTAAAAATGTAAATAAAACACTAAAAATGAATTAAATCATAAAATCTCAAATTAAGATTTATTTTAAAATTAAGTAATTGTGAAGTAAAAACATTTAAAACGAAACACTCAAAAATAAAATATAAAAATTTTAAAACTAAAATAAATTATTTTAAAATAAAATAATAAAAATAAACCACTTAAAAAATCATTAAAAAATGTAAAATGAAGTAAATTTAAAATAAATAAAAATATTATAAATATAATATAATGCTTAATAAAAAAGTCATCATAAAAATGTAGAACTAAAATAACTTTCAAAAAGACACTTTTTAAAAAATCATAAAAAATATGAACATGAAATAAAGTAAAAATAATTAAAAAAATAAAGAAATCATAAAATTGTATTTATTATATTTTATTTTAATTAATAAATAAGTTATTTTAAATAGAACATTCGAAATTAAACCCTTCATTAAAACAAATCATAAAAATATAAAACTAAAATAAATTACCTTAAAATAAAAATAAAAATAAGTTATAAATTAGTTATAAAAATGTAAAAAAAAAAGTACTTTTAAAATAAAAACATGAGTATAATGCTTAATAAAAAAAAATCATAAAAATATAAAACTAAATAAATTATTTTAAAAATTATCAAAATGACTACACTTTAACTAAAACAAAAAAATTAAAATCATAAAAATGTAAACACAAAATAAAGTAATAATAAAAATAAAACACTAAAAAATAGAGTCATAAAATTGTATTTTTACATTATTTTAGTTTAAATAATAAATAAGCTATTTTAAAATAAAACATTCAAACGAAACACTTCATTAAAAAATTAAAATCATAAAACATATAAAACTAAAATAAATTTTAAAATAATCCAACTGAACACACCAATTAAACTTTTTTTTATTTAATCAAAATGAAAATATGTACATTTTTAAAAAGACATTCAAAAAGACTAAAATTCATAAAAAACATTAAAATGATAAAAATGTAAAAGTAAAATAAAGTAAAAAGAATGCTAAAAATAATTGAATCATGTAATTGTACAATTGAAATGTTATTTTTAAAAATATATAAAAACTAGATTATTAAATAGATTATTAAAAAGAAATAATCAAATGAAATATAAAGTCATAAAATGTAAAATTACACAATAAGTTATTATAATATATAAGAAGTATGTTTAGCTGCATGTTATTTGAGCCAGCTTTTAGAGAACTGTAAACATGCAAGTGTGTTATTAATATGTATTCCTAAAAATATTTCAGGAATATAACACAGTATAGAGAAGAAGTTGCATGAAGTGGACGTTTTTAGAGCTTGCATTTGTTATTATTCAGCTTTATTATTTCAAGAAAATCATGCAGGTTTGGAACCACATGAGTGTGAGTAAATGTGCACAAGCATTTGTGTAAATGCACCAGTTGAGTTTAAAACAGGGCATTGTTGTGTGAGGACGTAGTTTTCATTTTTGGGTCGTTACACATGTGCAGGCAGAATGAATTATGCATCATCACACCTGTGAGTGAGATTTCACTCTTCTGTTGTGTGTTTCTGGAGCAGCTCTTTGAACAGATGAACTTGGGTGGAACCGAACAACAGAACGGGAGTCAAAATCAGAAACCGTCCCGATGTTGAAGCGTTCAGTACAGCGTGTGAAAGCTGCTGCGTGATTGTTCATTTAAGAGGAGATGCAGATGGTCAGACTGTGTAATGCACAGCCGAGATGTTCTTCCAGGTGCGCCGCGGCCCCAAAACACCACAGCATGATGGGATATCGGTCCTCATGTTACTTGTTATCGTGGTACATTGTCATTTCTCTAAAGCAGAGTTTGCCAAACTGGGGTTCGAAACTGCAGGGGGTTTGTGAGTTGATGGAAAGCCAACAATTCATTAAATCATGAATATGTGAAGTTAAAGAAAATAATTTAAAAACAAAAACAATCAAAATAAAACACTCACTGAAAATGTAAAATAATTTAAAAATAAAAATAAATACTTACTAAAAATTAATTAAATCATAAAAATATGAATTTAAATAAGTTACAATGAAAAAAAAAATAGAAAAATGCCAAACAAAATTGTAAAAATTAATCATAAATATGTACAGTTAAAGTAACTAATTTTAAAATGAAAATAAACATAAAATGGCAAATATTAATTAAATAAAAAAGAAATTAAAAAATGAAATTTAAATAAATGTAAATAGTTAGACACCTATATGATAAAAACAATAAAAATAAAACCGAAATAAATCATAAATACATAAAGTAACTAAATTTAAAATAAAAAACAATCAAAAATAAAACACTCACAGAAAATGTAATTTCAAGAAACATTTCAGAAATACTTACTAAAAATTAATTAAATTAATGTGAATTTAAATTATTTAAAATGAAAATTAAATAAAAAAAATATATCAAGTTAAAGTAACAAATTTTACATAAAAAACAATCAAAATAAAACACTGAAAATTTTAAATAATTTAAAGTAAAAATTAATTAAATTATAAAAATGAATTTAAATAATTGTAAAAAAAAATGGTACAAATTAATCATAAATACGTACAGTTAAAGTAACTTATATTTAAATGAAAACAATCAAAATAAAACACTGACTATTAATAGATAAAAAGATAAAAAAAAGAAAAATGTAAATAAAGTTAATAAAATATTTAAATAAATGTAAATATTTTTTTAAACTATATAATATAAACAATAAAACACTAGAAATTAATTCAATCACAAATATATGAAGTTGAAGTAACTCGTTTTAAAATAAAAGTAATCAAAATAAAACATTAAAGATTAAGATCAATTAAATTGTAAAAATGTAAATTGGATTACTTTTAAATAATTTAAAGCAAAATTAAAAAGTTACATTTATTTTATAAATGTTGTATTTTAAATAAAAATAAAAACACTAAAAATGATTTAAATAAAGTAAAGCTTAAATGCATTTTTAAAAATATGAACAATCAAAATAAAGCTCTAACTAAAAATATTAAAATCATAAAAATGTGAAGTTAACGTAAGTAATTTTAATAAATAAGTAATTATACTTTGTTTACCTTCATGTGATTTGACTAATAACTGTCACTAGAGAACAATAAATATTAGCTTAAAATGAACTTAAAATAGTTTATTTAGTGGGTATTTTAGTTTGAAGGAGCTCACTTGTCAAAAGTAGACAATATAGACCAGTACATTCAGAAATGGACACTTTTACATGCTTTTGCCGTGTACCGTGCTTTTAAATGCACATTAGAGTATCTTATTGCGACGCTCCCCATGCAGACAATGTCAAAGCAGCTCGCTGTGTTAAAACGAGCGTGTGTGTAAATGTCAGAGAGCACTTGAGGTTCTTCCACATGTGAGTGTTGTTCCAGCGTTGCGTTTCTCGACTGTCTTTCGTAAGACTTTAGTTCTAAGAAAGCTGGAAGTGTCCCCGAGCCCTGCGGCGAGCCGGCGTGTTGGATGGAGATCAGTGCGGCGTTTGGCGAGCCGTACCGACGCTAGCGCTGAGGGAGATCCCTGTGCAGAGGAGGAGTCTGGGATGCCAGAGGAATGGAAGCGTTTCAAAGGAAAAGCGACTCCTTTTTCAGGCAAAATCAGCCCACTCAGACTCTAGCGGGGCTTTCTCTCTCCTCTGGGTGTGTGTGAGCTGCTCTGAGCCGCTGTTTCGACATGAAGTGCTGTGTAAGATTTTCCAGCACTTCATAGTGTAAATGCAGCCTTACGAGGACAGCGTCCAATGGCTCCAACTCTTACTAGTTGTAGTTATGTTTAAGTGTTTTCTACTTGGTTTTTGGTTATTTTTATTATTTTTTTTTTTATTTTAGTTATTTTTGAACTGTAACATTTTAGTGCCCATATTAACAGATTGCATTTGAAAATAATTTAGAAGGTCACTGAGGTGTTTATGAGCTGCAATTATTTGATCAAAAATGTAGTAAAAATGTGAAATAGTATTATGATTTTAAAATACCAGTTTTCTATGTAATATCTGTTAAAATGTAATTTATTTCTGTGATTAAATCTGAATTTTGTTTTTTGAACAGAGTAGATTGTACAATTAATAAGGAGAACTTGCTGCCATGATGCTGAGGTGTTGTATTTGATTGTTGGTGTTTCTGAATGGTTGTTAATGTGTTACTATGTGGTTGCCAGGGTGTTTGAGTTGTTATTGGTGTGTTGATCAGTTGTTTGAATTATTTTTAGTGTGTTGCTAGGGTGTTTAAGTGGTTATTAGTGTGTTGTTGTGTGGTTGCTAGGGTGTCTGAGTGGATGCTAGTGTGTTGCTAGGGTGTTTGAGTGGTTGTTAGTGTTGCTGTGTGTGGTTGCTAGGGTGTCTGAGTGGTTGCTAGTGCGTTGCTTAAAGTGTTTGTGAGTGGCTGTTAGTGTGTTGCTATGTAGTTTGCTAGGGTGTCTGAGTGGTTCCTGTGTGTGTTAGGGTGTTTGAGAGATTGTTAGTGTGTTGCTATATGGTTGCTATGGTGTCAGTGGTTGGTTTGTTGTTAGCGTGTTTAAGTGGTTGTTTATGGTGTTTTAAATGGTTGTTAGTGGCTGCTGTGGTTGCTAGGGTGTCTAGGAGTGGTTTTATAGTGTTGGTAAGGTGTTTAAATGGTTGCCAGTGTGTTGCTAAAGTGTTTGTGAGTGGCTGTTAGTGTGTTGCTATATGGTTGCTATGGTGTCAGTGGTTGTTTGTTGTTAGCGTGTTTAAGTGGTTGTTGAGTGTGTTGCTATGTGGTTGCTAGGGTGTTTGGTTGTTGGTGTGTTGCTGGGATGTTTTGTGGTTGTTAGAGGGTGTTTAAGTGGTTGTTAGTGTGTTGCTGTGTTTAAGTGGTTGTTAGTGTGTTGCTATGTGGTTACTATGGTGTCAGTGGTTGTTAGTTTGTTGTTAGGGTGTTAAAGTGGTTGTTAGTGTTTTGCTATGTGGTTGCTAGGATGTTTGAGTTGTTAGTGTGTTGCTTAGATATTTGAGTGGTTGTTAGTGTGTTGCTATGTGGTTGCTATGGTATCAGTGGTTGATAGTTTGTTGTTAGGGTGTTAAAGTGGTTGTTAGTGTGTTGCTATGTGGTTGCTAGGGTGCTTGTGTTGTTAGTGTGTTGCTTGGATGTTTAAGTGGTTGTTAGTGTGTTTTTAGTTTTATCAGTATTCACATTAATAGAAATAAAAGTAGAGCATTTATTTGAAATAGAAACTTATTTCTTACATAATCTGAACATTTGAATGGTACTGCACATATTCTGTAAAATGAAATGAGCTCGAATGGAGAAAATGCACATGGATCTGTTTCTTGGATAGTCCTCAATGAGAAGTGCTTTCAATATCAAATCCCTCGTTAGCTTGTGATTTAATCTAACATAAGTGAATCATATAATAAACACAGAGAGATCAAACCCTAAAGGGAAGTGTTTTCCTGATCACTGATTTTATTTCCTCATAATGGGAGAGAAACCAAGCGTGATTTTCATGACTGTCAGAAAGAATCATCTGAAATCAGCTCATTAGAAGTCACGTGACCTTTCACAGATCTGACGACTGTTGTGAACATTCATTCTGTGTCTGAGTGACTTCTGTTTTGGTGTAATTACAGCTCCATTAAATTATTGTTTGCTCGTTCGCAAGAGAACAACAGCAAATGGTTTCATGTGCAATATTCATACTGTTGTTTAATAGTTTCTGTCTTTTTTTCTAAGCAGCATTTCACACGTGTGAATGTTAAAAAAGGTGGTTGGTAACATTGTAACCCTGAATGATGAAGCCTCCTGTGTGATACAGTGTAACGCTAGAACGTAACACCAAATTGTGAATATTAATGAGCTTTGTACAAAGGCAGGAATATTAACATGCTGTTTAGTTTCAGCATCTGAGGGAAATTAGAGTTAACTAAAGTCATGCCAAGACCATTTAATTTCACATTTTAGTACAAAAAGACTGTTTAAGTCAGGCAGTGTTCAATCAATATTTGTCCAATCAGTGTTATTAAACTTGTAAATATGCAAATATGCTAACACCATTGCAGAATTTCAGTAGTGTGTGAAATGCTGTTTAACCCTTTGAGAGGGTTGAATCAGGCTCTTTTTATTTAGATCCTTTTGATTTAGTGTTTTGTAATTTACATGTTCTGGTTTTAACTGTTTCCTGGTTGGAAATCGGTTCACAATAAACAAGTCCAAAGTCAAAATCTCTTTTTCCTCAACTGCATTGGTGCTTTATATTAAAACATTACTGTCGCATCTCACACGTGAGTGAATCACCCAGAGCACTGACTTCACAATCGGCCGTGTTTTTTCTTTGGCTGGTTTCTTTGAAAGCGTATCTGTGCTGATCACAGGAGAAAACCCCAAACAGAGCAGAGTCAAGAGTCGCTCCATTAGAGGAAGAGAGCGCCGATGTGATTCAGAGCCCGTCCTCTGATAGTCTGATGTGTCATGATGGTTTGTTTCATGTGGCAGCAGCATCAGTCCTGCTCACTGACATCCTGATGGCAGCATGTGATGCTTTAATTAAAGCGGCCATGAACCACACACACACACACACACACACAGTCAGACAAATGGACTGCAACGATTTCAGAAACACATTTAACTGATTTAAACACCCTAGCAACCACATTGCAACCACTGATTCTGAACATCCTTTTTGTGTGTGAAGGATGTTTGATGTTTCTGTCACCTCTCTCTTATATTTTTATTTTATTGTATCTTATTTTGAGCAGTAGATCTTACATTTTATGAAAAGAACTTGCTGCCATGACGTTAGGGTGTTGTTTGTGGTTGTTAGTGTGTTGCTATATGGTAGCTATGATGTCAGTGTCAGTTTCTGTGGTTGCTAGGCGTTTGCCTGGTTGTTAGTGTGTTGCCAGGGTGTTTGAGTTGTTAGTTTGGTGTTTGTGTGTTGCCAGGGTGTCGTGAAAGTGGTTGTTAGTGTGTTGCTAGGGTGTTTTGAGTTGTTAGTTTGCGTTTGCGTTGTTAGGGTGTCAGAGTGGTTGTTAGTGTGTTGCCAGGGCTTGAGCTGTTAGTTTGGTGCTCAGGTGTTGCTAGGGTGTTTTGAATGGTTGTTGCGTGTTGCTAGGTGTTTGAGCTGTTAGTTTAAGTGTTTGTGTGCTGTTAGGTGTCAGGAGCGGTTGTTAGTGTGCTGCTAGGCGTTTGCTTGTTAGTTTGGTGTTTGTGTGTTGCTAGGTGTTTGAAATGGTTGTTAGTGTTGCCAGGGGTGTTTGAGTTGTTAGTCTGCGTTTCAGTGTTGCTAGGTGTTTGAATGGTTGTTAGTGCGTTGCTAGGGCGCTTGAGTTGTTAGCCTGGCGGTTTGGTGCGTTGCCAGGGTGTTTGAAATGGTTGTTGCAAGCTGCTAGGGGTGTTTGAGTTGTGCCACAAGGTTTCAGTGTTGTTAGTGTCAGAGTGGTTGTTAGTGTGTTATTAGGCGTTTGAGCTGTTAGTTTGCGTTTGTGCTGCTAGGTGTTTGAATGGTTGTTAGTGTGTTGCTAGGGTGTTTGAGTTGTTAGTTTGCGTTTGTGTGTTGCTAGTGTTCGAATGGTTGCTAGTGTGTTGCTAGGGCGTTTGAGTTGTTAGTTTGGTGTTTGTGTGTTGCTAGGTGTTTTGAATGGTTGTTAAAAGTTGCTAGGTGTTTGAGTTGTTAGTTTAAGGTTTGTGTGTTGTTAGGGTGTCAGAGTGGTTGTTAGTGCTGCTAGGTGTTTGGAGTTGTTAGTTTGGGTTTCTGTGAGTTGTTAGGTGTCAGAGTGGTTGTTAGTGTTGCTAGGGCCGCTTGAGTTGTTAGTTTGCGTTTGTGTAAGCCATAGGTGTTTGAATGGTTGTTAGTGTTGCTAGGCGTTTAAGCAGCTAGTTTGGTGTTTGTGTGCTGCTGTGGGTGTCGAAAGTGGTTGCTAGTGTTGCTGTATGGTTGCTATTAGCCACTGGTTGTTAGTGTGTTGTTGTGGGTGTTTGAATGGTTGATAGAGTGTTGCTATGGCGCCAGTGGTTGGATTTGTGGTTGCTAGGGTGCTTGAATGGTTGATAGAGTGTTGCTAGTGTTTTGAGTGGTTGTTAGTGTGTTGCTAGGGTGTTTTAAATTGTTATTAGTTTGGTGTTAGTGTGTTGCTAGGGTGTCAGGAGTGGTTAAGCAGGTGTGTTGCTGTGTGGTTGCTGGCTATGTCACTGGTTGTTAGTGTGTTGTTAGGTGCTTTGAATGATAGAGTGCGTTGCTAGTGTTTTGAGTGGTTGTTAGTGTGTTGTTAGCCTATGTTTGTGTGTTGCTAGGCTGTCAGAGTGGTTGTTAGTGTGTTGCTATATGGTTGTTGGCTATGTTAGTGGTTGTTAGTGTGTTGTTAGGGTGTTTGAGTAGTTGTTAGTGTGTTAGGGTATCTGAGTTGACATCAGTGTGTTGCTAGGGTGTCTGAGTGGTTGTTAATGTGTTGCTAGGGTGTTTGATTTGTTGTTGATGTGTTTGTGTAGTTGCTGATGAAATCTGTGTGATCTTCTGGTCTCTGGTGTCTCCTTTAATGTGTGTTTGTGGGTTTTTTCACACAGCAGATGGAAATCTCTGGCCTTTCTGCTTGATGTTGGTGTGTATCTGTGTTTTGTTGATCTGCTGTTATGAAGTTATCACTCAAGGTTTCTGAGGCTGCCACTTTTTTCAATCTATATCGACAGACAGGCTCTTTCAGGCTTTTCATGTTGCATTTTGCAATTTTAGTGCGGGTCACTGCAAAAATGAAAGCTGTGCTGCTTTGGGCTGATATTTGGATTTCACTTCTTGTGTGTTTCTTTAAAATTTGCTCAATGGAAATAAGAATTGGGGTGAATGTCATGAAAATAATCTTGCAATGCAAAAATGTTAAATATGCTTCATTTTCTTTATGCAAAATTATATTTACTTTCTTTCTGTTGATTTGAAGTGAAGTGTGACAGATTGACTGATGCTCGTGTGTGTTTCAGTCTGTTCCAGCATTACTGTTATGCTCGCGGAGGGATGCGTCACACCTCATACACCTGCATCTGTGGAAGGTAAACGCACCACTAACACACACAAATGATTAGAAAATGCACAAATTAGCCACAAACAAAACATAATTGCTCCGGTCAGCAGCACTCAGAGACGGTTGCTGTAATTACTGATGTTCTCAGTGAGCGTTACACCAACAGCACAAGACCTTACAGTGCAATAACACACCAGAGGAAATCATTACTGCAGTCTGTGTGTCTGTGTGTGTGTGTGTGTGTGAGAGAGAGAGAGAGTGTCCGATATCATTCTGTCCTCTGAGCAAAAGATGCATCTTGGAGTTTAAAGTTAAATCACAGCAAACATCTGGATGAATAAATAAACTTAAGAGATGTTTTGCATTTCAAAACTTTTACTGCACCAATAATGCATTTGTCACTGTGACTATACTTCCTGGACATTCTGAACATTTAAAGATATAAAGATGACATTCATTATTCATATGGTCAGTAATTAGAGTTTTGGGGTTGCATGTTAACATGTCATTTCCCATCAGTGGGAATAACTCGTCTGTCCTGCATTATGGACACGCTGGGGCTCCCAATGACAAAACCATCCAGGATGGAGACATGTGGTGAGTTCATCTGCCTCTTTTCTCTTTGATTTCCTAATTATTTTAGCCAGTCATTGTCTGTATCAGTTGTCTTATTGATGGATGTCTTTCATTCAGTGTAGTGATGAATATTTCTCTCTTCAGTAGTTCAGGCTTCTTCATCTCTTTATAAGCAGTCACACACTGACCCCTGGTGGACAGGAAATAGAAAGACATTTTTCACTTTTTGCAAGCACATGTTTGAGAAATGATGTTCAAATCATGATGGTTGAATTAAAGTAGCAGCTGATTTACTACAGCTAAAGACCTTTTCATTTTATATTTTCATCTGGCATCATCCACCTTAAATTGCAGTTTTCAGACCAAAACACATCTCTGAAAATATTATGTTTTTTATATTTGCAGCAAAATGTTTATAAAAAAAAAGTGATACATATATGTGCAGAATTTCTGCTAGAAATTGAGCATTTAATATAGTAAGAGTTATTAGGTTGGCTTGACTAAATCAAGACTTCACTTCTATAAACTATTTCTAATCAATTCAAATTTCCATTCTAATATTTCTAATCTATTGATCTGTCTAGCCAAGCCTAGCAACTACAATCATGCTAGTAACTTGCTAATCGTGTTAGCAACAAGTTAATAACTTGCTAATCATGCTAGCAACATGCTATTAACATGCTAATCATGCTAAAATCATGCTAGCAACATGCTAATCATGCTAAAATCATGCTAGTAACTCGTTAAATGTGCTAGACTCATGCTAGTAACATGCTAATCATGTTAGAAACATGGTAGCAACATGTTAATAACTTGCTAATCATGCTTGAAACATGCTACTAATTTGTTAATCGTGCTAGAATCATGCTAGAAACATGTTAGCAGTATGTTAATAACTTGCTAATCATGCTAGCAACATGCTAATCATGCTAAAATCATGCTAGTAACTTGTTAATCATGCTTGAAACATGGTAGTAACTTGTTAATTGTGTTAGAATAATGTTAGAAACATGTTAACATTTATACTGTGCTAATCATGCTAGCAACATGCTATTAACATGTTAATCATGCTAGAATAATGTTAGTAACTTGCTAATCATGCTAAAAAACATGCCAACATCATGTTAATAACTTGCTAATCATGTTAGCAACATGCTATTATATGGTAATCATGCTAGAATCATGCTAGTAACTTGCTAATTGTGTTAGAATCATGCTAGTAACATGCTAATCATGTTAGAAACATGTTAGCAACATGTTAGTAACTTGCTAATCATGCTAGCAACATGTTATTAACATGTTAATCATGCAAGAAACATGTTAGCAACATGTTAACAACTTGCTAATCATGTTAGAAACATGTTACCAACCTGCTAATCATACTAAAAACATGTTAGCAACTTGCTAATCATGCTAGCAACATGCTAACAATTTGTTAATTATGCTAAAACCATGCTTACAACTTGACTACAGACGAGTAACATGCTAGTAACTTGCTAATGATGTTAGAATCATACTAACAACATTATCAATCTGTCTATCTGAAAAACTGCATGCAAACTTTCACCTTTTAAAACTACTTAACTTCAAACTATTTCAAACTGAAAACCATGAAACTTAAAACTTTTTAAGACACTTCAAACTTTCTGGTCCAGCTTTCTCAAGCCAACTTAAAGTTTGTCTTGTCAAACTTTTTTATCTAGTTAATAACATGAAATGCCATTTTTTCAGTGTAGAAATGAATTATTTCCAGTGCCATAATTATAGTCTGCTTTTTGATTAATTCAGTTTGGTTTTGTTTTACTAAAAAGAATAAAAAAGGTAGTTGTGACTTGAGTTTATATCTTACAATTAGAATTTTTCGTTCTCACAATCCTTAGAAAAAAGTCAGAATTACGAGACACAAATTCAAAATTGAAAGATGTTTTGCAATTGCAATTATCTATATTGCAATTCTGAGAAGAGAAGTGCAAATTGTGCAAATTTGCAATAAAAAAGTCTGAAAAATGCAATGCAAATAGAGTCTGAATTGTAAGAATTGTTGTGTTTTTTTATCATTTTGTTTTATAATATTGTATTTCATGTTATATGATTTGCTTAAATATAAAGTAAAAATGACTTATGACATGTATTTTCTTTAAGTGGACCTGTGCAAAGTCCAGCAGCTTTGTACGCTGCAGAAATGTCAAATAAATTAGTAATAGAATAATGTAAAGCCGACATATTCCGTTGTTTCCAAACCGTAGAAACTCTGGCTGGTGCTAAAGTAAAGTTTCCTATTAAAACGCTTTATTTTTCTGTCTGATTGTTTACTGACAGTCTGTTTGATATGGGCGGTGAGTATTACTGCTACTCCTCCGACATCACCTGCTCTTTCCCGGCCAACGGCAAGTTCACCGCCGACCAGAAAGCCATTTATGAAGCCGTGCTGAAGTCCTCCAGAGCCGTGATGGCCGCCATCAAACCAGGTACAAACACAGAGGAATCACTGTCAAACACAACATACTGAATACTAGAGCCAAAACTGCTTTCAGACTACAGAGACAGAAAACATGATTTGTTGAGGAATTTTATATTATTTAATATACATGTTTTCTATGTGAATATATGTTCAAATGTAATTGATTGCTGTGATCAAACTGAATTTTCAGCATCATTACTCCAGTCTTTACTGGCACTTTTGATCAATCCAAGCTTTGAATAGCTTTTTGTTTTGAGATTTGAGTTTTATATAAGAAAGCACTTCCTAAAACAACAAGTAGACACTGTGTTTGATTGAGTGCTGAATCAAAGTCAGCTGTAAAATGACCTCTGATATCAATCTGCTCAGGTGTGAAGTGGACAGACATGCATCGTCTGGCTGACCGGGTTCACCTGGAGGAGCTGGTGAAGATCGGGATCCTGCGTGGGAACGTGGAGGAGATGCTGAAGGTTCATCTGGGCGCCGTGTTTATGCCGCACGGTCTGGGTCACCTGCTGGGCATCGACGTCCATGATGTGGGAGGATATCCAGAGGTCAGTTCTTATAACAACAGAAGACGGAGAGATTTACTGAAACAAGAAGTTCTCTTTTTTTTTTAATAATGTTATTATGTTAGCGGTTAGAGAGCCGTAACAGTGTCCAAAATCTCAAGCAATATTGGCAGTTGTGTCATTGTGTCACTGCACCATAATTTTATTACAGATGTTATTTAGACTTTTTGAAGCTAAATCTTAACACTTCTCAAAGTAAATAAATAAATAACTTTTTTTTATTGTATGTTTTTATATTTTGTAGTTTTAGCATTTATTTCTATATTTTTTCCCAATGAAAATGCCATGGTGGATAAACACCAGAATGTGAATTAAAACCAAAATTATTCAGATTCCATAATTCCCAGTGTCATCACAAAAATGGGTCAAAAGTAAATGTTGCATTAGCAATTATATCCAACTACATTATATTAACATTTATTCAATTTGTAACTTTTGTAACAATTTTCTTTACCAATTTGTAACATTTTAAAATAATGATGAAACATTCTATTGTTTTTGTAATGTTTAAATATTTATTTTAATTACATTTACTTATGTTGTTTTACTTTTCAAAGTAAAAATAAAACAAAAATACTAGGCAGTGGTGTGGGTGTCACTATTGTAAAGGAAGAAAAGAGTTAATTACGTGTCCCGTACTGTCTGATTAAAACCAAATGTCCTTAAGATGTTTCTGTGTTTGTGGTGTTTCAGGGCACCGAGCGCGTTGACGAGCCGGGGCTGAAGAGTCTGCGGATGGGCCGTGTGGTGCAGGAGCGCATGGTCCTCACGGTGGAGCCGGGAATCTATTTCATCAACCACCTGCTGGATAAAGCACTCAACTCACAGGAGCAGTGCGGCTTCATCAACAACGACGTCCTGACACGCTTCCGCGGCTTCGGCGGGGTCAGAACACCACACACTTATTACAAACTAACTAATCATATATTCTAGATACACTTGATACACATCATCAGTCCATGACTACTGCCAACTTTTCTTTTACACCATATAATTTTTGCTGGTTATTTTGGTGATCATTTATCTTTTAATTTATAACCAAGAGCACTAAAGGATTTTTTCATGCCGATATTATTAATATGTATTTCCGAACACTCAGATTTCTATGAATATTGCTCGTCATGTGTGTCTGTCTCTCAGGTGCGTATTGAGGATGATATCGCCGTGACGGCTGACGGCGTGGAGCTGCTGACCTGCGTTCCTCGAACCGTGGAGGAAATCGAGGCCTTCATGGCGGATGAAACATCCAAACCATTCAGTCCCATCAGCAGCCAGAAACTCTGAAGAGATGATGATGAAGATGAAGATGAAGATGATGATGACGAAGATGAAGATGATGATGATGATGATGATGATGATGATGATAAAGACAACACTCCCTCTCTTCAACAGAGTATCTATGATATTTCACACTATAAAGGGAAATCAGTCAAATGTCAGCTCGTTTGATTACCCTGAGGAAAATCAGTATTACAAATTAATTACAGGATCATTTATGCTTTCATGTAGCAGCCGTGGAACAATTTTGTTTGATATTCTTAATAAATGCAGCTCTGAACTGTTTAGCCTGAATTAAAAGAACTTTATTCATTCGTATAATCTTCTGTATACTTTGTGCAAGTTTGTAAGGCAAAGCAATGCTTATTTTTAATAAAGGTCTGATTTTTCTAGCATCATTTAGAATCTTGTGTGAAATCTCATTTACTCTTTCAGAAAATGCTGTCATGCTGTTTAAATAGCATATGATTTTTTTTTTTTTTTGGTCAAATTAGAATGGGAGGAATAGCAGTAAACTGAGACAGGAAGAGAAAAAATCAATGACAGAAATCCTGACAGTTCCATTTAGTTTTTTATCTTAAAGTGTTGCATGATTTGAGCTAACGGAACAGAATCTCTAATACCAAATACTTGAAACGATACTGAAGTGTAATCTTTGCAAATAGTTTTGTAGATTCTCATCTTTCCTCATTTCAGTAGATATCAGCTGTACTTGTGTGCACGCTGCATACGTGTAAAACAATATGAGTGTTACAGCACTAAAATAGCTGTTAAATGGTTTGTCTCCTCTTAAATGAACCTATTTCCAGTAAATCACAAGGATACAGAGAGTTTGCTCAATCCTCATGTGGGTGCAGCGCTCTAATCTCAGTGCTGTAGAAACAAGTTTGCATTCTTAATTGTGTTCGCTTCATAGCAACATGTTTGTTTGCATCTGGAGAAATGAGTGGAGAAAAGATGCTTTTGAAGTGTTTCTGTCCTCTAACTTTAAATGTATCACAACAAAAGAGAAGAAGTCCATTAAACTCACCAGTCTTGCCTTCTTGCAGCAATCTGTCTGTTTAAGACATGTTAAAATCACTTATTATAATTCTTATTTATTAAAAAATAATTATTATTACTTGCCTGTGTTTCACCTCTGCTCTAGCTTTATGTATTATTCTAATCTATATAATAAACTTGGCATAGTATAGTATGATTATTGACAAATTGCTTTGTAACATTCATCATTTGTAAGTTACTTTGGATAAAGTCATGTGCTAAATGAGTAAATGTAAATGTGTGTTTGTTTTGGGAGTATTTAGAGGGGGTGAAGTGTTGTGGATTGTTCCAGTAACACAGTTCACTCAGTGTTGGTGTTCATAGTCTCACGAGTCGTCAGCTGTCAGCAGGGAAACGGTCACTTCATCAGGTTGGTGGTACTGAGGGTTTTGCTGCTTGAAACTTGAAACTGTTATTAACTCTTATAAACCTTCATTTCTTCTCTGAAATAATTCTCAGAGACGGACACGCCTGGGTACAATATGCATCTGGTTGTTTCAGCATTACTGAATGGATTTTGTTTTTGTTTTTTTTGTTTTTTTTACTTGAGTGAATCTGCCGTTAAACCACAGGAATGATAAAGCCACACCAGATTTACATTTAATTAAATGCACAGCTGAAAAACACATGAGAACAGAATGATTACTAAACATAATCAAAATAGTTGAACTTGCTTTCTTCATTTAACTACGTACGTGATTATGTGTGTTTGTTCACTTCCCTGTGGTTTGCATTTATTTAATCTAAAATTCAGTAAAAACAATGAAATATCATGTCATTTAAAAGAAGTGTTTTCTGTGTGTCTGAAGTCAGTCTTTCTCTGAAGGTCAGTGTCAAATATTATAGGTTAGAGGTGCTTAGCTGTGGATGATACAAGAAGAATCTTAGGCAATGTATGCGATTTTACATCTGCTAATAGTAATTATGTGTTACTACACCACAAATTTAAAGGTCTGATTCATTTAAAAATTTTATTGAAAATAAATCTTAAAACTTAGGAAAAATTTTTGATTGCTTTTTAGATTTTATTTTTTTTAACCTGTACCTTCACATCAAAATGCCAAGGTAGCTCACAAACCATGTAACAAACAAGCACCAAAATGTTTTAAGTTGAAAGTATACAGATTCCCTAATCATTATTATCACCACAAAATAATTTGCTCATACTGTATTTATACTGTATTTTACCCGCACACATACTCACATACATAAAGAAATACACTGCACTGCAAATCTCAATTGCTTGATTGCTTATTTCATCTCTAAATCTAAAGTAATCTATCATCCAGCTCTAAACTGTTAATTGCAAGTATAAGGCATGAAGATATTATAACTATTAATATTCTGAATTTCGAATTTCTGAAAAGCTGCTTTGAAACCAGTTTGTGAAACGTGCTGTAGAAAGAAAATTGTAGAAAAAGGTATTTAAATGTTTAAATGATTTTTTTTAAACTAAACTTAATTAATTACCAATACTTAAAGTACTTTTTCTAAACTCTTAACACAGCAGCACACTTTCATCACACAAATAGCCAAATAGTTCATTTTGTGGCCAAAACCACATTTTGTTAAATAAAAAACACAATATGTTTCAAAATGTTGAATACCCTTTTCTTCATATACTAACTCTATCAAAACACAGCAAACCAGATTCAAAATTGAGTTATTCAGTCAAAACATTACCACTAGTTTCTATCCAAAAGAAACATATAATCAATCACATAGTGACTGTCAAAATACTAACAGTTGATGGCTTTACAAAAACTGCATTGCTTGTCATTTTTCAGTCTGACCGGAAAAGAATAGACAATATAAAAATCCATAGTTTTTTTTTTTTTTTTTTGTAATTTAGCCTTCACTTTACCTTCAACTGAAACCCATTTAACATTTTTAAGTGTTGAATGTCTTTGTTCTTGGCAACATACTATCTAAAACTGAATGAGTCATTACTTTATAGAATATACAATAGAAAAAATAGGGTCCCCTATGCAGAAATTCAATTGGAACCTTGATTGAAATTGCTTTCAAGTGGGTGATGCCAGTGATCAAAAAAAAAAAAAGTAAAAACAGTAATAACAATAATTGTAACCTTTTTATCTCACAATTCGGACTTCTGTTATTGGAATTGTGAGTTTACATCTTGCAATTCAGACTTTATCAGAATTGTGAGATACTGAAAAAAAAGAAAAAAAAAAGTCAGATTTGTGAGATAAAAAAAGTCACAATTACACTTTACCCTTATATATTCAACACCTGACTTTTCCTCCAACTGAGACTTTTCATTGATCTGTTACTTGAAAGTGCTTATCGGTTGTTACAATATTTTATATAGAGAGAGTTTTTTCAATACTTTTGAGATGTTGTTGTTGCAGAAGTAGAAGCTTTATACTATATTTAAGGTTTGGAACATTATGTCTTCATTTCTGACATGCTGTGTTTAAGCATTAAACAAATTTGTAAATTTGTAAACTAAAAAGATCTATGATTTTGGGTAAGCTTGTATGAAAAGAAAATGTAAGTGTAGCATAGTATGATTATTGACTTTTGACAAATTGCTTTGTAACGTTCATCATTTGTAAGTTTCTTTGGATAAAGTCATGTGCTAAATGAGTAAATGTAAATGTGTGTTTGTTTTGGGAGTATTTGGAGGGGGTGAAGTGTTGTGGATTGTTCCAGTAACACAGTTCACTCAGTGTTGGTGTTCATAGTCTCACGAGTCGTCAGCTGTCAGCAGGGAAACGGTCACTTCATCAGTTTGGTGGTACTGAGGGTTTTGCTGCTTGAAACTTGAAACTGTTATTAACTCTTATAAACCTGATTTCTTCTCTGAAATAATTCTCAGAGACGGACACGCCTGGGTACAATATGCATCTGGTTGTGTCAGCATTACTTTTTGTTTTGTTTTGTTTTTTTTTTTCCCTGAATGAATCTGCCGTTAAATCACAGGACTGATAAAGCCGGTTCAGTGTCAAACCTGCCGCACCACATTTACATTTAATTAAATACACAGCTGAAAAAACACATGAGAACAGGATGATTATTGAACATAGTCAAAATAGTTTAACTTGCTTTCTTCATTTACAGTGGGTACGGAAAGTATTCAGACCCCCTTAAATTTTTCACTCTTTGTTATATTGCAGCCATTTGCTAAAATCATTTAAGTTCATTTTTTTCCTCATTAATGTACACACAGCACCCCATATTAACAGAAAAACACAGAATTGTTGACATTTTTGCTGGGCATCGACGTCCATGATGTGGGAGGATATCCAGAGGTCAGTTTTGATCACAAAAAAAGACTTTTGGTGAAACAAGTAGTTCATCCAGTATTTTCTCTCTCTCTCTCTCTCTCTCTTTTTCTTTTAATTTTATAATGTTAGCCATTAGAGAGCCTAACATTCATTTTCTGTCGGAGTGAAAAATATCGCAGAGCAGAGAAGACACAGACAACGAGCTGACAGACAGGACAGAGCAGGTCACTTTTGATCATAGGAAACAATGTCTCGGCATTCAGATTCTGTTAGTTTTAATGAGAATTTCAAACGGTAAATATAGTTCAGAGCTCTTCAGTTGCCTGACGGTTCATGTGCACTACTGCTTTGCCTCAGTTCAAGCGAAGTCGGAGTGCATTCTATAATTAGCATAATATAAACACTGAGTAAACGTCCGTTCCATGTTGAAAAATACACTACACTGTACGGAATGTATAGTGTCACGTAATTACTCAATGAGTGTTTCAACCGCGGAAAGACAGCAGATTGAAAACACTGTAACATAACAGCAGAAAAATTTTAACCTTAGCAATGGTGCTCCCTATGGAAGCCTGTTTTCACCACTGAATAAAAAGAGACTTTTTCTCTCACAATTCGACTTTTTTTCTTGGAACTGCGTGATACAAACTCGCAATTCTGACTTTTTTTTTCCCTCGGAATTGTGAGATAAACTCGCAATTCTCTGAACATATCAGTCTTTTTTTTTTTCTCCTCATAACTGAACGTTACTTTATAACTTGCACTTGTGAGCTTGTATCTCACAATTTTGGGTTTTTTTTCAGTGGCGGAAATAGGCTTCCACAGTTCCCTGTATGGTTTAGTTTAGACAAATTAAGAAAAAAAAATAACATGTACTCTACCATTTGATCCAAAGTACAGCAAAAACAGTAATATTGTGAAATATTTTAAATAACTGTTTTCTATGTGAATATGTGTTCAAATGTAATTTATTCCTGTGTTCAAATCTGAATTTTCAGCATCATTACTCCAGTCTTCAGTGTCACATGATCCTTCAGAAATCATTCTAATATGCTGATTTGCTGCTCAAGAAACATTTTTTATTATTATTTTCAGTATTTAAAATGGTACCTTTTTTCAGGATTCTTTTAATGAATAGAAAGATCAAAAGAATATAATTTATCTGAAATAAAAAGCTTTTGTAAAAATGATAGATATTAATATGCTTTAAATTGATCAAAAGTGGTGAAGACATTTATAATCTTAAAAAAATTATATTTCAGATAAATGTTCTTCTGAACTCTCTATTCATCAAAGAAACCTGAACAATTTCTACTCAGCTGTTTTCAACAATAATAATAATAATAATAATGATGATAATAATAATAATAATAATAAAGGTTTTTTGAGCAAAAACCTTTCTAAAGATTTCTAAAGGATCATGTGACACTGAAGACTGAAGTAATGATGCTGAAAATTTCAGCTTTGAAATCACAGCAATCAATTACATTTTAAAAAACATATATACAAATAGATAACTTATTTTAAATAGTAAAAATATGACTATATGACTGCTTTTGCTTTATTTTGGATCAAATTAATGCAGGCTTGGTGAGCAGAAGAGACTTCTTTAAAAAACATTACAAATCTTACTGTTCAAAAAAGTGTACTTAATCGCAGGCTTGTTAATTATTCCTGAGTAATTCCCACTCCTGAACTCAAAAGTTTTGCTGCTTGTAACTGCACCAGTTTGGCTGAGATTTAGGTCTTGTCTCATGCACACACTCCATACTCCATCCAGACACCGTTAGTGTTTCTTTAGTTTGTTTCCAGCAGTTCAGTTGTGATTCTGCTCTTATAAACCTTCATTTCGTCTCTCTGAAATGATTTATGTATTTATTGATGATTTTATTTGTTTTTTGTTTTTTGTTTTTTTTTGGAACAATGCTGCATTTACCAGCAGAGACAGACACTCCTAGGTACAATATGCTGTAGATCTGGTTGTGTCAGCATTACTGAATGGTTTTTGTTTTAATATTTAATTTGTTTTGGTTTTTTTTTTACCTGAATGAATCTGCTGTTAAACCACAGGACTGATAAAGCCGGTTCAGTGTCAAACCTGCCGCACCAGATTTACATTTAATTGAATACACAGCTGAAAAAACACATGAGAACAGGATGATTATAATAGTTTAATAGATTAAAATAGTTTAACATGCTTTCTTCATTTAACTACATATCTTCTGTGATTATGTGTGTTTGTTCACTTCGCTGTGGTTTGAGGACAAATTAGAATAGTTTTTATCACGGCAGTCGATATAGTAAATTCATTAGGACACCCATAAGTGCTTTTCACACCACAGATCATTGTGTTTTTAACTCAACTTCAGTTTAATCCATGTTTCACACTTAAGTTTCCTGTTAAAACTCTTTATTTTTCTGTCTGATTGTTTACTGACAGTCTGTTTGATATGGGCGGTGAGTATTACTGCTACTCCTCCGACATCACCTGCTCTTTCCCGGCCGACGGCAAGTTCACCGCCGACCAGAAAGCCATTTATGAAGCCGTGCTGAAGTCCTCCAGAGCCGTGATGGCCGCCATCAAGCCAGGTACAAACACAGAGGAATCACTGTCGAAACACAACATACTGAATACTAGAGCCAAAACTGCTTTCAGACTACAGAGACAGAAAACATGATTACATTACATGTTCATTATAGGCAGGATTCTGGATGGATTCTCTTTTAGCTCCAAACTTTAGTTAATGTTTTTAAAGAAACTTCACTTAAATGAACTTCTTTCCAGGAAATCACAAGGATACAGAGAGTTTGCTCAATCCTCATGTGGGTGCAGCGCTCTAATGTCAGTGCTGTAGAAACAAGTTTGCATTCTTAATTGTGCTCACCTCATAGCAACATGTTTATTTGCATCTAGAGAAATTAGTGGAGAAAAGAAAACTGATGAAAAAATTAAAGATGGACTACTGAAGATACAAGGTTCATGTACATGCCAGAGTTGGAATTCAACATCTAACAACAGCTGTTTTCTGTTTTCAGTGCCTATGACTCATTACACTCGTGCATGCTATGGACAACTGCTGGGGTGCCTTTCCTGAAGGCAACTGTGGTCACAATTTCAGTTTTTGTCAAACAAAAATTGGTTGATTAGAACTAAAGACAGAGGAGAAAAAATCAGTGGGAGAAATCCTGACTCTAAACTGTATATTGAAATGCTGTGTTACAGTTTAAAAGGACATTTTGAGTTCTACCCTAAAGCATTACACGATTTGAGCTAAAGAAAAAAAGTACTGTTAGTGACAGATTGTATTGCTGTTTTGAAACGTTAATGAAGTGTAATCCTGGCAAATAACTTTTTTGGAGATTTTCATCATCACCTGTTCCAGTATACTAGCTTCACCTGTTTAATCCCTATTGCTAAAATTAAACACACAAAAGAAGTAAAGTCTAAATACTTTAACATGCTTTCTTCACAAAAAAAAGACATTTTAGTAATTTGAGCTCTTAATTAAGTTGAGAAAAAAAAAACATTTTAGTCATTTCAGTTCTTTGTGCAGTTTCTTTTGTTGGAGTAACACTATCCATGCAAAAACGTCAACCTGTAAGAACATTTTACATGCAGAATTTATTCATTTGCACAGTCTCAGAAAATAATAATAAGGCATATATTTTTTTTTAATATTAAATATAGATTAATTTAGTTGATCCAATGCTTCTAATATTTAACTGGGTAAAGTGAAATTACGACTGGAAAATAATTCATTTGTCTAGAAGCGTGAAAAATCCAAAAGAATATTTAATTTTTGTAACATCTTGAATCAAATTCTATTTTCTTATTCCATTTAAATGACCTGCTTTGAAACACACGAAATGCCATCTGATTTTGGTGTCAGAGTTATGTGGCCAAACCAGTCGGACACTTTTTTTTTTTTGTTTCTCTGGATACTATATCAAATATGGGCTGCCTGAACAAAAGTTCCTGTCATCTTCTGCATGGGTTGTGCAATCACAAGGGTTTATAAGCGTGTGGTGGTTAACAGAAGGGCTTAAACAGGACCTTCACAACCTTTAAACAGGATCTCACACACCAGCACTGACTAGAAATGGCAACACAAAGGGGGATACACTCAGTCAAAAACATGTATACAAATGATGTTAGAGGTTTGACGGATGAAGAAAAAGAAGAATTGAGAGAGACTAGGCTTAGAAAAGAAGCAGATGTTCTCTTCAAAATGTTTACACCAGATTATCCATCTAGGATGACTAATCTAAGCCGTCTGATCTTCAGACCCACTGCAAATCCTGCCTTGTGGATGGCACTCATTGAAGAGTATGAAAATCTCACTGCTCAGCGGATCGGTTACAGACAGGTTCGAGATAGAGTCCAAGAAGATGCAGGCCAAGATGAGCCATTGATTTCTATCACGGGTGATCGAAATGAGTTGGAAAATTTTTGTCATAACTTTAGAGGAAATCTGAATTTCTTCTATGTTCAGCATCTGGAAGAAAGTTTACAAAAACTTAAACTAAAATGAACACAATGACAATAAAAAAAATGGCTACCAAGAACACAAGGTAAGCAAATAGTAGACATGGTTCAAAATGTCATAAATCAATTAGTATATAGTATATCATCAATTAATAATATTCATAAAAGCAAGTTGAGTGGTGTTTGATCGGTTTATCTGTTTGTTACTTGTTTACTTCACAAAATGCAGGAAATGTTTTGTTGTTCATTTTGAATTAATTGTGTTGAATTGATTCATGTTTACTTTATAATAATAGACATATGAGAGCATGAATATAACAGCAGTTTATTTGTTTTGTCTCTTCCACACAGAGATCATGTTTTCACCTGACTGATGGAAGCTCATGAAGACGTCAAGATCTCCAGCTTTAGACCTGATTTAAAGCAAGCCAGATATGAATTTCTTGTTTTTCTGTTCTCTGTCACATTTAGGCCAGGCAACTGTGATTATATCTGACACACAGTTGTTACACTTTTTATTATAGTTTGTATCTCTCTGGGTGTTAATAAATAGTACCAAAAAAAGAATCTAATTTTGGAAAAATGGATTTTTTTTTTTTAATCTAAAAATCTAATCTACATTTTGCCTGTTATTACACTGTTAATACTTTAACCTTTCATGGCATGACCTTCATTGAACTCTTATAATGTATGTTTGTGTGGTTTTGTGTTCATCTGTTTAATCACTTAAAAAAATACATAAATAAATAAAAGCCACTCTGGTAATTTGCCACTTTATGTAGTTTTCTTTGTTAGGGTAACACATTTCATGTGCAAACAAAAAAATCAAATTGTAAGAATGCAGAATTTGAGCAGAATTTGCACAAAGTCTCACAAAAGTGAGATTTTTGTAATATGTGGAACAGAACAGCATGAGCATTTATAATGAACATAGATTTCTTTAGTTGAACCAATGTTCAAAATGGTTAATTTGGAAACTGAAATTTCATTTTGTAACATTCACTTTGGAATCAAATTCTATTTTCGAATACTATTTAGGACGTCACATCAAAAATCCGTCCTACAGAGACACACCATTAAATCCATTAGACAGCGCCCTCTTCTGGACTGAGTTCGTCATGAGACCTTGCTCAAATAGCTGTGTATTAGAATACATGGTAAAAGTTAAACAAAGAAAAATCATTCATGATTTGAAAATGATTGAAAAAATAATACCTGTACCATATTCCACGTTTAAACTAGACAGCAGAGACTCGAGACCTTTTGTATCAACACTGTTATTGCAAACAGACATTATTATTATTATTATTATTATTATTATTATTATTTAATGTTTTATTTTAATTTTATGACAACCTGCCTGGTCTATTTAATTGTTTACTTCAAAACTACCTTCATTATATAATAAAGGTGTCACATCAGGTTAGTTTTATTGTGCTCAGTTCAGACCCAATAAATAGTACAAAAATATCATAGGATTAGATTTTAGTGTGTGTAGATTTTAGTGAGTATTGGAAGTATTGTGGGTTGTTCCAGTAACACAGTTAACTCAGTGTTGGTGTTCATAGCCTCACGAGTCGTCAGCTGTCAGCAGGGAAACGGTCACTTCATCAGTTTGGTGGTGCTGAGGGTTTTGCTGCTTGTAACTGCACCAGTTTGGCTGAGATTTAGGTCTTGTCTCATGCACACGCTCCATACTCCATCCAGACACGATTAGTGTTTCTTTAGTTTGTTTCCAGCAGTTCAGTTGTGATTCTGCTCTTATAAACCTTCATTTCATCTCGGAAATGATTTATGTATTTATTTATGTATTTTTTATGTTTTTGTTTTGTTTTGTTTTGTTTGAACAATGCTGCGTTTACTAGCAGAGACAGACACTCCACAGTCTGCTGTAGATCTGTTGTGTCAGCATTACTGAATGTTTTTCGTTTTAATATTTAATTTGTTTATTTTTTTTTACCTGACTGAATCTGCCGTTAAATCACAGGACTGATAAAGTTGGTTCAGTGTCAAACCTGCCGCACCAGATTTACATTTAATTAAATACACAGCTGAAAAACACGTGAGAACAGGATGATTATTGAACCTAGTCAAAATAGTTTAACATGCTTTCTTCATTTAACTACGTATCTTCTGTGATTATGTGTGTTTGTTCACTTCACTGTGGTTTGGGGACAAATTAGAATAGTTTTTATCACGGCAGTCGATATAAAATTATTCAGATTTCATAATTCATAATTTTCATAATAAGGTGTACATTTTCTTTTACACCTTATCATTTTTGATGGTTATTTTGGTGATCATTTATCTTGTTAATTTTACCCACAAGCCCTAAAGGATTTTTTCATGCCGATATTATTAATATGTATTTCCGAACACTCAGATTTCTATGAATATTGCTCGTCATGTGTGTCTGTCTCTCAGGTGCGTATTGAGGATGATATCGCCGTGACGGCTGACGGCGTGGAGCTGCTGACCTGCGTTCCTCGAGCCGTGGAGGAAATCGAGGCCTTCATGGCGGATGAAACATCCAAACCCTTCAGTCCCATCAGCAGCCAGAAACTCTGAAGAGACAACGATGACAACAATGATGATGATGATGATACTCAAACTTTAACCTGTTTCTCAGTAAATGAGTATCTTTATTACTTCACTCTATAAAAGGAAATCAGTCAAATGACAGCTGTTGTTTATTTGATATCCCTGATGTAAATCAGTATTGCAGATGAATTACAGCATCATTTATGCTTTCATGTAGCAGCCGTTTATGTGCTTGTGATATTCTTAATAAAAGCAGCTCTGAATTTTGTTTAGAATTTACTCGGCTCATTTGAATTTTTGCATTATATTCTGTAAACTTTTTTGCAAGTTTGTAATACAATGCAATGCTTATTTTTAATAAAGGTCTGATTTTTCTAGCATCATTTCAAATCGTGGGTGAAATGTTATTTACTTATTCAGAAAATTCTGTCGTTTAAGTCCTGTTTGAGTGTTTATTTTTTTAATTTTCAGAGTTTAATATTTTTAATTAAAGCAGCTCTGACCTTTATTTAACCTGCATTATAAGAACTTTCCCTAGAATATTAGAATATTTCCTAAGATCAATCAAAAAATGGATTTGCAAAACAGAAAAGTTCAAGTTCTTTAAAGTATATTAATTTATGCACTCAATACTTCATCGGCAGCACAAATTACAGCAAATTACTTGCTCCTAGCACAAATTGCAGCATCAGTAAAGTGTGACATGTAAGTGATCAGCCTGTGGCACTGCTGAGGCACTATTGAGCCTTCAGATCGTCTGTATATTGTTGGATCCACTGTTTCTCATCTTTCTCTTGAAAATATCCCATAGATTCTCTATGGCGTTCAGGTCAGGCTTGTTGGCTGGCCAATAAAGCACAGTAATATCATGGTCAGCAAACCACTTGGAAGTGGTTTTTGCACTGTGGGCCGGTGCTAAAGTCCTGCTGGAAAAGGAAATCAGCATCTCCATAAAACTTGTCATCAGATAGAAACATAAAGTGCTCCAAAATCGTAGACGGCTGCACTGACATGGACTTGATAAAACACAGTAGACCAACACCAGCAGACGTCACGGCACCCCATATCATCACTGACTTCAGAAACTTCACACTGGACTTCAAGCAGCTTGGATTCTGTGCCTTTCCAGACTCTGGGATCATGATTTCAACACAAAATACAAAGTTTACTTTTATCTGAAAAGAGGACTTTGGAGCACTGAGCAACAGTCCAGTTCTTTTTCTCCTTAGCCCATGTAAGATGCTTCTGACATTGTCTCTGTTTCTGCTCCTTGTGAAGCTCTCCCAAGTGTTTGAATCGACTTTGCTTAACAGTTTTCTCAAGCTTGCGGTCATCCCTGTTGCTTTTGCACCTTTTCCTACCTAATTTCTTCCTTCTAGTCAACTTTGCATTTAATATGCTTTGATACAGCACTCTGTAAACAGCCACCCCATTCAGTAATGACCTTCTGTGACTTACTCTCTTTGTGGAGGATGTCAGTGCTTGTCTTCTGGACCATTAGCGTGTCAGCAGTCTTCCCCATTATTGTGGTTTCAAAGAACAAGAGATACCTGGAATTTATACTGTAGGGATGGACATTTAATGAAACTCAAATGTAAATATTCTAAATATAAATATATCAATATATCAAAATTAAAACAAAAAAACTTCAGAAATATTTTACTTTACATGTATTAAATCCAAAATATAAGAAAGTTTCTGTTTTTTAACTTTTTCACGATATTCTCATTTTTTGCACTTAGTATACTTAGTATAAAATAAATGTGTTTTAAATATATTGCTTTTTAGGGTTAATTCATTTGCATTATGTTCTTTATTATTCTTGCCAGTTTGTAAGACATGTATGTATGTTTTTAATAAACATGCTTTTTTTTCTAGCATCATTTAGAATAAAATGTAAAATGTTATTTATTTGTTCAGAAGATTCTGTTGTTTAAATCTCATATGATTTTGTTTTTTGTCAAACTAGAATTGGAAGAATAGCAGTAAACTCAGACAGGAGGAGAAGAAATTTTGAAATCCTGACTCTAAGTGTGACTGAAGCGCCTTGTTACAATTTAACGAGACAATTGCATTTTGCTTTCTGTCTTAAAGTGTTACATGATTTGAACAAAAGGAGCCAAATTTATGATATTACATTACTGTCAGATTGGAATGTCTGAAATGTTACTGAAGTACAAGTACAGTTGGAGTGTAATGGAGATTTTCATCTTTCCGCATTTAAATAGATGCTGGCTGTGGTTGTTTGCATACTGCATATGTGCATAATAGCCATTGAGTCATGTGGCTTCCCTTAAATGAACTTCTTTTCCAGTAAATCACCTGGATGCGGAGAGTTTGCAGATTTACATTTACTCAAATACCAGGCTAAAAAGCACACAGGAATTGGATGATTATCGAAGGTGGTCAAGATATTTTAACATGCTTTCCTCTTTTAACTACACACATTTTTGATTGTCTGTCTGTCTAAGCCACAGCAGAGCAGTGTTTCACACTTGTAATATCATAGATTATAAAACCTTGCAGGTTCAGCACTGCTTCTGCAGGAGTGGAATAGAGATCTATTTATTATTGCAGTTATTTCCTAAAAAGTCTCTTCAGGGCAAATTGAATGTTACCATCAAGAATACATAAGTCTGACTGATGCACAATTTAAACTGATCACTTACTGTATTTATGCAATCAGTGATACTGTCAGCGGAAATGTGAATAAGAATATTAAATCTGGGTTTATTGAATACACAGTGTGAAACTTCAAAAATGAAAAAATACAAGATTCATTTTTAACACAGGATAATGACTGAACTGTGAAATATGTCAACCCAAGTTTAGAATGACACTGGGAGGGTTGAGGATCCCTATAAAGTACTATGGTATTACAATGGTAAACTTTGATGTGCTGTTTATCACTGTAGATGCCATGATAGATGAATGTGGTTATCATTCAGTACTATAGCATATATAGTAGTACCATTGTATTAGCATCATCACTATATCATGGTTTTAGTTTCAGTTTCATGTCTGGGGACACGTCTGTGTACTTAATCAAATATGTGCTGGACTGAACAATAGCTCATTCCCTGTTTGGCTTGCGCAATCACAAGGGTTTATAAGGATGAGGCGGTTAACAGGAGGTTTTAAACAGGACCTTCACCATCTTCACATGCCAGCACTGAATAAAAATGGCATTCCAAATCAGGGTCAGAGACATGTATGGACCAAATGATGCAAGAACAAAAGCACACAGAGAGAAGCAGCTGAACAGAAATCCTGATGTTCTCTTCAAAATTTATTGTCAAGGCCGTCTGCATGTTCTGCTCTTCAGACCCTCGGATGACGCCTGGTGGATAAATACACTTAAGGACAGATATAGAGTGATCTCTGCTCAGTGGACTTTCAAACATGCTGTTAACCAGCCCGTTCGGCACGTGATGAATCTCTCTGGTAATCGAGATGAGCTGCAAAGATTCTGTGATGAGTTTCCAAGCAATCTGGAGGCCTTTAATGCCCATGTTCAGGAAATTGCAAATTTGACAGCAAGAATACAAGAACTCGAATTAGAAAACAGAAGATATAGGCAACTATTAAACCAATTAAGAGGATATCGCTAAAACATGAGGTACAATATTCATAAAAGTACAAAATGTCATGAATTAATCATTTCAGATGAATGTGCGTTAAGTGTCTGTTTGGTTTATCTGTTTTGTTGTTCTAACTGCACCCGCAGTGAAACGATGGTCATGAATGATTGTTTTTCTTTCATTTCATCTAGCTGTGTTAATGTTTGTAGATATTTAAGACATACTTTAGCTGAATAAATGAACATTAACAGTAAAATGAAAGACAAATACAACTGCAAATATTCCTAGGTACACTAACATGAGTCAAGCATCTCCATATGATTATACACTATTCAAGTGCATGTATGAGTTCCATTTCATCATCTAATAACAACTGTTTTGTTTTCCTGAGGACTGATGCTTGTTGAATCTATAATAATAGACAAATGACTAACCGCAGTTTGTTTCATGTCTTCCACACAGAGACCATGAAGACCTGAAGATCTGCATTTTTTGACCAGATTCAAAGCAGACCAATTGTGAATTTCTTGTATTTCTATTTTCTGTAATATTCAAGCCAGACTATGATCAAATCTGTCACACTTCTTATTTCAGTGAATTTTTCTCATTGTGGTTATTGTTGAACGTCATTTTCTTTATAAACACAAATTTTATTAAAGACTTGATTGCAAAAATTCTAATAGACATTATCTAACACACAATATCATTGTTACACTGTTAACACACATTAACCACTGTATGGGTTAAGCTGTCATATATGAAGCTGACAGTAACTATTATGTTAGTGGGGTTTTATTATACCCAGCATCTATTAGAAACTGCCTATTACTAAAATCACACAGGCGTACATATATACGTTGGGTTTCCATGTTTTATTATGGGTTTAGTCTATAGGTGTAATGGTTTTTAATACCGCAAACTGTATTTTTATCAACCTACACCAACACTACCCCTCAACCTACTCCTCACACAAAACTTTTTGCTACTTTAGATTTTCAAAACACTTAATTCTTAATTAAACACAAACACATCTAGCAACGTTAAATCTTGCTGAAAATGGCTGATTAAGCAGTTTATATTCTGAAATCTATTTCTAGGTTTTGTTCTGCATGAAATTGCATTTGGATGTAAGAGGTCCTTTTTCTGACATAAATAAAAACACTGAGCTGTCACAACGGAGCGTCCTGCCGATCACATTTATGAGACTATTCGGGTCTGAAGTTATACCGCACGGCATCGGAATCTTCATCTAACTTTTTTTTTTTTTTGGTTAGATCCTGATTCTTCTGCAGTTGTTGTGTTGTGTTGTGAAAAGTGCTACATATACCTTCACGCCATGCAACGGGCACCCGTCTAAAACAACCTACAAGGCAAGCATGCACAAACTGTCCCGCAGATACTTCATTAAATCAATCAGACAGCGCCCACTTCTGGAGTTAATTTGTATTTTACAAGAAAATGCTTTGTTTAGCCTCAATTAAACAAACCTCACTCAATTCATTTGTATAATATTCTGTTTACTTTTTGCAAGTTTCATATATTCCGTCCATCGGTATATTTATTTTCAACTCAGAAGTGAGTTGAAAAGTTAGAAAGCTTTCTGAAGTTTTTCAAACTCTAAATTTATAATAAAAGAGACAGGGCTCCTCAACTCACAAGTGTTTTTGATTAGAAGTCATTTTAAATACACTTATTATTATTCCAAGTTAAAAAGAAAGAAAAAGATATTTTTTCTTCTGCATTTCACATTTGCTCTTGCTTCATAACCTGCTATAGTTTATACTTAGGCATTATGATTATTGGTGACATGACAAATTGCTTGTGATGTTGAGATTTTCTCGGAGTAACACCTGTCCTCAGCTGTTAACGGTGAAAACCATCATCAAATGGACCAAAGTGTTTTCTTATAATGGATTGAGGGTTTGCTGGCTGTAACTGCAATCATTTGCCTGTGATTTGAGTGGGTGCAAGCTTGTCTCAGTTGTCTCACACACTTTATTATTTAGTGTTGTTTTGAGGGGTGCGTGGAAGTTTTTCAGTCTGGTTCTCATGAAAGAACCCAGCGCACATGATCCTGCACACTGAAAAAGATGGTAATGTCTGAATGAACTGTGCTAAGTTTGTTTTATTGGCTTTTTTGTTTTAGAGGGAGTCCAGACATTGTTGATTGTTCCAGTAACACAGTTAACTCAATGCAAGTGCATACAGTAGTACAAGTCCTTAGCAGGGGGAAAACAGTCACTTGATCAATACGGGTATCATAGCAGATTGAGGGTTTGCTGGCTGTAACTGTCTGTGCCTTTTCGTGTTGTTTGGCTGTGGTTTGAGTGGGTTGTGAGCTTTATGTCTCATTATGTACATATGTCATCATTTATGGTTGTTTTATCACATGTACAGAGCTGCAGTCAAAACCACAGGACTGGTGCAACTTGTTTAATATCACACCTGGTGAACCAGATTACATTTAATCAAATATGTGACTGAAAAACACATCTGTTTGTTTTTGTTTTTAAATGGGATTTATGGGTTGTGATACAGACCAGGTTTGGTGCTACTTTTGCAGGAATAGGTAGTTATGGTCCAAAACAACTGGGTACAAGTAGTTCTTTGTGAGTGAAAAATATTTTTCTTATTTTGAGAATAAAATAAATCCTTGAAATAAATCCTTAAAATTTTTGAAATATTACTAAAGTGTAATCTTGGCACACATTTTTGGAGATTCTTATCCTTCTCCATCTGTACTTTGTTTGCATACTGCATACATATGGGTGTTCCCTGTAGATCACATGGATACAGAGAATTTGCTCATCTCCATAAGGGTGTGGTGCTCTACTATCAATGTTGGTGTTCTGGTTTCATAGCAGCTGTATTTCTTCATTTGCATCTAGAAACAACTGCTTTGAAAGGTGGAAAACTTTCTGAAGAAAACTTTTATTAGTCTTCTAACTTAAAATATATGACAATGAAAAAGAAAAAGTGTTTCACACTCACCAGGCTTTCCCTCCTACAACAAACTATGTTTGTTTCTAAGACATGTTAAAGATACTTTATATCAGGGGTGCTCAACCCTGGTCCTGGAGATCTACCTTCCTGCAGAGTTCAGCTCCAACCCTAACCAAACACAACTGAACCAACTAATTAGGATCTGAAGGAGCACTTAATAATTATAGACAGGTGTGTTTGGTCAGGGTTGGAACTAAACTCTGCAGGAAGGTAGATCTCCAGGAACAGGGTTGGGCACCTCTACTGTATATAATCCCTGTGTATTAAAAATATGAATTATTTTCTCATCTGCATTTCACCTCGACTCTAACTTCATGTACTTTAATTTTATACATTAAACTTGGCATTCTACATTATAACTTAGATTTAGCTGAAATAATAGTCACACTGTATTCAGCTGGATGCTGATGCACATCTTAGTCTTTTTAACTCTAACTTTTGTACCTCTATTGTGACTCCGAGGTACAAAAATCAACCTGCTCAAAGTGCCACGTCACACTGACACAACACGTTCCCTTAAACAGGCATGTAAACGTGTCAGTGTAAATGGAAAATAGACAGACTGCAGATTTCTTATGAAATACTGAGAAACTCAGTAACATAACATGTTCCAGAAAGCAAAAAATGTAAATACTTTAAACTCACTACATCTGTAACAGTTGTAAAATGTTCCTTGCATTAGGAATACCTAGTGATACATCATTAAATGGACAAATTTACATGTATTTTGTGTATTTTCAAAATGCAAAATACTGCTTTTGTATTTTGATCAGTTTGAACTGAGGTATTTTGTACATTCACTTTAAATACATTTTCATTTATTTGTGCCCATCTAGAAAAAAGCTTGTTTGCTAAAAGGTTTGCTGTCTTACAGCAAGATGACCTTGACCAGAGTCCAGTAGGTTGTGCTGCCTATAAAACAGCAGCCTGAGGGTGTTGTTAAAATTACAATTTCTTTTAATTGACTTTCCAGTAAATTACCTGGGTACATTTTTGTGACTTGTGTGGGCAGGGCACTGTGCGGTAAAAATACTGTAAAAATGCTACAGTAAAAACCTGTTAAATGGTTAACGGTAAAAGGCCGTAAAATTTACAGTGATCAGTGAAATTTACCGTAAACTGACATTCCCAGAATTCCGTGTGTTACCTTTTTTTTTTTAAATTGGATGGTTTTTTTGTTGAAATAACCCTTTCTTCTTAGTTTTTTCTTATCAGTTTTGTACATTAGGGTTTTATGTTACATCTAATGTTGTTAAATTAATATTTATGCATTATTTCAGTTTCATGTGTGTTACCATGATGGTGTTTAGTGTTTGTGTGAATGACACTGTGCACCTTCTATATGTTAATATATAAAAGCTGTTTGTGATGAGCTTTGGTTCATCATGTGATTTTTGTTATCACCATCTGCTTTTGGTGGTTATTAGTGTATTACAAAGGTACAAAACAGATTTCAGTACTTCAGTAGGTTGGTACATTAACATTATATCAGTTAATGAAATTACAGTATTTACCTGTAAATTTAAGTAAAAACCGGAAAACATAAAATGTTGCTACCGTATTTTTTACCGTAAATTTTACGGAATATTTTTTTACAGTGCGTTATCAATAGTTGTTGCTTCATTTTGCATTGTTTTGCATAGTTGTTTTCATCTTACTGTACAAGTATAATATGAGTGTGGTCCTGTCTCAATGACCTTGACATTGTACATACTTCACATTTTAGTGCTTTTATTTTGATAAAGGAAACTTTATGTTTGTCAATAGATGCTATTTATGTTAAGTGAAAATATCATATATTCTTGGTGGTAAATGCTATTGACACTAAGTGCAAATAGCAATAGATTCTATTATAGATTCTAAATACAGAAGCCCAACTGATGCACAAGAGCTGGACGAGGCGTTATTATGAAACTGATCACATATTTGTGCAATCAGTGATGGTGATGCGAAGAAGAAATTTTTTTTCTGAATCTTCAGCTCTTCCCTGAAATGTTTCTAATGAAGTTTCATTTTCACATAAGGGCGGAAACTGTTAGGAATGTTATATTCAAAATTCATAACTCGGTTAATAAATGTACAGTGTGAAATTTAAAAATGTGAAAATACAGGATTCATTCTTAACCCAGGATAAAAACTGAGTATATGGCCCAGGGTTAACATGAAAAAAGCTCTATAAAGTACAATGGTGTTTCAGTTTCAGACTTATGTGGACAAACCAGTGGAGACAAGTGTTCATCTGTGTTTTGAACCAGTAAACTAAACTAAAGTTCCTGTCATCTTACATTTGGTTTGCGCAATCACTAGGGTTTATAAGGATAAGGCGGTTAACAGGAGGTTTTAAACAGGACCTTCACCCTCTTCACACTCCAAGACTGACTAGAAATGGCATTGGTCAGAAACACTGATGAAGGACTGCAGGATGTTGAAATTTTAAATGAAAATCAAGCAAGAGATCTTGAAGGAAGAACTGATGATCTGAAAGATGAAGGTCTGGAAAACAAAACAGAAGAGCTGGAAACAACTGTAACGGGATGAATGAGACGAGAGGCGAGCGGATCCACTTGCGAGCTTTTATTGGGACGAGACAAAGACATAGTCGTACAGGCAGGGTCAAACAACAATAGCAGACAGGTTTAACGTAGGCAATGCACAATAGAAGTCCGTGAAACAGGCGAGGGTCGATCCGTGGCAAACGTAATCCGTAAGGGGCTGAGCTAGGAGAATAAACCAATAAACGAGCGAGAGTCCGAAAAGGCAGGCGGCGGTACAGTCGAGAACGGGGAGCCAGGCGAGGGGAATAAACACTGGGAACTAGGAAACGCTAAACAAGAGAACACAATAACAACTAACAATACTCCGTGGTTTGCATGGGGAAAGTCCAGGGTTTTTATAGAGAGCTGCTGATTGGTCACATGAATAGACGCAATCAGTGTGATGCATGGCGGGAGATGTAGTTCGGGGAGTGATACAAGAGTCAGAGTGTAATGATGGGGTGAAAGTGACATCTGGTGGTGGGCGGACAGCGGGACACCGACCAGATTTGTGACAACAACGACTCAAGATGTGGAAAAAGCTGAAAACAAAAAAATAAAACAAAACAAAGGAAGAGTTGGAGGAATTAAAAGAAAAGCTAGAAGCAGAAAAAGAAGATCTAGAAAAAACAAAAGGAGAGCTGGAAGAAAAACACAAGATCTGCCGAAACCAAAAAAGCCGGAAAAAAACAAAACAAAAGAAGAGCCAGAAGCAAAAACAGAAGATCTGGAGGAAGGGTTTAAACATCTGGGGATCGTTGCTTAGACAGACATGACTAGAAAAAAGTGCTGCCTAAAATGTGAGGTACAACATTCAATAGAGTCACATTGTTTCAAAATAGCTAATATGTAGAAATGGTTCGAAATGGCAGAAATGTACCATAATAATAATAATAAACTTTAAAAATCACTTTAAAAGTCATTTAACTGTGCTAACAGCAACAGATTTTTTTACCTTACACATTTTTGTGCATGTATGGGTTGAATTTTCTCATCTGCATGTTCTGTTTTCTGAATATTTGCACAAATGTTTACTCTTTAAAAATAGGCATTTGTGATCATGAATATAACAGCAATTTATTTGTTTTGTCTCTTCCACACACAGATCATGTTTACAACCCCTAAAGACTTCAAGATCTATATATCGCTTGACCTGATTTAAAGCAGACCAAATATTTATTTCTTGTATTTCTTATATTTCTCTAAATCTGCCAGTTATTGTTGAAAGTCAGCTTTTGTACGAACGCAAACCTTACTAAAGACTTGATTACAAAAAAATCGAATAGACATATTCATTGTTAAACTGTTAACACCCATTGACCTCTTGGGTCACGCTGTATGGGGTAGGTTGTCACATGTGAAGCTGCCATTAAGTGATTAGATTGTAGGGGTTTTCTGTGTTCACTTGTTTACCAACAGCTATTAGTAACTAAAATCACACATGCACACACTCAACAACATCCTACGAAGCAAACTCTCCAGTCTCCATAGAGACACAGCATTACCGTTTTTTTCAATTGCTAACAAGCATTTACCAATACTTAAAGTACTTTTTCTAAACTCTTAAAACAGCAACACACCTACATCACACAACTAGCCAAATAGTTCATTTTGTGGCCAAAACCACATTTTGTTAAATAAATACACACTATATGTTTCAAAATGTTGAATACCCTTTTCTACATAAACTAACTCTATCAAAACACAGCAAACCCGATTCAAAATCAAGTTATTTGGTCAAAACATTAGCACTAGTTTCTATCCAACAAAAACATATAATCAATCATAGCACAGTGACTATCAAAATACTAACAGTTGATGGCTTTACAAAAACTGCATTGCTTGTCATGTTTCAGTCCGACTGGCAAATAATAGACAATATAAAAATGCATAGGATCCATGATTTTGGTTTTGGGTAAGATTGTAAGCATTTTAGAAACATGGTAACTGACTGCATATTGTTTGAAAACAACACAAATTGTGTTAATGGTAAGGTCACAACAGACTGAAGTTGTGGTAATTGTGTTTAGAGTTTTGAAAATGTGACTAGAGACTGGACAATAGGATGTTAGTGGTGGAAAAAAAAAACTGTAAATCCATTAGACAGCGCACTCTTCTGGATTGAGTTTGTTATGAGACACACATTTTGAGTGAAACGTGTTTCAAAGTCGATCTTACACTAGTTTGTCACACTTCCCTGTGTGACAACTAGCCCTGGTCTCCTCTGCTTGTTGAGAATTACTAAAGTAGAAAATGACTTCTGTTAACAATCAAAATCTAAATGTAATAGTATATTAGGAGTAGATACACTTCATTAATACAGTACATTACAAGTCTCATGATGAAAAATCGTAACAAACACAAGAACACTGATTCCTTGAGTTTGATATAAATAGGTAATGTCAAGCATTTTCAAAAAGCTCCTTCAAAAACTCCATTAGCAGATTTCTTTCCTTCATCTTTAGGCATTATATTTCTAAACATCACTAAAACGGCAACGTCACTGAATTTACTATTACTACTGTGGCGAATGAACTGCAGATCAGTGCTATATATGTTCTTTATATCATTGTCTTCATTTAACTTCATAATAATGTCATTATGTATAGGCCTAACTGTATTAATTATTTAATTATATTTTATTTTATTGACAGCAGTGGCAGTGTATTAGTCGTGCCTAATACTAAGTTATGACAATTTTATTGTTGTAAATTGTTTATTTATCATAATAACTTTTGTAAGTGTGTGCACAGGATTCAACACTAGTACTGTGGTGAAGGTTTGACTCTTGTAAATGTTTTGTTGATATGATATGAAAAATATGCAAAAAAAAAATATGTGAAGTATTTATTTATGTTAATTATATGCATCTGGATTCCTGTTTACTGCTTGTATTACAATTCAGTGCTATGCATATTTCTTTCTTTCTAGAATGTTGTATGATGCTGTTGTGCACTGAATAAAACATACATAGCTTATAAAAGCTTTTATAAACAAATAATTATATAAATTAATCATAAAAAAACAGACTAAAAAAACTGCCTATTTTGTCTTTGTGTTATAGAAATGACATGAACAAAAGGTCAAGTGTGATTCATTTTTCCTGGCAAACACTGTTTCTGTTTCCTCTAGTTTTCGGCTCCTCCCGAGCCAGTCCTCCTCACTTCTGCTTTTCTCTCTTCTGTTGTCATGTTAATTCATCTTTGTATTTGACTGTAATGTTACTACAGAAACAGAAGCTGTTTGATTGAGATTTTAAGCTTTGTGCTTTGAGGTTTGTTCAGTTTCAGTTTGAGTACTCCTTTTGGAAAACACAAACATATGGACTCTTGGCAAATATGTGGTGGGCTGAGCAAGTTCCTGCCTTCGTCACTTCAGCTTGCGCAATTGAGAGAGAATCTCTCACATTAAGCAGAAATTCACATTTCATAAGGCTGTGGAAGAAATGGCAGCTGTTAGAGACATGTATGAAGGACTGGATGTTGAAGACATGAGTGAAACAGCACGAAAGAGACACAGAGAAAGGCAGCTGAACCAACATCCAGACGTTCTCTTCAGAATATTTAAACGAGGCTGTCTGCATGGTCTGCTCTTCAGACCCACGGATGACGGCTGGTGGATAAACATACTTAGGGATGAATATAGAGGAATCTCTGCGCAGTGGACTTTCAAGCATGCCGTTAACCAACCAATTCGGCACGTGATGAACCTCTCTGGTAATCGAGATGAGCTGGAAATATTCTGTAATGAGTTTCCACGCAATCTGGGGACATTTAACGCCCATGTACAGGAACCTGAAAATCTGAGAGCAACAATAGAAGAGCTGGAAGCCAGAATACGAGATCTCGAATTAGAAAACAGAAGACTGAGACAACAACACAATTAGAGAAAGGCTTCTTAAAACACAAGGTAGAACATCAACCAATCACATTCTTTCAAAACAGCAAATATTGTAGAAATGGTTCAAAATGTCATAAATGAATCGTATCAGACAAATGTGAGCTCAGTGTCTGTTTGGTTATTTTTTTTTACTTCATATTAAACTCTCTTTAAAAGTCGTGCTAGCTGACCAACTGACCCAAACTAAATACTGGTCATGGATTAATGAAATGAAGAAAACATGTTTTGACACTGTTCGTTTTTTTTTCTCTCATTTCATCTGTGTGTTGTGTCAGTGTTTGTTCCACCAGACATTTAACAAATCATGAAAACTGAGCTCATCCCACCCAAAGGAACTTCAGCTGAATAAGATAAATGAAATGTTGAGAAAACTCACATCATGTACCTTTAAGAAGACCAATACAAAACAGTACTAGATACACTATACATCAAACAAGTGCATGTATGAGTTGATTTTTGTTTAATGTTTTGATTCATAGTTCATAGATTCATGTTTACTCTGTAATAATAGACATATGAGAGTGTGAATATACAGCTAACGGCACTTTATTTTTTTCATCTCTTCCAAACAGAGACCATGTTTTCATCAAGAAAGAAAGACGTCAAGACCTGCATCTTTTTAGACCAGTACATCACCCTGTGTTCTACTCAGTGCTGTTTACATGCACAACTTTTGTTTTCATCGGAATGAATCTGAATATAGTGTTGTTTAGATGAACGCCAAAGAAAGTGATCGGGTTCTTGAGCACGTTACGTCACAAGCTTTGACATGCGCACACCGTATGCAAAAATACACTCTATGGTCGATTTTTCTTTTATGCCAAAAATCATTAGGATAGTAAGTAAAGATCATGTTCCATGAAGATATTTTGTAAATTTCCTACAGTAAATATATCAAAACTTAATTTAAGTTTAGTAATATGCATTGCTAATGTAGTACTGAACTCTCTGGCTAAGCAGGGTGGGAGAGAAGGGGGCAGAAACCTTGGGTTATTTAGACACATACACGCATGGAACAAATTAAGTGATGCACAGAACCAAAAATTTGGTGAGAATGCCACACAGAGAGGGTGATCGGGTGAGTGAAATGCATTTATCAGGGGCTTTTTGTGTGACAATGAGAATATTGTGCACAGTTTTAAATATGTGTATTTATAGAGTTGGTGTGTTTCCTGAGAACCTCACCAACCAGAGTGGCTAAATTTGAATATTGCTCTTAACAGTTACGAAGTGTATTTGAAGTTATTTTTGAATGATTCAGATGTCTGATTTAATTCTGATAGGAATATTGTGTATGGGTTGAAATATTTTTATTTGTAGATTTGGTGTATTTCCTGGGAACCTCAGTGAAGTGGTTAGAATGGAATATTGCTGTGTTATTTTTGAAGAATTATTAAAGGAAATTGTTTTAGACATGCTTTATGTGATTTGACTTTGTTAATGTTTTGTATTTTGTGTATTTTTGGGACAGTTTGCCATGGTTTTGATTTAATTTGTCTCTTTATTTTGAGTTTATTGGTTTGTTTATTTTGTTATTTTGTTGTTTTCCCAACCTGTGATGTGGGGGTTTGTAAAGAGTTTTAAAGAATTGGGTAAATTAAATATATATGTATTAAGAGATTAAAGGACCTTGTAGTGAACGTTTGTACCCACACAACACTAAGAACTTCATTTGGACAACTTTAAATGAAATTCCAAACGTGGGTTCGGGAGGAGCCTAATCATTCAGTCCTGTCAATCATCATTACGAGCCTAAATAAGCAGCTCTCATTGCACTGTTCCAGCCTCAGTTCTTCCGGCATCCCTCCACCTCCCCTTTTCCTCCTCTATTTCTGTGATTCTCCCTCTAGGTTATATCGCGATGGGGGGTTGAACTCGGCGCTCAAGCCGAGCCTCGGGTTCGAGCCTCCATTAAGGACAGTAAGCCAAGTTTGTTTACCATTGCCCATCAGGACTGGATGGGCAGGCGAACTCGTGAAAGGCGATTTTGTCAATATTTAGATTTTTTTGCACCCTCAGATTACAGATTTTCAAATTGTTGTATCCTGGCCAAATAAAAAACAAACTGTACATTATTTATCCAGCTTGGTGAATAAGTTCAGGTGATGTATAAATCTCAATTCAAAAACAAACAATTTACCCTTATGACTGGTTTGTGGTCCATGGTCACATTTATCCATTTCTGGTCATAATTTGACGACAATGAGCATATAAACCACTGTATCGTGCTGTTTATAACTTATAACGCAGTAAAAGCATCCCTCCTGCGGACACTGAGAAAAATGAGCATTTTATGGGACACTCATTTCTACAACACTTTATTCAACAGGAAGAACAGCTAGCCCTCTCTCTCTCCCACTTCATTTCCTGTCATTGCTATACTGTCCTATCAAAAATAAAATGTGAAAATGCCAAAAATGTAAAAAAAAAAAAAAACGAGCATATCACTTTTAATCAGCTTTTAATCTGATTGAAATATCATTCCAGTCGAGCTCATGTGTTTACAGTACATGAAGGCTTTTTAGTCCGATTGAGCTATTATGAATCCGATTACTAACGGATTGTTTGGGTGCATGTAACGTAGCAAGTATGTGTTTTCATTAAAGCCAATTTCTATATAAACCTTATACAGTAAACCTTAAAATCTTGACTATAACAAATATCTAACAGACATGTTCTCTGTACTACACTGTAACTCACATTAACCTTATGTGACCTACCCTAGGACAACTAGCCCCATATTTTGTAGTTGTGCTTATATATTTTGTATGTGTGCTTATATACAAGTTTATTATGTAATATTGTTTGATAAAGTGACACAATCTGTGTCAACAAAACCTTCACAGACTTGTACGTGGAATTTATACATTTACATACATTGAAAATGCAACCCTTCTCTCAGAAAATTATTGCAGCTGCAAATTATTGCACATGCTTATTTTTTTGTTTGCATTGGAACAACACCAAAAAAAAAAAAAACAGAGAAGAAAAGTCAAATCTGATACAATTCCACACAGAACCTAAAAATGCACTGGACAAAATTATTAGCACCCTTAACTTAATATTTGGTAGCACCCCCTTTGGAAAAAATAACTTAAATGAGTCACTTCCTGTAACCAGGAATGAGTTTCTTACACCTCTTTACTGGAATTTAGGACCACTCTTCTTTTGCAAACTGCTCCAGGTCATTCAGATTGAAGAATGCCTTCTCCCAACTGCTGTTTTGAGATCTGTCCACAGGTGTTCGATGGGATTCAGATCTGGACTGCTTCTGAGTGCTTTTTGAACTGTCTTTCGGGTCATTGTCCTGCTGGAAGACCCATGACCTCTGGTGGAGACGCAGCTTTCTGACACTGGCCACAACATTGCGCCCCCAAATTATCCACCATTCGAACAATCCTTTGTTGAAATTTTTCATTAATCGTGCTTTTCCGTCCACGTCCAGGGAGGTTAGATACAGTGCCGTGAGCTGCAAACCTCTTGATGATATTGCGCACAGTGGACACAGGAACATTAAGATCTCTGGAGATGGACTTGTAGCCTTCAGATTGTCCATGTTTTTCCACAATTCTTTTTCTAAAATCCACAGACAACTCTTTACACTTCTTTCTTTTCTCCATGCTCAGTGTGACACACAACACAAAGGCTGAGTCAACTTTTCTCCATTTTAACTGGTTGCAAGTGTGATTACTATATTGCCCACATCTGGTACTTGCCACAGGTGTGTCTAAATACAAATTACAGGAGCATCACATGTTTGAAAAGCAAACTTTTCTTCTCTGTTTTTTGTGTTCTTGCAGTGCAAACAAAAACAATAAGCACGTGAATACCAAAACATTTGCAATTGGAACAATTTTCAGAGAGAAGTGTTGCCTTTTCTGACAGAATTGCAAAGGTGCCGATATTTTTCTCTAAACTCTCTAAACTTAAAAAAGTAAAAAAAAAAAAAATATATATATATATATATATATATGCCTATATATAGACATATATATAAGTAGCCACTCTAGGGTGTTATTAAATGGCCATAGCGTGAATTATTTCCCTTAAAATACTTTCTAAAACACAGCTGAGTACAGGTGTGTGATACATGAATGTATTGCTTTGCATAATTGTGTACAACTATATATTTCAACGCAATCATTCAATAAGTTGAATAGGTATGCTTTTTGAAGAAGACTATTCCAGTATCTTGCAACTTGAAATTTACAACAAAGCAGCATTGTGTCTTAAACTCACTGTGTGGGTATATTTGGGTATATTTGTAGCATTAGCCAAAAATACATTGTATGGCTCAAAATAATCTTATTTTAAGTAAAGATCATGTTCCATGAAGCTATTTTGTAAATTTCCTACCATAAATATATCAAAATGTAATTTTTGATTAGTAATATGCATTGCTAAGAACTACATTTAGGCGATTTTCTCAATATTTTATTTTTATTTTTTTGCACCATAACATTCCAGATTTTCAAATAGTTGTATCTCGGCAAGGTTACTGCAGTAATTTGGGTGTGATTTGTGTGCATTGTACCTTTACTTCTCATTGTCTCAATGACATTGTACGCCCTTACTGTCATTTTGATGATGGTTATTTTAGGATTGTGTTTTGGATATTGATATTGCTATTGAACTGTTTCAATGTTTTGCTTTAATATAAAAATGCTTGCACGTGCAATACTTGCTTTGTTATGATGAATAAGCAACAGCTGTGAAAGTTGGGTGTATGAATTTGATGACATGTAATCAATCACAAAGCTTAACAAGAGGGCGTACAGTGGAGAAGAAAGCATGTTGCAACATCAAACGGAGATGAGACAAAGACTATTTGGTAAAGAAAAGGAAGAGTGCAAGATGCAGACAGCAGCATATAAATGACACAGGAAGTTGTTTATATATAACTGGAATTCCCCAAAAAGAAGTATCAAATAGGTCTGAGGAGTAAACCACTCAAGCGTGAAGGACACCTGATAGCTGCCGACTGGTGAGTATTTCATGGTTTTGGCTAGATTTGACTTTTATTTGCCTTACCTGAATAATCATAGGTTAAACTCATAGGTTAAAGATGTAAGATAAAAGGACACACCAAGGAACAAGTGCTAGCGACTGTAGTCTGCAGAAACATGTTCATCTGAGCACTGAATAAAATTTGTGCTGACTGAACAAAAGTTCCTGTTGTCTTGTCTTGCACAATCTCTAGGGTTTAAAAACATGCTGTGAGGTGGTAACAAGAGGTTTTAAACAGGACCTTCACAACCTTCACACACCAGCAGCAGACAAGGCTGAATTTTAGAAAAATGGCCGATCATGAAGAAAGAATTTGCGATCTGGAAAACAACACAGGTGAGCTTACAAAAAAGAAAAGAGATCTGGAAAACAAAACAGACGAACTTGAAAGAAAGAAAAGAAATCTGGAATACAAAACAGATGAACTCGAAGAAAAAACAAAAGATCTGGAAAACAAAACAGATGAGCTTAAAAATAAGAAGAGAGATCTGGAATACAAAACAGATGAGCTGGAAGAAAAGGCCGAGAATCTGGAAAGACAAACAAATGGTCTGGAAAACAAAACAGATGAACTTGAAGAAAAAACAAAAGACCTGCAAAACCAAATGGAAGAGCTTGCAAAAAAGAAAAGAGATCTGGAAAACAAAACAGATGAGCTGGAAGAAAAGACAGAGAATCTGGAAAGACAAACAAAAGCTCTGGAAAACAAAACAGATGAACTTGAAAGAAAGGAAAGAGATCTTGAATACAAAACAAATGAGCTTGAAGGAAAAACAGAAAATCTGGAAAGAAGAATTCGAAATCTGGAAGCGAAATATTGGTCCTGATCTAAAGAACTCTCAGAAGTGACGATTGAGGAAGTACTGCTAAACATGAGGTACAACAATAAATACAATCACATTCTTTTAAAATTAGCAAATATTATAGACAATAACAAATACTAAATAATAATAATAACAATAATAATAAATGAGTTGAGTGATGTTTGTTTGGTTCATCTGTTTGTTACCTTCATATTAAAACTTTGGCGTTATAGTTGTAAAACTATATCTAACTTTACAAATTTAGTCATTAATTAGCAATGTGTTTTAACACTGTCTGTTTTTCTTTCTTTCATCTACAATGTAAAAAAACAATTTGTTGAGTCAACTTAAAATATTTTGTAACCTGGCTGCCTTAAAAGTTTTAGTTCAGTCAACTCAAAAAAAGTTTATTCAATTTGAAATGTTAAATTATACTAAGTGACTACTTAGATATTTGAGTTGAATCAAATTTTAAGGCAGCTGGGTTACTTACCCATCTGTTAAGTTTAGCAGACACAAATATCTAAGTTGTTACTTAGTACAACTTAACATTTCAAGTTGACTAAACTTATTTTAGTTGACTGAACTTAAAATGTTAAGGCAGCAGGGTAACAAATTATTTTAAGCTGACTCAACAAATTGTGTTTTTTTATTTTTTACAATGTACTGTTGTATTAGTGTTTGTTCCACCAGAAGTATTCAAACAAACAATGAAAACAGTGCCAACCAGCGCATCTCACCTACCAAAACTTTACTTGAATAAACATTAACAAAAATGAGGAAGTGCTCAGATGATCAATATTTTCACAAAGTTGAATGAAATGTTGAGAAAACTCATATTATGTAGTCTATACCTTTTAGAAGACAAATGCAAACAGTAAATAAACATCTCCATTAATGTGCATGTATGAGTTGTGCTGTTTTCCAAAAAAGTTTCATATTTACTTTATAATAAGATCACAAATGTAACAGCAGTTTATTTGTTTCATCTGTTCCACACAGAGTCCATGTTTATGACCAATGGGAGCTCATGAAGACCTCAAGTTTTGACCACATTTAAAACAGTCACACATTTGACAAAATTTATATGTATATATATATATATATAAACTTATCATTTCTAAACATTAAAATCTTGACTACAACAAACTGTTACTACACTGTTAACACACATGAACTTTTTTTGTATGAGGTCACAATGAATGGGGTAAGTTGTCACACTAATCTTGTCAGTTATAGAAATACACCATTAACTGCACATAGCTTTACTTTTCTGTTTGTCCAGCTGTCTAAACCAGAGTTGAAACTTTGAATGGGATTTATGGGTTATGATACAGAGCAGGTTTAGCACTGCTTTTGCAGGAGTGATGCATTCACTGAAGTGGAGAAGAAACCTTTTTAATTGTGCAGTTATGGTCCAAAAATTCTGAAATAACATTAGAAATATAGAAGCCCAACTAATGGACAAGAGCAGGACAAGCCGTTATTTAAACAGATAATTTGGCATATTCATCCAATCAAAGATATTGACAGCGATTCCAGTGATTGTCCAGGATTCATTCTTAACCCATGATTAAGATGACACTTAATTATGTTTTGGAGCTTTGAAGCTTTCCAGCCGTCCAGCCAGATGTGTTGACAACTGCTGGGGCGCCTTTTTCGAAGGCAACTATGGACGCAGTTTCCGTCATTACAAATAGAGTTCAGTGGAACTTCCATCCATAGTTAGCTAATGATGCTTTTGGGAAAATGCACGACTTGTGCATTCAATGTAAATAAGATGCAGGAGAAAAAACAGTTAGCACCAAAATGTGTGATACATGCTTCAAAAAGTCTTCATATATTAACATATACACATGATAAATAAATAAATACATATGTTCTTTGAAGTTTTTCTGCCTAGTGTGTCATAGCGCTTCATAATTTTGTAACTGGGCAGTGCTTTTGTTGAACAGATGGAAGTGGAGTTATTTAGACTGGATAAAAAGGGTGATTAATGTGGACTGGACAGAAGAAGTAGAAGTGGAAGTTTAAACAAAAATACAAACTCCCGGGTCTCACAGACAAGGTTTAAGCCTAGTCCCAAATTAAAATGTACTGTAAATCTGAGCTGTTTCAACTCAAATAAACTTGCACTGACTAATCTTAAAATAAATTGGTGTCTTTGTTGTATCTCAAGATGCACATCAGTAAGGCATGTTTATAAAAATTACTTAAATGTCCTAATTGAACTATGGCCTAATCCTGGCCAATATTTTAGTTTTTTTTTTTTACAAAATGAAGCTCTTCTTGAAGCACTGCGTTCAAATGAGGCTTCTAATGCCACCAATGGCGTCACTTCACTAAAATACAATCCTCAATATGGAGCTCCGACTGGAAGTATATTTGAGCTATGCTTGTGCTCTGAGAATCTGTGTTTTCATTGTTATACACTAGGGGCGCTATTGCACATCTTCTGTACAGTATTTCCAAAACACAAGTGAAGAAGAAAACTAAATGCTTCCACATGTAACCTAACACGGTCGTCAGACATAAAACAGCATCAAAACCATAGATATGTAAAACTGTGTAACGTTATGGAATAAAATGTCGACCCATGAAGAGATAATAATGACTGTCAAGCTTTGGGGTGTTGATCAACTCCATCTAAGTTTTGACTGTCATGAATAGTCTTTTTTTTAGTGTTTAGTTCAAAGTGTTGTTCACTTTTAAGTCCACTTTTAGTATACTTGCAGTACGAACTAAAAACATAGATGTAAACTAGTTGTGTACTCAAACTTTACTTCTGTTATACTTAAAGTATACTTAAAAGTATACTTTTATATACTAGAACGTGGGCCAATTTAGTCCCAAGGACTATTGAAATAGTTCATTATAAAGTATAATACTAGTACACTGATATTTGTATAATTACTGTATAAAGTATGCTTAAAAATATACTTGAACTTTACTTAATCATTTAATTGTCACCCCCCATTTTTTTAAATAGGCATGAAAGTGCACTATCCGAACTTAAATTGTTGTAATTCCTGAACACTTTGGAATACAGATCTAAGGTTGGTCTCTTTTAAAAGAAGACAGACAGCAGATTATTTCAGAAGTTTTCAAAAAAATAAAATATTAATAAGTTATAGAAGTTTAAATTTACTAAAAAGAAAATGCACTGTACCATTTTTATTATATTTTATATAAAATACATATTTTACATAACAGGTTTTACCCTAAATTTGGTATCAAATTGAAGCCTTATGTCTAAATAAGTTATGTTCCAAATTTGAAGTTGATATGAAAAAAATGGAGGTTCCTGTAAAAGTTTGTTTGGGGTGTTATACCACAAACAGCCACCGGGTGCCATACAAACTCTATAGAATTTTTTAAAATGCATTTTTCTGTCACAAACGTCTAAATTTCTCTGTCAGTTTTACTTCTATCACAAAATAACCACCAAATAAGAAATCCTGAGACTCAGACCTTTCCAATGACATGTTTTTTGTCAAGATTATAAAAAGTTTGGATTCTAAAAGACCATAATGCATTTTGTAATATGGCACTTGACACCGCTGCTAAGGGGGAGGAGACCGCCAAAAGATTTTACACTACCATTTCCATGGTAACGCAATGTACGATTTCAAAATGGTTTCATTTCATAGGATGATTCTTGGGCTTCTAAGCTTTCAAATGATATATAATTTATGATGATTACTAAAATATTTGATAGAGAAAAAGGACAACGAAAAAAAGAGCGCCAAGCGTCCCACAGGTGGGACGGTGACAGTTAAAATAAACTTGATATATACTTCTTTTTGGTAAGGGTCAGAGCAGTTCATAACACCACAAAGTCCTCAAGATCTGCAGCTTTAGACCAGATTTAAAGCTAAATAAATGAATATGAAATTCATTAGTTCTCTTTGTCACATTGAATCCATCTAATCGAATGCCTATTATGCATCACAGTAAGACTGATGTGGGGCCGAACATCTGTTCACTTAAAAATAAATCACTTCCAGTCAATGATTTAACAACTACAAACATCCTGGACTTTATGGTACTATATAAAACATGGCCAGAAGACATTCCTCAGTGAGACAGCCCCTGCTAACCTTACTTTTGTGAATCTGCTGAGCTGATTTGTTGAACTGTAAGTAATGTCAGTTAGCTGTCTGTTTGTTTGTTTAATTCTCCAATTACATGTTATTGTCAGATTTTATTGCTGATTTGAAATATCATTGAGATTTTCATTGGTATTGCCTGTATAAAATAGTATCCTAAGGAAGGATGTTCATCAGTCTGATCTCCTTCAGATGACTTTGTTTTACATGATTTGAGCTAAAGAAACTATCACTATTACTGACAGATTGTAATGCTGTTTTGAAATGTTACTGAAGTGTAATCTTCTTGGCAAATAATTTTGGAGATTCTCATCTTTTCCCATTCCCATTCCAGTAGATAGCTGCTTTCTTGCATGCATGTGTTCATATTTAGTCATCTCTTTGGAATTTAAACCACACTTAGGCTCTTATATGGTTAATGAAGAACAGAGGAAAATATGAAACTGTTTTCATTTTGGGGTCTCCACGTGATACCCAGAGCATTCAGACTTGCTAAATAAGATGATTTGGTGTGTCGTATTAAAGTACCATGGTATTACCATCATCACTGTACCAAATGAACAAACCAGTCACTAGACACGTGCTCATCTGGGCGGTGAATCACTGGACTGAATCATCCTCTGTTTGCCTTGCACAATCACAAGGGTTTATAAGTGTGAAGTGTTTAACAAGAGCTTTCAAACAGGACCTTCACCATCTTCACACACCAGAAATGACAAATTCAACAGCAGTGGTCAGAGACATTTACGAAGGGATGGATGCTAAAGACTGTAATGATGATCAACAGAAAAAAAAACACAGAGACAAGCAGCTGGATAGAAATCCTGATGTTCTCTTCAGAGTGTATCGATCAGCTAACAGTACACCTGATAAGAAAAATCTACATATTCTACTCTTCAGACCCACTAAAGATCCAGTCTGGTGGATGAATTTAATCAAAGATACATATCCAAAACTCTCTGCTCAGCAGACTAACAGACGAGCTCCACAGCCAGTCCGAGATGTGATTCAGGTTGCTGGTAGTTTGAAGGAATTGCAAGAATTCTGTACAGCTTTTCCAGGCCATCTGAAGAAGATTAATGACAGTTTAGAGGAAAGTCATGTCGATGTCCAGGACACTGAAAACCTGAGAGCATTAATACAAAATCTGGAGGCACGAATTCAAAATCAAGAAGCAAAATCACTAGATCATGAAGAAAGAATAAAAAATCTTGAAGAAATAATCCAAGCTAACAGAAAAAGAATTCAAGATCAGGAAGCAAGCAAACATCTGGAGCACCGATTAGAAAACTTAAGACTTCAACACTGACGAAATTGAAGTACTGCCTGAGGTACAAAATCTTTCAAAACAGCCAATTGTTTACAAATGATTCAAGATGCCAAAATTATTAATCGTATCAGACAAATGTGTTAAGTAGAGTTTGTTTGGTTTATATGTTTGTTACTTTACCTTATCCTAAATCTGTTTTTGAACATCATAGGGTCAACATAACTTGAATTAACAAAATGTGTGAAATATATTCCTTAACGATGCTTATGTTCATGTGCGGTGTTATGATTCATCATCTATCAACAGCTCTTCTGTTTTCATTCTCTCTCTGAATATTTTTGTTAAAAATTACTTTATGTTATAGTCTAGAGTCAGTGAAGTACCATAAATCAACAGATAGAATAGACATTTGAGATCATAAATATAACAGCAGTTTATTGTTTTATCTCTTTCACACAGATGCCATGTTTTTACCTGACGGGAACCTGAAAAAACTCAAGATCTGCATCTCTTGACCAGATTTAAAGCAGAACAAATATCAATATCTTGTGTTTCTAATCTCTTCCACATTTAAGCCAATTGTATAATCTTATATCTAGTGTATATTTTTCAGGGTGTGTTTTTTATAAGCCAATTTCCATATAAATACATATATATTTCTATATAATTTCTATTTGTCACTTTATCTAATGTAATCTAAACAAAATATAGAAAAAAATTGCAGACGCCCCAGTGGACATGATGTCACACTGTATGTTTTGTCTCAACCAAAATGTCCATTAAACTGTTACAATGTTTTTTAATGTGGTTTTATTGTGGTCACCTGTTTAATCAATAAATAAAACATGCAGAAACTCTCCAGTCTCCATTGAGACACAGCATTAAATCCATTAGACAGCGCCCTCTTCTGGACTGAGTTTGTTATGAGACACAAATTCTGAGTCAAACCTGTTTTCAGGTTAACCTTACACTAGTTTGTCACACTTCCCTGTGTGACATCTAGCCCCACTCTCCTCTGCTTGATGAGAATTATTAAAGAATGGTTAGAAATAGATTCTATTAATTCTATTAATGTAACAGTTCATTAAGAGCAATGAACGACTGAGTAGATGCACTTCGTTACAGTTTTTCTCAATTGCTTAAACACATTTCTTGAAATTATGCCTCTTTGTTGCAAAATTCTAAACACAAATCCGAAACTTCTAACTCAGTTGCCCGAACTTACTATATTCAGGTCAAAATGAAGCTCTCCACTCAAAACAACTCAATCTTGCTGAAAAAAAAACAAACTTTGCTCTCAGACATGACACACAAACCCTCAAACACACACACTGTTAATTTATTGTAGTGTAGAGTACAGCACAAAACATCCTGTCTGTGGTCTGGGACAGGCCAAACAACCTCCTCAACATCACAGACTAAATTGGCCCTGGACAGACAGCGACGGTAAAATCCTCTTGCATGCCTGATCCAACCCTGGCACGCATCAACTAAAAGATACGAGACTGCTTGTTTTCTTACCCTTGCCCTTCCTATTTCTCTTCCATGTTGTTGTCACATTACTGTATGCATTACTGTAAAGAAAATACATTACAAAGTCATTGTGAAATAGAAAAGAAAAAAGAAATATGGGTGAAGGTGGAAATATAAATTAGAAAGTCCACTGTCAGAATTTGTAAGTCTTGTGTTGTCCTCTGTCTGTATATGCTTTCCAGTTGTAGGTTCATGAGATGCTGAGATGTAGGTATTTCAGAGAACTGCTTTATCATTGGTTGATCATAGTCTCTACATTAGTGAAAGTCAGTATTCACTTGAACAATTCATGGCAATTTTACAAGAAGGCTAATAGAAATGTGTAGAATATGCTTGACAGTTTATGACAGCTAGATCAAAAAATTAGCATTTACTGTAAAGACATACATGATGAGCTAATGACTTGATGTTTTGAGGGGTAAGACTATAGCACAGAGAACTATATGCATGTAATACATTTTGCGCAACATGACAGAAGGAACTGATAATGTAGGAACCACAGACAAATCAGTTGCATAATCAGCTGCATGAATGTACCAAAGCAAACACAACTTGTTCAAAAAAATTAGAAACATTTTATGATGTGCACAAGTAGATGATGTGGAGGTTGAACACGTAGTTTTGAGAATTTAATTTCTGATCTGAGAAAAGCACCAAACTGTAAGCTGACTTTGGCCCTTTTATCTAAATCGAAGGTTTTGATTGGTGTGTGATAAATTTTGACTCCTAGTGATTCCACTTGGGTAATCGTGTGCTAACTGAGCTCCAACTTTGCAGACTTGAGTGAACAATACTGAATGCTAGTGCTTTCTAAATGACCACATGGTGTAAGCACTGAGAATTGTAGGGATTTGTGTGTAGAGTTTTGCAGTAACAGTTCACCAAATCTGACTCATGTGTTAAAGCAGGGGAATAGTGTTGATAGTTCAGGGAAATGGGCGTTGTTTCTTTCTTTCTTTCTTTCCTTCTTTCTTTTTTCTTCTGCTATTGCACACTGAATAACACATCAATTTTTTTTTCTTCTGACAAACACTGTTTCTCTAGTTTTTAGTCCCAATCATCCTCATTCTGCTGTTTTCTTTTCTGTTGTCATGTTTACTTTGTATTTGACTGTAATTTTACTACAGAAACAAGCTGATTAATTGAGACTTTAGTTTGTTTAGTTTCAGTTTGAGTGACTTCTGGAAAACACAAACTCTTGCCAAATATGTGGTGGGCAAAAACAAGTTTCGTCCTTCATCCCTGTGGTTTGCATGACTGCAAGAGAATCTCTCACATGATGTGGAAGATCAGATTTCAGTATCTGTAAAGCAGAAATGTCAGCTGTTGTATGACATGTATGAAGGACTGGATGTTGAAAACATCACTGAAACAGCATAAAAGAAGTAAAATTATTGCTATTTAAGGAATTATTTTCTTGATTGAATATTACTAAATAGTACTTAAGTATCTTTTGATTCCCAAGCCTACGGGTTAACATGTTAAATTCAACTTTTTTGTTCCACCAAACATATGTCTGGATTCCGCTGTTGTGATGGTAACAAACTACACTTTTACGTGCTTCTGACTGCAAGAAAATCATGGTTTATTTGTCGTGCAACTTACTGACAAATAAACCATGATTTTCTTGCAATCAGATGCATGTAAAAGTGTAGTTTGTTACCATCGCAAAGTAAAAGTGCTTTCTCTTATTAAATGTTGTTTTTAATGTTGAGGTTATTTTAGCTTCATGTGAAGTTTGCTTCACACATTTAGTTAAATGTGCTTTACCATTCAACTGAACTGTGCATGCATTTTAGACATTGCTTATTTTTAATAAAGGTATGGATTTTTTAGCATCATTTAGAATCGTGTGTGAAATGTCATTTGCTAATTCTGAAAATTCTGTCATTTAAATCCCATATGATGTGTTTTTATCTAACAAAAACAGCAGTAAACAGAGAAAAATCCTGACACTCAGTATGACGGTACTGTAAGAATAAAGCGCTGTGTTATTGCTCAAAGTGACAATCACTTTTTTTTTCAGCAAAATTTTCAGCAAAATGTTTGATTCTGTTATTGTTAGATTGTAGTGCTGATTTGAAATGTTACGGAAGTGTATTTTTGTCAAACAGTTTTGAAAGATTTAATCTTCCTCCATTCCAGTAGATACTGGCTGTATTTGTTTGCACACTGCATAGTGTAAAACTACAATTTGGGTTTAATGGTGTTAAAGTAGTAAGATGGCTGTAAAGTCACCTGACTTCCCTTAACTTCTTTCCAGTAAATCACCAAGATGCAGAGAATTTGCTCCATCATCATAAGGGTGCAGTTCTCCTATTATCGTTGTTGCACCAGTTTGCATTATTAATTGTGTTCACCTCATTGTAACCATATGTTTATGAGCATCAGCTAAAATAATACAAATTGTGCCTTTGGACCTGACTGTAGATACGCCTTTGGATGCACCTAGCTTAGGCTCTGGCTAACCCTGGATAGCCTGCTGAAAAATCCAGCAAAACCAGCATGGATTTCAAGCTGGTCCAGGCCGGTTTATGCTGGTTAGTGCTGGTATAGTGCTGGTCCAGGCTGGTTTATGCTGGTATAGTGCTGGTCCATGCTGGTTTGTACTGGCATGGTGCTGGTCCAGACTGGTTTAAACTGGGTATAGTGCTGGTCTAGGCTGGTTTGTGCTGGTATAGTGCTGGTCCAGGCTGGTATAGTGCTGGTCTAGGCTGGTTTGTGCTGGTATAGCTGGTCCAGGCTGGTTTATGCTGGTATAGTGCTGGTCCAGGGTTTATACTGGTATAGTGCCAATATATTGCTGGTGCAGGCTGGATTGTGCTGGTATAGTGCTGGTCTAGTGCTGGTCCAGGCAGGTTTATACTGGTATAGTGCCAATATATTGCTGGTGCAGGCTGGATTGTGCTGGTATAGTGCTGGTCTAGGCTGGTTTATGCTAGGTTGGTTTATGCTACATAGTGCCCAGCTGGATTGTGCTGGTATAGTGCTGGTAGGCTGGTTTATGTTGGTCTAGTGCTGGTCCAGGTTGGTTTATGCTGGTATAGTGCCAGTATAGTGCTGGTGCAGGCTGGATTGTGCTGGTATAGTGCTGGTCTAGGCTGGTTTATGCTGGTATAGTGCTGGTCCAGGTTGGTTTATGCTGGTATAGTGCCAGTATAGTGCTGGTGCAGGCTGGATTGTGCTGGTATCGCTGGTCCAGACTGGTTTATTCTGGTATACCGCTAGTGGAGGCTGGATTGTGCTGGTATAGTGCTGGTCTAGGCTGGTTTATGCTGGTCCAGGCTGGTTTATGCTGGTATAGTGCCGTATAGTGCTGGTGCAGGCTGGATTGTGCTGGTATAGCTGGTCTAGGCTGGTTTGTGCTGGTATAGTGCTGGTCCAGGCTAGTTTATGCGTATAGTGCTGGTCCAGGCTGGTTTATGCTGGTATAGTGCTGGTCCAGGCTGGTTTGTGCTGGTATAGAGCTGGTCCAGACTGGTTTATGCTGGTATAGTGCGGTATAATGCTGCTGCAGGCTGGTTTGTGCTGGTATATTGCTGGTCCAGGCTGGTTTGTGCTGGTATAGTGCTGGTCCAGGCTAGTTTATGCTGGTATAGTGCTGGTCCAGGCTGGTTTATGCTGGTATAGTGCTGTTCCAGGCTGGTTTGTGCTGGTATAGAGCTGGTCCAGGCTGGTTTATGCTGGTATAGTGCTGTTCCAGGCTGGTTTGTGCTAGTATAGAGCTGGTCCTAGGCTGGTTTATGCTGGTATAGTGCTGGTATAATGCTGCTGCAGGCTGGTTTGTGCTGGTATAGTGCTGGTCCAGGCTGGTATAGTGCTGGTCCAGGCTGGTTTATGCTGGTTTAGTGCTGGTGTAGGATGGTTTATGCTGCTATAGTGCTGGTCCGAGCAGGTTTATGCTGGTATAGTGGTAGTATAGAGCTGGCCCAGGCAGGTTTATGTTGGTAAAGTGGTCTAGCTGGTGGGCCAGCATATCCATGCTGTTCTCAAGCAAAAGAGAGCTGGTGATGCAGGTTCACTAGCAGGGTGTTGCAGGGTTGAGAGTCAGTAGGACAGCTGTCTGTAACACTGCACAAGCAGTGTTTTGGGGACAAACTAGTTTTTGCTTTCATATTTTTCTATTTAACACATTAATGATGTAAAAGAAAAAATATATGTAAGGTTAAAACATATGATTTACTGAATTATGTGATATACTGCAATTTCTTTTTCTCCATCTGCTGAAAGTAGAAATGAACATTTTAATTGCTTTAGTTATGATTACATTATTAATCAGTGTCAATTGTAAACTGGTAAAACGTTTCAAAGCATCAAAGGAATTTTCTCCTGTTTCATAAGACACAAATCAGTTAAAAAGAGCTTTAGTACACTGCCTTATGAAATCGTTTAGAGATATGAAAACAAAAAAAAAAATGCCTAATATAAGCTTAATTATAAGCAATTTGTTCAACAACAGGTGTTATGAAAACAGCTCTTTCAATGGGACTGTAGATACGGTGACTACAGTTGTAATGCTGTTTCACCAGCATACCTGCTTACCGTGCTGGGGACCAGCAAACCAGTAACCAGCATCCCATGCTGGTCCCAGCATGCAAAACATGCCATATGCTGGTGACCAGCAATGTGGGATTTTTCAGCAGGGTGATGCTAAATGTAAATTCAGTAAGATTGTTATTCACGTCGGCGCTAATGATGTTCAACATCGTCAGTCAGAGATCACTAAAAATAACAATAAAGAGGTGTGTGAACTTGCAAGTATGGTGTCAGCCAGTGTAATATGCTCTGGTCACCTTACTGCTTATCTTGGTGACAAGATACATACTGTAGCAGACTGTCGACACTCATTGGCTGGATGTCTAAGTGGTGCCCATAGAATAACATAGGTTTCATAAACAATTGGACAGTTTTTTGGGGGGCAGACCTGACCTTTTGAAAAGAGTCTTCATCCCTCCAGTGACAGTTATGTTGTTGAGTAATGTTATGTTGCAGATGTGGACACGTTGTGTGCTAACACCGGTTGTTCCTCCTGAGAACTTTACACTTTGTGCTTTGAGATTTGTTTAGTTTCAGTTTGAGCGACTTTTTCTGAAAAACACAAACATATTGACTCCTGCCAAATATGTGGTGGGCTGAACAAGTTCCTTCTTTCGTTCCTGTAGTGTGCACGATTGCAAGAGAATCTTTCACATGATGTGGAAGATCACATTTCAATATGGGTAAGACAGAAATGGCAGAAAGCTGACTTTAGCTGGAAAAATTACTCTTTGTTATTGTCCTCTTGCATTATTGACAAATTACTTTCCTGTTTGACACTGTAAAGCTGCTATATAATTAAAGGTGACTTGACTTGACTGACCGATGCCATTTCTAGTCAGTGCTGGTGTGTGAAGATGGTAAAGGTCCTGTTTAATCCCTCCTGCTAACCACCTTACACTTATAAACCCTAGTGATTGTGAAAAATAATTGTAAGGTGACACTAACTTTAATTCAGTCAGCACATATGTGATTCAGTGCACAGATGAGCACTTGTCTCCAGACTGGTTTGTCCACATTAATCTTAAACTGAAACCATAATACCACTGTACTTTATATATATATTTTTTTTTCTTCACATTAACCCTGGGTCAAGATCTTGGGCTAAGAATAGATCCTAGATTTTCAGATTTTTAAATTTCACACTGTACATTCATAAACCAAGTTAACATTCTTATTTGCATATCTGGCATCACTATCATTGCCCCCCAAAAAATGCAAAAGAATAAATGCATTTTTTCTATCAGATCCTGTAAAACTCTGGGTTGGGCATAAGCATAGCTTAGTACTGTATATAAAGAAGAAAGAAGTTAAAATAACTTAACCAGTCCCAATAATAGGCGTGTGCTGGCATTTGGTAATGTGATATATATCACAATAATGAACATGCACAATATTGTGACAATAACTGACAGTAATTTTTATTACAAATTATTCCGATTTTTTTAAATGTATTTGAAGACAACAAACCCTTGATATTGTTTGAAAATATTTTGATTCTTTATTGCTCGGTCGCACCTTAATTAGGGCTATTATGTCCATTAGTTAACATTAGTTAATTCATTAGTTAACACAAACAGTGAAAAACTCTTCTAAGCATTCATTAATCTTAGTTAATTTCAATATTTAACATATATACCATGATAAAAGCTTTAGCAATTATGGCAGCATGAAAATCTGATACTGTCACATGCCTAATCAGTAGTATTGATACTGGCCTTCAGTTATAAAAAAAAGATGCCAATATACAAATATTTAAAATATACTGTCTTTGTTTATTCGGGGTTATGCTCAGTGACAAGATAGAAGGGTATTGTGAGGGTGGTGTCTGGGGGTTAAAGCTAGTGTTGTGTCCTACCTTGTGAAAGAAATAGACACATTTATGTTTAAAGATCAAGTTGTATACACACACCCCTTTTTCGATTTCAGAGTCATGTGAACAAACCAGTCAGTAGACGTGTTCATGTGGGCGGTGATTCACTGGAACTATATATGGAACTATACCAGCACTGGAAATCACAAGGGTTTATAAGCGTAATGTGTTCAGCAAGAGATTTTAAACAGGACCCTGACCATCTTCACACACCAGCACAGATATGGCAAATCTAACAGCAGTTGTCAGTGATATTGAAAATCTAAAACGATTAATAAAAGATCTAGAGGCAAGAATGAAAAATCAAGAAGCAATATCACCAGTTCTGCAGTCAAGAATTCAAGATCAAGAAACAAAATCAAAAAATCTGGAGGGAAGAATTAAAAATCAAGAAGACCTATTACCAACTCTGCAGTCAAGAATTCAAGATCAAGAAACAAAATCAAAAAATCTGGAGGGAAGAATTAAAAATCAAGAAGACATATTACCAACTCTGCAGTCAAGAATTCAAGATCAAGAAACAAAATCAAAAAATCTGGAGGAAAGAATTAAAAATCAAGAAGACCTATCACCAGGTCTACAGTCAAGAATTCAAGATCAAGAAACAAAATCAAAAAATCTGGAGGCAAGAATAAAACATCTGGAAGAAATAAGAAATATCAAGATGCAAAAGTCTGGAGGGAAGAATTCGAGATCATTACCAAACAAGTCAAGAATTCCAGAGATCAAAAAACTGGAGGGAAGATTAAAAATCAAACCTAAAATCTGGAGGGAAGAATCTGGAGGGAAAATGAAAAATCAAGAAGCAATATCACCAGTTCTGCAGTCAAGAATTCAAGATCAAGAAACAAAATCAAAAAATCTGGAGGGAAGAATTAAAAATCAAGAAGACCTATTACCAACTCTGCAGTCAAGAATTCAAGATCAAGAAACAAAATCAAAAAATCTGGAGGGAAGAATTAAAAATCAAGAAGACATATTACCAACTCTGCAGTCAAGAATTCAAGATCAAGAAACAAAATCAAAAAATCTGGAGGAAAGAATTAAAAATCAAGAAGACCTATCACCAGGTCTACAGTCAAGAATTCAAGATCAAGAAACAAAATCAAAAAATCTGGAGGCAAGAATAAAACATCTGGAAGAAATAATTAAAGCTAACAGATAAAGACCAAATTCAAGAAGTACTGCCTGAATATGAGGTACAAATCTTTCAAAACAGAAAATAGTTACAAATGGTTCAAGATGTCAAATTAATTAGTCATGTCACACAAATGTGAGCTGAGTGAGTTTTTATGTTTGTTACTTCTGTCTTAAAAAATGTTTTTGAAAGTTGGTTTACACTGTACTAACCCTAACATAACTTTAAGTCATGAATTAACAAAATGTAGGAAATATATTCTTTAATGATGCTTATGTTCATGCGCGGTGTGATTCATTCTCTCTCTCTGAATATTTTCATTAATAATTATTCTATATGTCACAACCTGGGTCTAGAGTCAGTGAAGGAACATATCGAATAGACATTTGAGATCATAAATATAACAGAAGTTTATTGTTTTATCTCATTCACACAGATGCCATGTTTTCACCTGATGGGAACCTGAAAAAAACTCAAGATCTGCATCTCTTGACCAGATTTAAAGCAGAACAAATATCAATATCTTGTGTTTCTAATCTCTGCCGCATTTAACACAACTGTATAATCGCATGACTGTCACACATTTTATTCTAGTATATGTTTCTCAGAGTGTGTTTTAAATCAATTTTCATATAAACCTTATATTTCTATGGAATTTCTATGTATCAATTTCTACATAAACTAAAATCTTGACTTAAAAAAAATCTAATTTTGGAAAAATGGAATCTGAATTTAAAAAAAAGATCTAAAAATCAAATCTAAAGTTTCACTGTTATTACACTGTTAATACATTAACCTTTCATGGCATGACCTTCATTGAACTCTTATAATGTGTGTTTGTGTGGTTTTGTGTTCATCTGTTTAATCACTTTAAAAAAAAACATAAATAAATAAAAGCCACTTTGGTTATTTGAGTTCTTTATGCAGTTTTCTTTGTTAGGGTAACACATTTCATGTGCAAACAAAAAAGTCAAACTGTAAGAATGCAGAATTTGAGCAGAATTTTCACAAAGTCTCACAAAACTGTTTTGTAACATCTGGAACAAGTCAAGTCAAGTCAAGTCAAGCTTTATTGTCATTCTGCTACATGTGTGGACATATAGTAGAACGAGATGTCGTGTCTCACAGGACCACGGTGCTACATACTAGTTAACCATAATATAAACATACAACAGTACACGAATAAGAAAAGCAATTACAGACTTATACAACAGTTAACCATTTGACTATACATATACTATAAATACTATAACTACAATAAATAATTGATTTGATAATTGAACAGAACAGCATGATCTTTTATAATGAATATAGATTCCTTTAGTTGAACCACTGTTTAAAATGAAACTGAAATTACGACTGGAACATTTCATTTTTGTAACATCTGGAATCAAATTCTATTTTCGAATACTATTTAGGCACATCAGAAATATGCTTAGAAATTAGAAATGCCGTCCTAGACACCATTAAATCCATTAGACAGCGCCCTCTTCTGGACTGAGTTCGTCACGAGACCTTGCTCAAATAGCTGTGTATTAGAATACATGGTAAAAGTTAAACAAAGAAAAATCATTCATGATTTGAAAATGATTGAAAAAATAATACCTGTACCATATTCCACATGTTTTAAAGTAGACAGTTATTGACACTGTTAATGAAAACAGACATTATTATTATTATTATTTAATAATTTATTTTAATTTTTACGACAACCTGCCTGGTCTGTTTAATTGTTTACATCAAAACTACCTTCATTATATAATAAGGGTGTCACATCAGGTTAGTTTTATTGTGCTCAGTTCAGACCCAATAAATAGTGCAACATATCATAGTATTAGATTTTAGTTTGGAGAAGATAACACACAAACAAACAAACAAACAAACAAAAAAAAAATCTAATTTAAGACACTTTATAAGTAGCAGATGATGAAAACTAGTACAAGTAGCACACCTGTGTTTTTATTCAGTTTTGTTTCATTCATTCATTCATTCATAAGAAGAAGAAGTGGGTAAACCAAATTTTATAAAAGACTTTAAATTATATGTACATCTCTTGGGACAAACCAGAAACTCTCTTTATATCTTCTTCTGCAGCTAGTGTTGGTGTAATGATGTGAGTATGTAATACTTCTTGTTCTTGTGGCATTAAATAAATAAAGGAAAAAAAAGGCTTGTTGTCTTGAGAAAGCCAATTTACTGATCTACTATTTAAGATTCTTCTTCTTCTTCTTCTGAGCCAAATTTCCGTATCTGTCTCCTCCTAGAGTTTTCAATCTAGAACCACCAAACTCGGATCTTCAGATCTTCAGATCTTCAGACTGGTCTGACTCGGTGTGCTGTATCTTTTCTAACTGATCCGGCTTACGGTTTTCATAAACCAGACTATCAAAACCACCAAAAATCCCATAGACTTACATTGACGGAATGTTCAAATGAGCAACACTCTTCAAACTCCCAGAATCCCTTGAGGCTCAATCAAGCTTCCCTTCTATGTGCTATTTCTAATCAATTTACACTCATTTAAGCTTCACTCTAATATTTCTAATATTTCTAATCTATCTAGATATCTAAATCATGCTAGCAACACGCTAATCTTGCTAACATCATGCTAATAACTTGCTAATCATGCTAACAACATGCTAGCAACTTTGCTAATCATGCCAGAAACATGCTAGCGACATGCTAATCATGCTAGAAACATGCTAGCGACTTGTTAATCATGCTAGAAACATGCTAGCGACTTGTTAATCATGCTAGAAACATGCATGACATGCTAATCATCTAGAAACATCTAGCAACTTTTCTAATCATGCTAGAAACATGCTAGACAATGTTAATCATGCTAGAAACATCTTAATCATGGCAGAAACATCTAGCAGGTTTCTTAATCATCTTTAGAACCATCTAGCAACCTTCTAATCATGCTAGAAACATGCTAATCATGCCAGAAACATGCTAATCATGATAGAAACATGCTAGCAACATGCTAGTAACTTGCTAACCATGTTAGCAACATGCTAGTAACATGCTAATCATGTTAGCAACATGCTAATCATGATAGAAACGTGCTACCAATGTGCTAGTAACATGCTAATCATGCTAACAACATGCTATTACCTTGGCAATCATGCTAACAATATGCTAGTAACTTACTAATCATGGTAACAGCATGCTAATCATGTTAGAAACATACTAGCAACATGCTAATCGTGCTAACAACATACTAGTAACATGCTAATCATGCTAGCAACATGTTAACAACAAGCTAGTAACATGTTAGCCATGTTAAAAACATGCTAATCAGGCTAGAAACATGTTAATAACTTGCTAATCATGTTAACAACATTCTAGTAACTTGCAAATTATGCTAACAACATGCTAATCGTGCTAACAACATTGTAATCCGCCTATAAAAATACAAGCAATAAGCTAATTATGCTAAAACACGTTAACAACATGTTAAATCATGTAAGCAATGTGGTAAATCATGCTAGCTGCTTTCATACTTTTACAACTGCTTCAAACTGCTTCAAACTTTCAGGCTAGGCTTTCTCAAGACGACTTAAAGTTTGTTCTCAAACTTTACTCATATAGTTACTACTGTCCTCTTTTTAGAGCTTTTAGAATCTGTTTTGTATAAAGCGCCATATAAATAACGCTTACTTTATTAAAATAAAAATAGTGCTTATGAATAGGAATGACGCTTGTATTGACGCTCCAAGAAAGTGTCCAATCATCATGGACATGACGTCATTAATATTCATGATCTCCGCCTCCGCACAACCAAACAGAGAAGCGCGTCTCGCGAGCTCACCGCTGTACTGTTGTCACTCTCTGTTCAGCTGGTAAGTTCATTTATGTCATTTGTTAAAGCCATAACAGCTTTTACACACATGCAAGGGTGGACACGCTTAGTTTTAGACAGTGGGAATTATTGACACATTTATTGCGCCATCTGAAATGAGCTTCCATGTTGTCAGCCGCGGCAAACAGTATTCAGTCGTTGTTTGTGTGTTTGTGGTCGTTTTATTGTTATATTTAGCTCAGCTGAACACGTTATGAAATGCTTAGTGCTTTCCTCCAAAAACAAAGACTTGTGGCGATAGTAAAAGCGAGAAAGCTGATACTTTGTTTCCGGAAATAGATGTCACTTTTCTGTTACATTTGTAACAGAACTGAACTCCCTTCATCACTGTATGTCTGTGAATAGCGCTGATGTACGTTTACTTCGAGACTTAACAAAAAATTACCTTGGTATACCAATGTAAGGTGTTTATTTTATTGTGAATAGGCCAGTTTGTTTATATGCATTTGTCTTTGCATTTATTTACTTCAATTTTATTTTATGGTGCCTTATATCAAGTCTTATTGCAGCAAATATAATAGTTTATTTTACATTGTAATTTTTTGTAAGTGTGTGCACAGGGTTCAACACAGCGTTTCCAATAAACTGGACCAAAATGTCAAAAACAGTAATGTATAAATGCATATTTTCTGGATCAATAGGACTAAATCAGTAGTGATTAAGGATTTATTTTTATTTTTTTGGGTGTTTGTGTGTGTGGTGCGCTTGACTGAACACTGTGTTTAATGATTATAGATTGACGACTGATATAAAACTCCACTGTGAAGACTGAACATGTTTTGAAACATTAAATAAGGCGTTTACCCTGACAAAGTTACACTGTTATCATTAGGAACATCTTGTACTCCAGGGCAAACCCCATCTAAAAAAAGGTTAATCCAGGGTGCGGATCTTTGACTTGCTGCTTGATTTTGTCTTGAGTTTCCAAGTCCTATTTCTAATGTGGTTCACATGAGCAGGTGTTCATGCAGCCTGGAGAGTACTGTGTGGCAGATTCAAAGAGACATTGTGGAATAAGCTGATTCTTAAGATATATTCTTACTGCTTGTGCTCAAAATGTGCCTCACAGCCCAAAAGGAGTGATGACAGTTAGTTGTTTTGTTTCTGAATGTCTGATTACACAAGTGCAGTACTTCTGATATGAGGTTGTGGTCGTTTAGATCAAGGCCACTTTGACTGCAGTCTACATGAAATTCAACATTACTGTTTGAGGCTTGCACTAAGATGTTTTGTTTTGGCATATGTAAACGGATTAATTATCAGGACAAGGATAATAATGCTTTAAATGGACCTTGAAATGCATGACAATCGTGTAGATGTGAAAGTGTTTTTAATACATTGGCAGATGCAAAACAGTGAATTATTGCTCTTAAAGTCAACTTGAAACTGCATTTGCAACCCATTTGAGCTCTATAATATAATGCATATAAGGTAAGATAATGAAAAACAGCATTGTAGATGCAGAGCGGGTTTTTTCTTTAAAGAGCAGGTCATATGGGTTTTCGAAAAATATATATTTTTTGCAGTTTGTAACGTAGCTATCCTTATAAACAGTCTGCAAAGTTGTTCATCAAAAAAGTGCATGATGAATAAAGATTGTCTTTCAAAAAAAAGAGTTGACTCTGAGTCAATTTAACGAGTCGTTATATTTTCGAATCTAATACGTGATTCTGGATCACAAAACTAGTCTTAAGTAGCACAGGTATATTTGTAGCAATAGCCAAAAATACATTGTATGGTCAAAATGATCGATTTTTGTTTTATGCCAAAAATCATTGGGATATTAAGTAAAGATCATGTTCCATGAAGATATTTTGTAAATTTTCCAACGTAAATGTATCAACTTAATTTTTAATTAGTAATATGCATTGCTAAGAACTTCATTTGGACCACTTTAAAGGTGATTTTTCTCAGTATTTAAAATTTTTTTAGAGATTTTTTTTTTTTAAATAGTTGTATTTTGGCCAAATATTGTCCTATCCTAATGAACATACATCAATGGAAAGCTTATTGATTCAGCTTTCAGATGATGTATAAATCTATTTTTCAAAAAAATGACCCTTATGACTGGTTTTGTGGTCCAGGGTCACTTATGTAATGTAGCTAGACCTAGTGCAGCTTTAGGTTTCTAGGTAAACCATGATATTACTGTTTTACTGAAACAGTTTTGATAATTCGCTGTGAACCCACTATTTCCTAAAAATGGGTTGATTAAAGACAGAAAGACCAATCACAACAGACCTGGTCAGCTAGCCAATCAAAGCAGAGTAGGCTTATGGAAGGGAGGGGTTTACAGACCTTAAGAGCTAAACTGCTTCATTCGAAATGATTAAATATTAAATAACCATTCTGGGAAAATTACAAGGTTTTCTGACCTTAGATGCACTTAAACCGGTTGTAGGGGACTCCAACACCTTTTTTAAATACCATATGACCTGCTCTTTCAAATAATGTGTAATGATGAATGGTTCACACTCACAGTAGGACCAGGAATATGAATTAAGTCTGTTTTGACTCCATGTTGACTTGTATTCATGTTATTGTGTAGTTACCTAGATGTTTAGTGAATGTTCCAAAAAGGAACTGGCAACCACTAAAAACCCTAAAGTGTTCTGGTGACACACATAAGGGTTGTGCAAGAACGTGTCAGAACACAGTCTGTCATGAAGTTTTTTTTTTTTTTCTTCTTTTTTCATGCAGAAACACATCAACAATTAGCCAGACAGAGACACTGAGTGTCCAATAGATTACTTATTTTGTAATTGAAATAGACTTTTGTTAAAAGATTACTTTACTTCCAGAATAAAAATTTCCTGATAATTTACTCCTATGTCATCCAATATATTCATGTCTTTCATGAAATTAAGCTTCTTGAGGAAAACATTCCATGTTTTTTTCCATACAGTGGACATCAATGGTGCTCATTGGATTAAAAAGGTTAAAAATACAGTTACAGTGCAACTTTAAAGGGCTCTAAATGATCCCAGCTAAGGAATTAGGGTCTTATCTAGTGAAACGAACAGTTATTTTCTAAAAGACATTAACATTTATACTTTTTAACCTCAAACGCTCGTCTGTGTGAACGCTGTTTTTTTTTTTTTCCAGTCATGACATTTAGGGTACATCTAAAAACTCCTATCTCATTTTCTCCTCCAACTTTAAAATCGTCGTACATCGCTGCAGAAGTACAAACCCAGAGTTTACAAAGTGAACATGCAAAGATGATCAAACACCCTTTAGTGAAAACAAAAAAAAAAAAGTAAAACAGCGATGTGGGACAATTTTGAAGTTGAAGGAGAAATGAGATGGGAGTTTTAGATGTACCCTAACTGCCATGACCAGAAAAAAAAAAAACAGTTCACACAGAGCTAGACAAGGAACGTTTGAGGTTAAAAGTATATAAATCTTTTTTTTTAGAAAATAACCGATCGTTTCGCTTAGCTTTTTTTTAAGCTGCATTTTGGAAGTTTAAATTTGGGGGCACCATAGAAGTCCACTGAAGAAAGAACATCTTGCATAACATTAAAAGTGGAGAAATCCTTTAAAACGGTATTAAAGGAGAAGTCCCCTTCCAGAACAACAATGTACAGATATTGTACTCACCCCCTTGTCATCCAAGATGTTCATGTCTTTCTTTCTTCAGTCACAAAGAAATTGTTTTTTGAGGAAAACATTTCAGGATTTCTCTCCATATAATGGACTGATATGGTGCCCCGATTTTGAACTTTCCAAAATGCAGCTTCAAACGATCACAAATGTGGTTGTAAACAATCCCAGCCGAGGAAGAAGGGTCAGTTATTTTAATAAAAATAATACAATTTATATACTTTTTCATGTCAAATGCTCGTCTTGTCTTGTTCTCCCTGATCTCTGTGTATTCTGGCTCAAGACAGTTAGTGTATGTTGAAAAACTCCAATCGTATTTTCTCCCTCAACTTCAAAAATCATTTCAAAATCATCCTACATCACTGCAGAAGTACCGACACAGTCTTTGCAAAGTGAACATGCAAAGAAGATCAAACACCCTTAACAAAAAAGGTAAAACAGCGATATAGGACGATTTTGAAGTTGAGGGAGAACATGAGATGGGAGTTTTTCCACATACACTAACTGACATGAACCGGATCAAAAACAGAGTTAAGAAAGAGCAAGACAAGTTGAGCGTTTCGCTAAATAAGACCCTTCTTCCTTGGCTGCGATCGCTTACAACCACATTTGTGATCGTTTGAAGCCGCATTTAAACTGCATTTTGGACGTTAAAACTTGGGGCACCATATCAGTCCATTATATGGAGAAAAATGCTGAAATGTTTTCCTCAAACAACATAATTTCTTTACGATTGAGCGGGTGAGTACATTATCTGTAAATTGTTGTTCTTTAAGCGGACTTCTCTTAATTGTCCCATGCATCTTGGATTTAAAGGGCCTTGGAAATGATGTGGACTGATTATTACTCTTAACTTTATAATTCTGCCACATTAAACTCAGTTTAAAGCTATCCAAACAGTTAGGGCTCCCACAGACGTACATTAGAGAGCAAAACTTTAACCTGTTAAATAAATCATGAACATCATCAGCTGTTTGTTTGTGTCTTTCAGACATTTGTGCTCCTCATATAAGATGGATTTTATCTTTGCTGTCTCAAGCGTCATTCTTACCCTGACCTTCCCAGTGCATTGTGGGAAAATCCTGGTGTTTCCTCACGAAGGTAGTCACTGGGTTAACATGAACATTTTGCTCCGGGAGCTTCACTCCAGGGGCCATCAGATCACCGTGATACGGGCCCTCGACAGCTGGTTCATCTCAGAGACGTCGCCTCACTACGTCTCAATGACCGTGCCGTTTTTACTGGGTGGAGATGATGAGTTTTACAAAAGTTTTGTTTCTAACCAACTGCAGATCCGACGGCAGCGCAAATCAGCGTGGACCAGATTCAAACTGGATATGGAGCTCAAGGAGAAATTTTCTGAAATGCACCGGAAGATTTGCGAAATGCTGATCTATATGATCGAGAAAGATCCTGAGCTGTTGGAACAAATCAAACAGGCTAACTTTGACTTAATGTTGACCGATCCAGCAAACGGAGGAGGTGTTGTCCTCGCACATTATCTGAAGTTACCTCTCGTTTTTAACGTCCGATGGACCGTGCATGGAGAAGGGCACTTTGCGATTGCACCGTCTCCTCTGTCTTACGTTCCCTTCCCGCTTTCGCAGCTGACAGATAACATGAGTTTTTTTCAAAGAACGTACAATGTGTTGTTTTACACCCTTCGGCTTTTCCTCTACAAGCGCATTGTTGGTCCTCACTACAGCGCTTTGTGCGAGCGATATTTTGGTTCTGATTTGCACTATTTTGAATTATTTCAAGCAGCTGATATTTGGCTCATGGGGGTCGATTTTGTCTTTGAATTTCCTCGCCCGACTATGCCAAATATAATTTACGTTGGAGGTTACCAATGCAAGCCTGCAAAAGAGCTTCCGAGGGATCTGGAGGACTTTGTGCAAAGCTCTGGAGAGCATGGCGTCATTATTATGTCTTTAGGAACGTTTGTTGGGCAACTTCCTCCTGATATAGCTGATGAAATAGCGGCTGCGTTTGCTCAGCTTAAACAAAAAGTGATTTGGAGATATACAGGAGACAAACCGTCTACTTTAGGCAACAACACTTTACTGGTTAACTGGTTACCGCAGAATGATTTGTTGGGGCATGCAAAAACCAAGGTTTTTGTGTCTCATGGAGGTAATAATGGTATTTTTGAAGCTATTTATCATGCCGTTCCTATAGTCGGATTACCGCTGATTTTCGATCAGGATGATAACCTTTCAAAAATGAGACATCGAGGTGTAGCTAAAGTTGTGGACATTGCAACCATAGATAGACATATATTTAAAGATGCCATACAGGAAGTGCTTACAGAGCCGTCCTACAGAAAGAACATGCAGAAACTGTCCAGACTCCACAGAGACACGCCGTTAAATCCGTTAAACAGCGCCCTCTTCTGGATTGAGTTTGTGATGAGACACAAAGGCGCTGCTCACCTGCGCACTGACTCTTATAAAATGCCCTGGTACTCGTACCACAGTGTTGATGTTGTAGTGTTCCTAGTGTCGACTGTGTCTTTTACAGTTTATGTTTTATTTAAAGTGATCAGATGTTTGTGTGGCAGGTTGTGTGCAAAAAGAAAACGAGCAAAACTTGATTAAGTGGTCACCATCAAACCATTAAGGTCAGAACTGAAACACTTTTTTTTTATGATGGTGATCATTAAAAATGTATTCATGATTTTAGAAAATGTATTTTTTTTTAATGTATTTTTAATTATCTCCAGGATGGGTCAAATTATTATTGTACAATATAGAAATAAAAACTTGATATCAAAATCTAACATTTATCTAAAAAAAAAAAGTTTTTTTTATGGTAACTGTAATATAATTGAAACTGGAATATACTCAGGAAGAGAAAATAGTTGTGATATAGATTAACAGCTAATAAAAGTTCCAAAAACTGCAGTGAAATTAATTATTTTATGCTAAATTAACATAGCTGAAAATACTTGGTTGTTTTATATTTAGTGTAAATAGTGTGGTTTTTCATTATTGACAATTTTGGGGGCATTGTTTAAGATTTTCTGAAATTGTGAAAATGCCTAAAAAGATTTCAATGTATCCACAAAAAATGTAATGTAAATATAGAATAATTTTATATATATATACACACACACACACACTAAAAACGTTTACATTTTAATATAATTAGTTAATGTAACAAATTTACCATGTGAATTCTGATTAAATGCAAAATCTTAAAGTGAACATGAACCAATTTAATTTGTTTCTGTAATGTGATATGGGCTATATATATATATATATATATATATATATATATAATATATGTGTGTATAGCCTGCATTTATTTAATCCAAAATACAGCAAAAGTAGTAATATTGTGAAATATTTTTACTATTTAAACAAACTCCTTTCCTTTTCTATGATCAAAGCTGAATTTTCAGCATCATTACTCCAGTCTTCAGTGTCACATTATCTATCAGAAATCATTGTAATATGCTGATTTGCTAGTCAAAAAGCATTTTTTTCTTATTTTTTGTTAATATTATCAATATTTAAATCATATATATTTATTTTATTTTATTTTATTTTATTTCATTTATTTATTTTTTTTTCAGACTTCTTTGAATAGAAAGGTCCAAAGATCAGTATTTATCTGAAATAAAAAGCTTTTGTAACATTATACACTGTAGCATTCAAAAACTTGGAGTCAGTGTGTGTGTATATATATATATATATATATATATATATACACTACCGTTCAAAAGTTTGGGGTCAGTACATTTTTATTGTTTCTTTTTTTTTTTTTAAGAAATTAATACTTTTATTCACCAAGGATGTATTAAGTTAATAATTAAAAGTTTATTAAAAGTTAATAATAAATAATTTACATTGTTATAAAATATTTATAGTTTGAATAAACACGGTACTTTTTAAACTTGTTATTCATGAAAAATATTTGGCAGCACAACTGTTGATATTATCCAACATTGATCATTCTAATAATAAATCCGCATATTAGAATGATTTCTGAAGGATCATGTGACACTTAAGACTGGAGTAACAGCTGATAAAAAATTCAGCTTTTCATCACAGGAATAAATTCTATTTTAAAGTATGTTAAAATAAAAAACATTATTGTATGTTGTAAAAACATTTTGCAATATTACTGTTTTTTTTCTATATTTTTAATCAAATCAATGCAGCCTTGATGAGCATAAGAGACTTCTTTAAAGACTATTACAAGTCTTACTGACCCCAAACTTTTGAACGGTAGTGTGTGTATATATATATATATATATATTTTATTATGGAAATTAATATTTTTATTTAGCAAGGATGCTTTAAACTGATTAAAAGTGATGAAAAAGACCTTTATAATTTTATTAAATATTTCTGTCTCAGATAAATTCTGTTCTTCTGACCTTTCTATTCATCAGAGAAACTTGAAAAAATTCTACTCAGCTATTTTCAACATAATAGTAATAATAATAATAATAATAATAATGATAAATGTTTTTTAAGCAGCAAATCAGAATTTTAGAATGATTATTGTAATTATTAGTATTAGTATTAGTAATAATGCTAAAAATTGCTTTGAAATCATAGGAATAAATTGCATTTTAAAATGTATTCAAATAGAAATCAGTTTTTTATATAATAAAAATATTTCAAAATTTTACTGTTTTTTTTTTTTTTTTGATAACATAAATGCAGGCTTGCATGTGAGCAAAAACATTAAAAAAGTAAAAAAAACATTAAAATCTTACTGTTCAAAGGATTTTGACTGGTAGTGTACTTCTATTAAATATCTAATAATATTTAATGAAGACTTTTTATTACCAGAATTACATACCTGAATAGGAGAATCCATATGTAGCCGTTCTATTTTAACATTAACTAGCAACCAGGAGTCACAGCATTTTTCCAGAATAACATGCACTAATAAACCGTTCACATTAAGACCAGCGATATGTAATCAAAAAGTAAATAGTCAATTTGATTTCATGTTGACTTTAAGATAGAAATGATTTCGTCTACTATTATCCCTTCCAGAAACCATTAGCACATCATTAGAGCGGTTTTGTCCCGTCTGTAATTACGCTGATGTATTACAGTGACCTGCGGGACTCTGGTTTAATAGAGGTGACACTCAACCTACTTATGCTGCTGTTACTGTCTGTAATGACTAAAAGCGCTTTAATATCCAACAGCGTTTAATCACCCCACCGTGTCTTCAAAGCAATTACAGCTGATTCTAAGGATAACACAGCTTTTAAATGCAACATAAGTCTGTTTGACAGTCAATTAAAGAGTTTTGCACACGAGGAAGCACTGAATGTTGTCCTTTTTTTATTTTGTGCAGTTAACACTCCTGATACAAAAGATAACGTCTACAAATGTATACATTGAATCTAGTGTAAAATTCAAATGCAGGAAGATATGCTGTAGTATAAAAATAAAATAACATGCAAACAAAAAATAAAAGCAGATTTGACTTTGAAACACAATCAAGATTTCTTCTGGCTGTTTCCTTTCAGAAAGACTGTAAAATACACACTTTGTGTGGACTTGCACATATTATTTTGATTGTGGTTGTAGTTATTGCATCGTAGTCCATTGATATGGATTGTTCAACTCTGGTTTCTCATAATTGTTGTTGTGCTGCATCTGATGTATGAATTGTGATTGTAAAATGACCCGTACTTCCTAAAACACATGTTGATGTGAAGCAGTTGTAAAACAGGCACTTAATAACAGCAATAATCATGTAAACATGCTGTCAGCTGCTGTTTGTGTTTCTCTCCATGCTGTTCTGCTTGAACTTCAATTAGACGGTGATGACTGAACGTAAATGTCCATTCATGAAAGTAATTTGTGGGAAAGGACCATTAGTCATGGTGATAATCATCAGTTCTGACTAATGGAACCTGTCATTCATATAAAACACTTTAGATTGGGTAACACTTTACATTACTGTGCTCATATTATACATAATAAAAATGTGCCAAATGCATTTGGGCCACCTTGGTGTCACCTTTAATGGTGCAATTTTGCACATTTTATGTTTTACATGTAAATATAATGAATTACAATAACAGTCGCACTAACCAAATGTGTTTTCAGGTTGCTCAATATATCCCTGTTGACAGCGTCTGTGATGTTGTTGATTTAAGATGAACAACGAAAAAAATACAAATAAAAATTTTAAAAATAAATAAATGCAAAAAGGTATTATTTATTGTACTTTTTAAATTTATTTTGGCTAAAAACTTTTCTTTTAAAAACATTTCTCTAAAAACAAGTTCTTTTTATACATTAAAAATGTATGGGATATAGGACTTTTAATACACTGTAGAACAAATATGTAGAATATTGTTTTTTTTGTTGTTTTTTGCATTGCAGTATTTCATTGGCATAATTTATCAATGCAAAAAAAATGTAAAACGAATTGTAAAATGCAAAAAAAAAGAAAGAAAATGCAAAATTCATATATTATTTCTTTGTTAAAAAAAACTAAAAGGGTGTTTTAAAATGCAAAACGAATTGCAAAATGCAAAAAAAAAAAGCAAAATTTTTATATTATTTCTTTTGCATTACAGTACTTTATTGGCATAATTTCTCAATGCAAAAAAAGGCAAAATTCATATATTTCTTTGCAAAAAAAACTGTAAAGGTCTTTTTAATTTTATTTTTTATTTATTATTATTTTTTTTTGCATTACAGTGCTTCATTGGCATAATTTCTCAATGCAAAAAATGTGCAAAAATCATATTTCATTGCAAAACTAAAAAGGTCTCTTTTTTTGCATTACAGTACTTCATTGGCATAATTTCTCAATGCAAAAAAAAAAAAGAAGCGAAAAAAAGGCAAAATTCATATATTATTTCTTTTGTATGAAGATGTGAAACGCATAGGAGTCAAAATTAGGCTGCTTGTTAATCAATCACAAATGCTGTCAACAAAGTTTAACTTAAGCTGAAATAATCCCATAAAGTGTTATTTCCCCTCAAAATAAACTTTTCTTTAAGGATAATTATGCCATTTTGCAAAGTGGTCCACCAATGCTCCTCCTATTAGTTGTTAATCTGATTTGATCTGCTTTGTAGAAGAGCGACCAGCACAGGCTTCAGAATCCTTTTTCTTTCATAGAAGAAAGAAAATCATACAAGTCTGGAAGAACATGTGGGTGGTTAAATGATGACTGAATCTTCATTTTTGGGTGAACTATCCCTGTAAGCACATTTTCGTGTGTTACTCACTGCAGTAATACATGAACACTGTAATGTAAAGCGTGACTGGAGATGGCGTGTTTCTCTGCAGTGGGATGAGGAATGGTGTCTATCAGCTGGAGCTGTAGAGCGTCATCTCTGCCTCGTTGGCATCTTGAGTTTCCAGCTCCTGATGGCAGCTTTCTCTGATCACATACACGACCAGTCCGAAACAGATAAAAATGAGCAGCACTATGCCGATCACCTGTTAATGAGAGAGAAACAGAGCACGTCTGTAATGCGAAACATGTAAACAATTCTTTAATTATTTATCAATTATTATTTAAGGGATTGACTGCTCACCTAGATGTCTAAAGAGTGCTAGAAATGTGATGTGTATCATAGTAAAATGAGTGAATTCACAAAAAAAAAAAAAATTGTAAATGTGTTTGAGTTGTGCTTTTTTAAATGTAATATTTTTTGGTACATTTCAAAAATGGATTTGATTTGAATTAAAAACCATTGTTTTATACATTTACCATTTTATACCATTTTTTTATTATTTACATATTATTTTATTATTTACATATTTACATATTTAAGGGGCTGACTGCTCACCTAGATGCTTAAGGAGTATACATTTGTATAGTTAAGTAAATAAATAGAAATATGTCTGAGTTGCAAAAAAAATTAAAACCTTTTTTTTTTTAAATATAAATACTTTTTTGTTAATGACGATAAAGCACATTTTCTTATTACTGTAATAAATTGTTATATTGCATTTAAAGTCTAAAGTATTCATACATATGGCAGTATTTTTGGTACCTTATTATTTATTTTGATTTGAATTAACCATTTTAACATTTTATACATTAAAAAATACATATTTTGTAATTTTAAAAAAAAAATAGATTGTAATGTTTTTTTTATACATTTAAAAAATATATAGAATATTAATCGTATTACACTCTGTTTATTGTCAAAGTCTCAGTGCAGAAAAATAAACAAATCACATTTATGCTCTTAAAAACAGCTTCATTTGACTTTTAACAGTTACTATCAGTTATTATTTTTATGTTTTACATATTCATTTTAATTTAATAAAATGGGGGAGAAACAAAACAATTTCTAGTTTTTACAAACATTTATTTCACTTTTAGTTTTAGTTATATTAGTACAAGTTAAACTCAACCAAAAAGGGAAATGTTGCCTTGGCATTTTATTTTATTTCAGTTAATGTTTATTGTATGTCAAGTAACTTTTTTATGGTTTTAATTTTATATGGTTTCAGTTTTATTTTTAATTAACAAAAAGTATGCTGTTTTTATTTTATTTTGAGGTGAAATGTGAGGTAGACATGTTTTTATTCACGCATTATATGGTCAGACAAATTTGCAAACCATGTACTTCCACTATCATGGACGAAAATGAATTCTTGAGTTACAGAATAAGTAAATGTTATGTAAAAGTATCATTAGTGGCCTGAATCTAGTCAACAAAGGAACAAATCTGTAAATGTTTACAATGATAGTATCAAAGTTGTGTGTATGTTTTCAAAATTCCACAAATGTATCAATGTATCTGTGGAGTTCTAAAAATGTATCACTTCATCTGCAGTGTTCTAAAAATGTATCAGTGTCATTTGAAAGTTACATCGAGTTACCAGGAGGCCTACTGATGCGTGAAGACACAAGAAGACCGCTGGATCTCACCTGAGACTCCACAAACAGTCGCTGTGAGCGCAGCATGAGTTCCTGAGGAGTGACGCTCTCCTCTTGAATGGGTTCGCACCATTTCTGCGGAGCGGCTTTGTCCACGATCACGAACCTGCCGTGCCAGTCTGTCATCGCGCAGGCGAAATACTGACCGTCCAGGAAGAGCAGGATCAGCCAGACCACGGCGGGAACGAAGCTGGACAGGGACACGGTCCTCCTGCACCAGACATCACACCTGCATCCCTGAATGATCATCATGAGCGCGAAGGCCATGACGGCGGGAATGATGAAGAACGCGGAGGAAAACAGCCCGTTCCAGGCCGGATTACACGGACACTCAAAGTCCAGCTCCACCAGCTTCTCCAGTCCCATCAGGATGAAGCCGAAGGCCACGTTGGACACCAGAGGACTGTTGCTCAGCTCATTCTTCAGTCTCGTAAGCCATTGTTGTCGACTTCCCATACTAACAACACCTGAAAGTCAGAGGAGAGCTGGCGAAATTCCTCCCACACATTTGCAGAAGGTCACTGATGCGAGACGGATTGATCCCGGGGCTAGTTTTCCCCCTCCTGACCTTTACGTTCCCATTGGCTCGGAACAAATGTGGGTGTGTCGTCCGTCAGCTCTCGGCTGCGGCTCATTGGCTGGCGGCGGGTGGCGGGTGTGGCTTCCATTTAAATGTTTCTATCATTGACATGCTTGAGTAAAGTGGAGGGAAAATCAGCATGACTGCAGATCTCAACATGCTGTGTCATCAGAAACATTCAAACTCATAAGCATTCTTTAGGACAGCCTTTACTTCTGGGAACTTTTTTAAAACAATCATGAGATATGCAAACACGAGCAGGTAAACATTTGGACACGACATGTTCATTATCACCCTAAAACCTTAAGATCTAAAATCTCTAAAACTAGAAATCTAAACATGTCTGCAATGCTTGAAATAAGGTCATTAATCAAATAGAAATTATGTATGAATTTTTTTTACAAAACACTTTTTTATTGGACTGTAGTGGATATTGAAGCAAAAGCATCATCAGATGTGCAGCATGTATTTTCCTCCTTCAATACACTGTAAAAAACAAACAATTTGTTGAGTCATACTTGTTAAGTTGTACTAAGTAACAACTTAGATATTTGTGTTTAAACTTAAAAGCTGGGTAAGTTGTCACTTAGTATAACCTTTTTGGAGTTGACTGAACTTAAAATTTGAAGGCAGCCAGGTAACAAATTATTTTAAGTTGACTCAACAACAAGTTTTTTTACAGTGTAGGGTTAAAAGCATTCAACTGTTTGTATTTAAATTGCTTTATAAATGTATTATTATTTAGTAAAGGAAAAGCATCATTAAATGTGCAGAATTAATGTTTGTCCACATCAGTAGTTTATAATTTTATATTTATATATTTTATAATTTAATAAAATAAACAAAGTGTAGGCATGTCCAAACTGTTGACATTTTTATTCAGTAAGATTAACTATTGTGTGTGTGTGTATGTGTGTGTATATATATATATATATATATATATATATATATACAATAGTTAATCAACTTACAATATTTTGTTTCCTCAAATTGAATAGAGTTAGAGAAACATGCGCAGTAATAAAAAAGCAAATAATTCATACAGAGCAAAACAGACTCAATTTATGCTTCTTATGACCTTTTGCTCAAATGCTGGGAATATATGCTTGCATTTGAACTGCTTTACATAACTAAAATTTCTATTACATTTTAATGGACGAGTTGCAGTCAATAATGAACTTGCGTTTTCTTTGTAATTATTTATTAAGCTTACTAGCAATTTCTAAGTGAAAGTTGTTTTAAAGTAAATCCTAAACCAGATTATTTCCACTGTAGACTTTAAAAACATAACAGAAATTTAAATGGTAAAACATGAGAATGTCTGAACTTTTCACTTGTGGTGCATACATGCATTTAAGTTTAATCATTTAGTCAACCTGATAATCAAAAGCAGCTCATAAAACACGTTTGATATAATATTTTCACTGTTTTATGTAATTCCACAATGCTTCATTTCATTATATTGAATAGTTATAGAGGAAGATGAGCAATAATAAACAAGCAAATAATTAATGCACTGTAAAGTAACTGTGTTTCTCAGTTGATCCATGAGATGGTGCTGTGTGAATGTGAGCGGGTGCAGACAGAGGTCATGACTGTGTTCAGCTCATTCTGTCTTCTGTTAATCCTGACTGACTGTGTGTTAACGACGAGCCCACGCTAACATTTCTTGTAGGAAATCTCTGTACTGCCCTAGATAAATATTCTCTGGAACCCTTGAGACAACATAAAAGCAGCACCTTCAACATTACACCAGTACTTGATTTAGCGTATCGTGTGAAAACCAAAGTACATGGATCATATATAATCATTCAGTACCATGGTATGAGAAGATTGGAGCTAGCCGTCACAAGCCCTGTACTGATCTCAGTAAAGTTATAAATGCTTGTTTTCTTCAACACAGCTTTTATTTTAATGTGTTACTTATAGTTTTTTTTTTTTTTGTCGTTATTTGTGAAATTTACTAGCAGTTTCTGAGAGAAGTTTGTTTTAAAGTAAAAAAAAAGCCTGATTGATTGATTTGTTTATGAATTGCAAAATCTGTCATTTGAACTTAAATTAAAATATTTTCTATAACACATGTTGGTTTACACAATAAAACTACAGTGACATTAAGACAAGAATCACTATATAATGAAAGTGGACTTGAACTGTGTGTCAGAACGAGCATTTTTGTAAATGTCAGCTTGGGGCAAAATGTCACATTTTTTTTAAATGCAATGTTTGAATTGTTTTATAAAATGTATTCATTCATTTATTTTAACCAAAACAACAATTATACATTTTTGTAGGTTACATCTTGCATTTTTCAGGATCATTAATTGTAAAAAAACAGTATTTGTGACAATATGCCCTGCTATTTGAATATAATTTCCCCCCTAACTTAACTTTTTAAAATGTTTGTCTTTACTATTAATTGCATTGCAGAAATAACCTCTTCTGCTTACATTTATTTGATCCAAAGCACAGTTAAATTTTGAAATATTTTTACTATTTAAAATAACTGCTTTCTATTTGAATATATATTATAAAATGCAATTTATTCATGTGATTTCAAAGCTGAATTTTTTGCATCATTACTTAAGTAAAAAAAAAAAAAATATATATATATATATATATATATATATATATATATAATATTATGATGTTGAAAACAGCTGAGTAGAATTTCAGGTTTCTTTGATAAATAGAAAGTTCAAAAGAGCAGCATTTATCTGAAATAGAAAGCTTTTGTAACATTATAAATATCTTTATCATCACTTTTGATCAACTTAAAACAAAATAAAGCTGATTTTTATAATTCCCCATCCAAAAAAAAAGTGTATAATGCGACAAAAGCAATTTATGTCAAATAAATGCTGATCTTTATGTATTCAACTGTTTTAATTATTTATAATAATAATAATAAATGTTTCCTGAGCAGCAAATCAGCATATTAGAATGATTTCTGAAGGATCATGTGACACTGGAGTAATGATGCTGAAATTTTATCTTTGATCACAGAACTAAATTAGTTTTTAAAAAATATTTTCAAATAAGCAGTTATTTAAAAAAGTAAAAGTATTTCGCAATACGACTGCTTTTGCTGTACTTTGGATCAAATAAATGCAGGCTTGGTGAGCAGAAGAGACTCCTTTAAAAAAATGTTACAAATCTGGTAGTGTATAAAATATGTTTTCGTTGTAGTCCCTGTTACTGTATTGTAATGTCACTATTCTCTACTTGAATTCCACAGTGATTGAATCGCATGCGCGTCCGCTGCGCATAAATGACGCGCTCGAGGCTCCCGCGGTCGGAAGCGCGCGCCGACAGCTGATGATGCGCGCGAATGAGCCGCGGGGTGCGCGCACTGACAGCTGAAGGTTCTCCGCGATGACGGACACTCCGATGGCCCATCATCACCATCATCTCCAGCAGCAGCATCAGCATCCCTGAGCGCTGGTCAGCATCAGCATCATCCTCATCCGTCCTCCATGCAGCAGAGCCGCGCAGCGCCTGTCGCGTTTCTCGCCGTCCGCCGTCCGCGCTCCTCCTCCGCCATCCTCTGCGGCTGAAGCCGCTCCGCGTCCATCACCTGCTCGCCGTGTCCCGTCTCCGTCCTCCCGCAGGATGCTGTCCTACACGGGGATGCTCGCGCTGCTCCTCATCCACGGGAACGTGATGCTCCCATACGTATCATCTCAGAACGGTAAGGATGACGGGACGCGCTCGTCCGGGATCTGTGTGTAATCTGCTTTAGAGGTCGATGCCATCTTTATGATGACAGACACCCCGCTGCATTACAGTCGGGCTGATTTGTGGAGCGCACAGGCTGGAGAGGAGATTTGCGCGCAACGCAACTGGGAATTAGTTGGTCGTATTGGCCAGATCGCAACTGTTTGCGCAAAATCAGGGCTTGTTTTAATAGCACACCCCTAAATGAGGAGTGTTTTCCTTCTGCTATTCTCCAGAGTAATCCGTGTTGTTTACACTCACCCTTCTGACATTCACATCTTTACACCTGCGATGAGGAGATCTCTCGTCTGAGGAGAAACCCGAGCGTTATGTAATGTCCTGATGTTCAAAGTTGCTAGAGAAACAGGTTTTAGTCGGAACTAGTATGCAATAAGCGTTATATGTGACCCTGGACCACAAAAGGAGTCATAAGGGTCGATTTTTTTTAAATAGAGTTTTATGCATCTTATAAAAGCTGGCTTTCCATTGATGTGAGGTTTGTCAGGACGGGACAATATTTGGCCTGAGATACAACTATTTGAAAATCTCAAATCTGAGGTTGCAAAACAATCAAAATATGGAGAAAATCGCCTTTAAAGTTGTCCAAGTAAAGTTCTTAGCAATGCATATCACTAATCAAAGATGAAGTTTTTGATATATTCACAGTAGGAAATTTACAAAAATATCTTGATGCAACATGAATATCCCAATGATTTCTGGCATAAAAGAAAAATCGATAAGTTTGACCAATACAATGTATTTTTGGCTATTGCTACAGATATACCCGTGCTACTTAATACGGTTTTGTGGTCCAGGGTCACATTTAAAACCAGGTTTTAGTCTGAATTCGTATGCAACTAAGAGTTATATGTGACCCTGGACCACAAAAGGAGTCATAAGGGTCAATTTTTTGAAATTGAGATTTATGCATTATCTGACAGATGATAAATAAGCTTTCAGTTAATGTATGGTTTGTTAGGATATGACAATATTTGGTTGAGATAAAACTGTTCTGGAATCTGAGCATGCAAAAGAATCATGCAAAAGAATCGCCCTTAAATTTGTCCAAGTGAAGTACTTAGCAATGCATATTACTAATTAAAAACTAAGTTTTGATACATGTATATTTACAGTAGGAAGTTGACAAAATATTTTCATGCAGTATGAATATCCTACTGATTTTTGGCATAAAAGAAACATTGATAATTTTGACCCATACAATGTATTTTTGGCTATTGCTACAAATATACCCGTGCTTATTTTTTGGTTACGTATAAAAGCAGGTTTTAGTCTGAACTAGCATGCATTGTGAGTTATACGTAAGTGTTTGTGCCTTAGAAATGGAAAGCAGTGTCTATGTGAGCGGTAAATAATGAGTGTGTGTCCCTGAAGGCATGTCTCTGACTTTACATGCTGGAGTGTCACAGCTGTGACCAGGAGAGGGCAGATACATCACCTGCAGACAAACAAGGCCAGGGTATTCCCTCCTCAGAATCCAAAAAAAGGAAAGGGGAAAGAAAAACAACAGCGAAGCTTCAGTCTGTTGTTTCCGAAAGGTTTTTTGTGCAGAAAAAGCATCTGGCGAATGTAAACATCAAACGTGATCTGGACAGGAGCAGGTTCTGGCAGCACAGATGTCTCGCTGTGAAATGTTTAGTCGACTAGAAAGTTGCTTCGTGGTCTAATGAAAGTTTTATTCAATCCTGAGTTATTTTAGTTTATGAAAGTCGGTTTTAAGGATCACAGTTTCTGCACCAAACATTGTTGCGAAATAATGAGTTTCAAACAGGTTTCCCAAAATGTCTGGATGCTTAAACTAACACATGAATATTTTGAAAGCATCACAGTGTGATTTATTGTGAGTCTGTGTCAGGGTTCTTAACTAAAACCTAAAAAATAAAACCATTTGGGTCACTTAAAATACTGTAAATTTGATTTCAGCTAGTTGGCATGTCATATTTTTATTTAGTTTAACCTGATGTACTAAAATAACTGAAACTGAAATAAAATGAATAAAAACTGTATATACATGTAAAAAACAAAACCCACCAAAAATGATAACAAAACATATTTAATATTTAAAATATAAAAAATTAACATCTAATTTAAAATATTATATTCATAAAGAAGTCTCTTATGCACATCAAGGCTGCATTTATTTGATCAAAAATACAGAAAAAGACAGTAATATTGCAAAATGTTATTACAATATAAAGTAATGTTTATTTATTTTAATATAATTTAAAATATAATTTATTCCTGTGATGCAAAGCTGAATTTTCATCAGTTGTTACTCCAGTTTTAAGTGTCACATGATCCTTCAGAAATCATTCTTATATTTTTTTTGATCAATAAAAGGTTAAAAAGAACATCATTTATTTAACATAGAAATTTAAAAGTTACTGTTCAAAAGTTTGGGTCAGTAAATTTTTCTTTTTTTCTTTTTTGAAAGAAATTAATACTTTTATTCACCAAGGATGTGTTAAATTAATAAAAAGTAATAGCATAGATTTACATTGTTAGAAAAGATTTATATTTGGAATAAATGCTGTTCTTTTTAACTTGTTATTCATCAAAAAAAATCCTGAAAAAAAAGAATCACAGGGTCCAAAAAAATATTTGGCAGCACAACTGGTGATAATAATTCTAATATTAAATCAGCATATTAGAATAATTTCTGAAGGATCATGTGACACTTAAGACTGGAGTAACAGCTGATGAAAATTCAGCTTTTCATCACAGAAATAAATTATATTTTGAAGTATATCAAAATAAAAACCATTATTTTATATTGTAATAACATTTTGTAATTTTTCTGTTTTTTTTTCTGTATTTTTGATCAAATAAATGCAGCCTTGATGAGCAGAAGAGTCTTCTTAAAAAAAAAAAAAATCTTACAAGTCTTACTGATCCCAAAGAGGGAGAAAGAGAGAATTATGACCCTTAAATGTAATGCATGAACATTTTTCAGTATTAAAAGACATTATTTATTTATTTAAAAGTCAGGTTTCTTTAACAGATTAGTGTTGATCTGTTTATTTTGTTTATTAAAACTAAAGAAAAGTAATGAAAAAACATGCTCTGCATAGGCAGTTAGAGCAGATACAGACATTCTTTTAGTATTATGATGTTGTACAGTATGAAGTGTGTGTGTGTGTGTGTGTGTGTGTGTGTGTGTAGCTCTGCTTTGATTTGTCCAGACATAAGGTCAGTGGCTCTCCTGGATAATCCAGCTATTGTTTGGTAAAGCCCAACCGTACAGATTCCAGACCCTCTGTAGGCACCATGAGCTCGACTGTCTGCTTTCTCAGGGCTGTGCTCTGGGACTCTCAAGACTTAATATTCAAATCATATTATTAAAATATGCCTAGAATTAATTCGGGGTTTCCTAAGACCAACTAAAAGTAACAATTCAGAACCCCAAAGGAACAAGCATGTGAAGTAGAGTTAGTTTAGTGGTTAATAGCGTTTGACTTGTAACCGCCCACTTACAAGAAAAAGATGACCTGAGTGACACACAAAGCGATCAGTCCTAGTTTTTGTGTTTTTAAAGACAATCAGTCAGATCTGACCTGGCATTGTCAGCCAGTGTTTGTCATTTTTAAATGCCATTTGAATCAAATGGCCTTTGACTGGACTTTTGGGTAAGCTTGTGCTCTCTTGTACCATTGACAGGGGGTTAAAGGGGTTAAATGCTCTTTGTGTGGAGAGTCAAATGTTAGTAGAAGAACTAGGCCTGTAAGGTAAACATTTGCATTATTCGTTTAACATTTGGCATCACATATTTGGTGTAAAATAATGATGCTGCAAAAAGGTGATGTTCTTAGTAAGTTTTGTCTTGTTTTCCAATACATTTATCTAAAATTATACCTAAGTCAAGATGCATTTAACAGTAGAGCATTGCACTAGCATGGTCAAGGTCATTGGTTTATTTCCGATGCAATGCATGAACTGATTAAATGTAAATGTTGAATGCAATGCAAGTCATTTAAGATAAAAATGTCTGTCAAATGCATATATGTAAATGTACATTAGCAAAGATGCAAAATGGCATAAGATGTAAAGTATGACGAATGTTTGATAAATTCATCAAAATGAAGTGTGTTTATGGTTAAAACAATAAAAAAATGATCTTCATTTAAAGAACCCAGTTTTGTATCGTAAGTAAATGCATCCTTACAAAATACAAAAAGATTAAATGGAAAAGGACAAGTATGATTATTAAAAATATTCATGAATGTTAAAAAAAAGAATGTTAAAATATTTAAAAAAAAAATATATATATATAAATGTAAAAATTGATATTTGTACTGGAAAACAAGACACAAATTCAAAAAGAGTAACTATGATTGTTAAAAATATTCATGAATGTAAAAAATTGTAAAATATTTTTCAAAAAATAAAAATGTAAAAATTGATATTTGTATTGGAAAACAAGACAAAAATACAAAATAAGTAAACAGAAAAAGACTGATTGTTAAAAAATTTCTGAATGTAAAAAAAAATGTTACAATACTTAAAAAAAACAAATATATATATATATATATAAAAATATATATTTGTATTGGAAAACAAGACAAAAATACAAAAAGATTAAACAGAAAAAGACAAGTATGGTTGTTAAAAATATTCATGAATGGGAAAAAAAAGTTAAGATATATAAAAAAAAAACAAATGTATAAAAATAGAAATTTGTGTTGGAAAACAAGACAAAAATACAAAAATAGTAAATAGTAAGACAAGTATGATTGTTAAAAATATTCAGAAATGTAAGAAATATGTTTAAAAAATGTAAAAAAATATATAAAAAGATATTTGTATTGGAAAACAAGACAAAAACAGTGAAGTACGATTGTTAAAAATATTCATGAATGTAATAAAAATATGTTAAAATAATTTCCCAAAAATACAAATATATAAAAACAGATATCTGTATTGGAAAACAAGACAAAAATCCCAAAAATAATTAAATAGAAAAAGACAAGTACGATTGTTAAAAATATCCATGAATGTACAAAAAAATGTTAAAATATTTTAAAAAAATATATAAATATATAAAAACATATGTTGGTATTGGAAAACAAGACAAAAATACAAAAAGAGTAAATAGAAAAAAAACAGGTATGATTGTTAAAAATATTCATAAATGTAAAAAAAAAAAGTTAAAATATTTAAAAAATAGATATAAATGTATAAAAATAGATATTTGTATTGGAAAACAAGACAAAAATACAAAAAGAGTAAATAGAAAACAAAAAAACAAAAACAAGTATAATTGTTAAAAATATTCATAAATGTAAAAAAAAAATTAAAATATTTAAAAAATATATAAATGTATAAAAACATATATTTGTATTGGAAACGACAAAAATACAAAAAGAGTAAACAGAAAAAGACAAGTATGATTGTTAAAATGATTTGTAAATATATATATATATATATATATACAAATCAGTGCTGCTGAACCAATGGTGTGAGTTTTGGGTGGGAATTACTGTATCTGTGTTTGGGAAACCTGTTTTTCTCATTGCATTATTTTTGCAATCCTATTCAGTGGCGCCAATGGCACAGAAATGCATCGCTCCAGCCTCGTTTGTTGGATGTGAATCCCAGCAGCCGGACTGGTTTTATCCCAGTCTCAGTTTGGCTCCGTTTGTTCCCGAGTTCTCGCATCTGCACGCAGCAGCTGTGCGGCGATCTGCCGCCTTCCCTTCGCACGCTACGTTACCTGCAGCTCGTCTCACTATTAATGAATTAATCTGATCGTGGCAATGAAGATGTAAACAGTGTGTAGCTTGCATATATAAAGCCTCGAGCCGTTCCTGACCGTGTGCTTCGCTCATAAGGGCAGCAACAGATATCTGCAGGACTGTAAATGGCTTCGCTTCATTCTGCTGCATGCTTCTATTATTAGAACAGACACGAGGAGCACAGAACCGTGGCTTTGTAGTTATTTTTTGCGGAAGGGAATCCAGTAACTCTTAATGCACTGGCTTTATGGGGCGGTTTGCGTTTGTCGTTGGGTCAGCGTCGTCTCCAATAGAAGCAGAAAACCACACTGTAATCTCAGTCTGATGGAAAGGCGCTATTCATTGCGGCGTGAATACGTCTATGAACCGTGTCTAATCTGGCCTCATGAACAATTCACGGTATAAAGGCACTCTTCTGAGTATAAATAGCTCACGAGTTACTGTGACATCCGTGGCCGACAGCCGTGAGATTGAAGGTGTTTTCAAGCCATAGTTGAGTCACAAATGAAGATTCTGTCATCGTTTTCTCACCTTTGTTTTTTGGTGGAGCACAAAATAACAGCTTTTAGGATACGATTATTTGGTTTGCATGTAAAATCTCAGCGTGAGCATTCTGCTGAACGTCTCATTGTGAGAAAATAAAAGTAAACGATGACAGAATGTTCATTTTTGGTTGAACTGAAGTTGTGAGCTGCAGCTTTGTGATGCTAATTACAGCATTAATCCTGTTTAAGGCAGATATGCTCATATCTTTGGTTTATGTCTCGTTGACGTGTCCTATGGTGAGACATGCTGTACTTTATCTAAAAGCGTTTTGAACAGCATTTTGATCGTTCTTCTTGCAATTATGATACATTCAGCTTTTCTGACCTCGTATTAATTGAAATATTTGTACTTTTAATTCGTTTGTCACACTGCTGATTCATTTCAAATGAGCTGGTGAGGACTGTTAGAAATGGAGTGAACTTCAAAGAAATTGTAGATGTAATATTCATATAAATATTATGTTGATTCATGCAAAATGACATATACAAAATCTCGTTTTCCGAGAAATTCCTTCGAAATGAAGTGAGTTTATCCATAAAATGAGACAAAAATCAGTGTCTGAAAATCAACTTTATTAGTTTTAAGCATAAACTCTCTCAACTTTGATCAGTTTCTCAGAAAACAAGAGTTATTGTCAATTTGCATTTCAGTTAAGTTGATAATATGGCAAATTAAGACAATTATGATTGTTAAGGTGATTCAGTTTTACTTTTAGCATGATTGTGTTTACATATAGTATTGGCAAAGCATAAATGAAAAAGTTAAAATAAATAAATAAAGTAAAATAATTAATATATAAAAATACATAAAATAGTGAATATATATATATATATATATATATATATATATATATAAGACTATATATATATATATATATATATATATATATATATATATATATATATATATATAAGTATATTATGCTCATCAAGGCTGCATTTATTTGTTCAAAAATACAGAAAAAAACAGTAATATTGCAAAATGTTATTACAATATAAAATAATGTTTTTTATTTGATTATACTTTAAAGTATAATTTATTCCTGTGATGCAAAGCTGAATTTTCATCAGCTGTTACTCCAGTCTTAAGTGTCACATGATCCTTCAGAAATCATTCTGATATGTTGATTTATTATTAATGTTGAAAACAGTTGTGCTGTTTAATATTTATTCGGAACCTCTTTTTTCAGGATTGCACCAAAAGAATAAATAATATTTTAAAGAATATTCAAATAAAAACCATTATTTTGTACTTTAATAACATTTTGCAACATTACTGTTTTTACTGTATTTTTGACCAAATAAATGCAGCCTCGATGAGCAGAAGAGACTTCTTTAAAAAACATTACAAGTCTTACTGATCCCAAACTTTTGAGCAGCAGTGTATATTTTTGTAAAAACAGATTTTTTTTAATTAATTTTCAAAAATTATGCTTTTCAAAATTTTTATTGTGAAAAAAATCAATTGTATTTACATCCCACATCCCAACTGATGTTTTCATAACAGAGCTGTTATGAAAACAAGCACATGTTGTTCTTTGCAATGGCAGAGCATTAACTCAGAACGCCGAGATTTACCAAGAATTCATGTAACACCTGCGCGAACCGTTAAGAGTTTCTACCGCTGAAAAAATGACTCATTCTTACCACCTGTGTTAGATACACCATATGCAATTTACGGGTGACATCATTAGAAGGAAGATGAAGAAATCTCACCCTGTCGTGGAAGAGAAAAAGACGTGATATTCAGTGCATCGTGACTGTAAAATCATGATATAAATGCACCACGGGATGACTGATGATTGTTTAATATAGTAGACAGATTGACAGGCAGACACTCGTGACCCGCTCCACCTACTCAACACTCGTGTGTGTGGAAATGTGGCAGCGGTAGCTTGTGTTTTTGGGTCTGCGTGGTGTTTTATTGTCCTCCGGGGAGCCGTAATTCCCACCGGAGAGGTGAAAGACTCAAGCGATCCCGTTAACACACTCAAGCTGCCAAATCCCACCGTTAAACGCTTTTTTTAAGTTGGCAGGAGATGCTGTTAATAAACACATCTATTGTAGCAGGTCACGTGAGAGAATTAGAGTATCATGCAGTGATTTCAGAATTAGCAGCATTGCAATATTGAACAGTGTATTGAAATTAGAAATAGTTCAGGTAAAAATGAAAATTTGCTGATTTTGTTTCGTCATCAAATTTGTAGAAATTAGTCATTCCATCACTTGCTCACCAATGGATATGAATGGGTGCCATCAGAATGATCATCAGAGTCCAAACAGCTGATAAAAATATCACAATAATCCACAAGTAATCCACACCACTCCAGTCCATCAGTTAACATCTTGAGAAGACAAAAGCTGAAACAAATCCATCATTAACACTTTTTTTAACACTAAAATATGAGTCTGTAATCCATAATAATGCATCCTTGTCTGGTCTGAATCAGGAGAGAAATCTGCACAGATCAAGCACCGTTTACAAGCCAAAATTACACATTTCTCCGAATATGATGAAAAAACAAACTCATCTACAACTTGGCAGGAGATGCTGTTAATAAAAGCATCTATTGTAGCAGGTCACATGAGAGTTTTAGAGTATCGTGCAGTGATTTCAGAATTAGCAGCGTTGCAATATTGAACAGTGTATTGAAATTGAATCATCTTTAAAGGGATAGTTCACTAAAAAAATTAAATTTGCTAAAAGTTTTTTTCACCCTTTAGGTCATACAAGATGTAGATGAGTTTGTTTCTTCATCAGATTTGGAGAAATGTGTCATTCCATCACTTGCTCACCAATGGATATGAATGGGTGCCATCAGAATGAGCATCCAAACAGCTGATAAAAGCATCACAGTAATCCACAAGTAACCCACACCACTCCAGTCCATCAGTTAACATCTTGAGAAGACAAAAGCTGAAACAAATCCATCACTGACACATTTTGTAACATTAAAATACGAGTCCATAATCCATAATAACGCTTCCTTGTCTGGTCTGAATCAGGAGAGAAATCTGCACAGATCAAGCCCCGTTTACGAGCCAAAACAGTCTTCTCAAGATGTTAACTGATAGACTGTTGTGAATTATTGTGATGTTTTTATGAGCTCTCATTTTGACGGTACCCATTCACTGCAGAGGATCCATTGGTGAGCAAGTGAAGGAATGACACATTTCTCCAAATCTGATGAGGAAACAAACTCATCTTGGATGGCCTGAGGGTGTCAGCAAATTTTCAATTTTGGGTGATCTACTTCTTCTTCTTGCATGATCTTTTTCGGTTTTAACCTAGACATATGAACATGCTGAAGTAGCACCATGGCTGTAAGTTAATTTCTCCAAATGAAAAGCCTCATGAATGCGTGTCATTATGCACCGCTGTACGCACCATCCAGATGTTTCTCTTCCCGGAGAGGCTTGCGGAGAATCGCGCTCCAGTAGAGAAGGTGTGAAAGCCCAATCTGTTCGTTAGGGTGGCTGAAAACTCCAGACACGGATGTCTTTATTCCGAGAGAATATAATTATGGTTCACATGATCGTGCCTCAGGCAGGGAATTCAGCTAAGTGAAAATTGTGTCTTTTCATAGCTCGCTCCACACACACATACGCCGGCTTCCTTCAGAGTCTCTCTTTGGCTGTTTCTGAACACCTGAATGCTCATTGAAATCAACATCAGTCATTCACAATGAGACCACGAACATGCATTAAGAGTTCACATTGACCTTATACTGAATGTTAAAGATGCTAGTGAAACATTTCAGATTTTTAGTCGTGTCATTTTCCTGAACGGAGACAAACGAACATACTGAACTTGATCCATCTTTTATTTGTGTGTAAGAATGATGATTAAAAGACAGCTTAGGCGTCCTCTGAGCGCCGATTCATTTGTCATCCTGAGATTATGTGACAAAACCACCTCAGTCTCCTTGAATGACCTGCCAAAATGTTTCCTTTGCAGTTTCTTGAGTGTAAAATGAGAAAAGTACTTTCCAAGTATCCTTTTAGATACAGATAAAGAAGACTAATAGGGCTGTGTGATGAAAGATTTTTTAATGTTTTTGAAAAAGCCTAGTCTGCTCACCAAGGCTGCATTTATTTGATTAAAAATACCGTAAAAACTGTAAAAATGTGAAATATTATTTTGATTTAAAATAACTACTTTCTATGTGAATATCTGTTAAAATGTAATTTATTTCTGTGATCAAAGCTGAATTTTCAGCATCATTACTCGTCTTAGGTGTCACATGATCCTTCAGAAATCATTCTAATATGCTGATTTGCTGCTCAAGAAACATTTCTGATTATCATCAGTTCATATTTTTTGTGGAAACTGTGATATATCTTATTTTTTAGGACTGTCTGATGAATAGAAAGTACAGATAAAGAGCACTAATAGGGCTGTGCGATGAAAGGACGGCAAGATTTTTTTTTTTAACATTTTTGAAAAAGTCTTATCTGCTCACCAAAAAATACAGTAAAAACTCTAAAAATGTGAAATATTTTTGTGATTTAACATAATTGTTTTCTATGTGAATATCTGTTAAAATGAAATTTATTTCTGTAATAAAAACTGAATTTACAGCATCATTACTAGACTTTAGTGTCACATGATTGTTCAGAAATCATTCTAATATGCTGATTTGCTGCTCAAGAAACATTTCTGATTATCATCAGTTAATATTTTGTGTTTTTTCAGGATTCGCTGATGAATAGAAAGTTCAAAACAACAGTGTTTATTTACAATAGAATCTTTTGTAACATTATAAATGTCTTTAATGTCACTTTTGATCAATGTAATGCGTCCTTACCGAATGAAAGCATTCATTCTGGTCGTGTATATGAAATTATATCACAGATATTAAATAAACCACCCAGCACTAACACATTTTGACACATTTTATTGATATTTGGCTGTAAGTTCCAACTTTGTCCAAATGTGACTGTACTGTAGATCTGCGGCGGCTCTGAAAATGAGACACTTCGTGAGCTCACGGCGCTCTGGGATGATTGAGTCCCATCTTGAGCAGTCGCTAGTACTTGGAGGCAAGCCTAGTCTAGCGTCACGGGTGGCATTCATCACGAACCAAGGTTAAACTGAACCGCAGTTTAGAAACTATAAGCACCGTCATCATGTCAATGTGATATTTCATATCTATACCCAGAGGAAAGAACGATCAGTAGTTGATTTTTCTACACAGTAATGCGGTTTTCTGTATCGTGTTGAAGTCTCCTGCTCTTCAGATGTTTCTCCTGAGAAAAAGACCCCTGTGAGATCTATTCACATTTATTTAAAAGTGAAACACTCTGACAGAAGGACTTCCGAATAGGTATTTTAGGAGACGTGCAACCTCACATTTGCCAGTTTTCATGTCGTCGTTTTTCAGATTATGGTGTGTAGAGATCGAATGGTGCAAGCGAATCTCCTCCAGACTGTGTGTGACTAAGGTTACATGTTTGCGGCTGACGCCACCTGTGCATTAGTCAGCTCTGACATCTCACGGATGCACGTGACAAGCTGATAGTGGTACGATAAACAGGAACGGTGTAAAACCATCAGGGGTCGACAGGAATCGAGTCGCGAGTAGATCTGATGTGAGATGCGAGCATATTTCTTTTCTCCGCACCCGTGAAATTCACCTTTCCGTGAGAGCCGTAACGCTGTAAACTCCAGCGAACCTTCATGAATCATTTCATTTACAGGCCCGCTAATCCGTTACAATAATAACTTCATCTCGAAGGGCATCATCTCTTCGCATCTCACCGTTTCACGGGATAAATAGGGATGCCATCTGGATCTTTGCAAAATACCTTTTCTTAAGCGCATGGAATTTCAAGGCTCACTGTCTTGTTTTCTCCTAAAAATATCTAAGCAACAAGACACATTTATTAGAGAAGCAGAATTGTGTAAAATAATAAGACTTGCTTTCAGAGCATGTATCTTGAATTACGTTTACTTTTCCTCCATTGACAAAATGTGTTATTTTAAGGTTTATGCGATTTACCTGTTAGGTTAAAAAAATAAATCAAATGAAGTCAAATTTAAAGAAAGAAACTTAATTCAAGATATATTTTCTCAAAAGCAAGAGAGTAAGCAATTGTTTTCCACAGTTTATTTTGTTTGTTTCTTGTTTTTCGTTTTAGTTCTTTTTTAGGAGTTTTAGATGGTTTTGCTAAAACATATTGGTAAAGACAAAAATGCTGGTTAAGAATATTATTATTATTATTTAAGTTATTTAAGTTCTGCCAGAAAACAATTTTAGCAGGCATAATAATAATAATAATAATAATAATAATAATAATATCATCATCATCATCATCATCACTTTATTTATTTATTTATTTAATTCAGTGCTGCCAGAAAAAAAAAATATCAGGCAAATTATTATTATTATTATTATTATTATTATCATTGTCATTTATTTATTTATTTATTTCAGTGCTGCCAACAATTTTATCAGGCAAAACATTATTATTATTATTTATTATTATTATTATTATTATTATTATTATGCAATGTTGGCTGCCTGAAAATGTTTTAATCAGTTTTGTTTCTCAAGTTAATTCCTGTTTTTAAGGATTTTTATATGGATTTTAATTTTAATACAGACATATTGTTAAAGACAAAAATGTTGTATAATGTCATTTATTTATTTATTTATTTATTTATTTGTGTGCTGCCAGAAAACACTTTTCTCAGGCAAAACATGAACATTGATCTTAAAGTGAAAGCTTTTATTCTACATAACCATTTATCCATGCTGTATTTTCTTACCAAACAAAGAGACAGTGAAAAATGGCACTGAAGACATGCTAAAGGGAGACTCGCTGTTTCCTTGAGCATCGCTAAATTATCCTGCCAACGTGAAGCATAATGCAGCGTCCTTCCAGACCTTATATATTCCTTGATGTGCTAATGTTGTTCTCTTCTTGTCTTTCTGTTTATAATTTATCTAAGATATTGATAAGATGGTCAGAGCATCAGTTTAGGACGTAAAAGCCTGTATGTGCAGAAATAGTAAAGAAACCTTTACAGAAATGTATGAGAATGAGTTTAAAAGGGAAAGTTCACTCAAAAATGAACCTTCTGCCATCATTTACTCAAACCTATGCGGTTATTCTTTTTCCTTACAGCATAAGGGTTTAATTTTGTGTGAACTATCCCTTTACAGTAGTCAAAGATGCTCATATTTTAATGAAGATCGTCCAAGGCTCCATTAACCTGTTTCTCACTGATGCTCTTTAATTCTGTCTTCTATTTTCCAACTGTTTTTCACTCATTTCTGATTTGTTGCTGGTTTCTTCTTTGCTTTGCATTTGGATCATTCTTCTTTTGTGTTTTCCAACTGATCGGACACTTTGGTTTTCTCTCGCACATCCCTCTTCTCCCCGTTTCCTTCACACTTGTTCCTCTCCATGGCTTCCTCTTCCTCTCCAGCTGGGTTTGTGAAGTCGCCAATGTCAGAGACAAAGCTCACAGGAGACGCCTTTGAGCTGTACTGCGACGTGGTCGGTAACCCCGTGCCGGAGATCCAGTGGTGGTACGCCGACATTAACAGGGCGGACTCCTTCAAGCAGCTGTGGGACGGCGCCCGCAAGCGCCGGGTGTCCATCAACACGGCGTACGGCGCCAACGGTGTGAGCGTGCTGGCCATCTCCCGCCTCACGCTGGAGGACGCCGGGATCTACGAGTGCCGGGCCAGCAACGACCCGCGCCGCAACGACCTTCGCCAAAACCCGGCCATCACCTGGATCCGAACGCAAGCAACCATATCCGTGCTGCAGAGTGAGTCGTCTATGTACTGTAGTAGCTGTAGTGTCCCACTGCGCCCCTCGTGCAAAAACAGCTGCCGACTAGGGCTGGGCGGTGTGATTTTGATGTTGCATTTAGACCTCGAGCGATTTAGTTTTGACATGTGCCTGCAACTATACAGTTGAGGTCAAAAGTTTACATCCCCCTTTCAGAATCTGCTAAATGTTAAGAGGGATCATACAAAATGCATGTCATTTTTATTTGGTACTGACCTGAATAAGATATTTCACATAAGAGATGTTTACATATAGTCCACAAGAGAAAATAATAGTTGAATTTATTAAAAGCCCCTTGATTCTAATACTGTGTTGTTCCTGAATGATCCACAGCGGTGTTTTTTTGTTTAGTGATAGTTGTTCATGAGTCCCTTGTTTGCTGTTCTTCATAAAAATCCTTCAGGTCCAATTTTTTTTAGTTTTTCCAGCATTTTTGTGTATTTGAACCTGTTCTAGTAATGACTGTATGACTTTGAGATGGATCTTTTCACACTGAGGACAACTGAGGGACTCGTATGCAACTATTACAGAAGAATCAAACACCTACAGATGCTACAGAAGGGAAAAAAAAAAAAAAAACATGCATTAAGAGGGGTGAAAACTTTTGAACAGAATTGGGATGTTTACAGTTTTCTTATTTTGCCTAAATATCATATTTTGTTTTCATTTAGTACTGCCCTACAGAAGATACTTACATGTTTCCCAGAAGAATAAGTTAAATTTACCCTGATCTTCAAATTCCAAAAGTTTTCACCCCCGGCTCTTAATGCATGGTTTTTCTTTCTGGAGCATCAGTGAGTGTTTGAACTTTCTGTAATAGTTGCATATGAGTCCCTCAGTTGTCCTTGGTGTGAAAAGATGGATCTCAAAATCATACAGTAATTACTGGAAAGGGTTCAAATACACAAAAATGCTGAAAAAACACAGAATTTGGGGGACTTTAAGGTTTTTTCTGAAGAACAGCAGGCAGTTTAACCGTTCAGGACAAACAAGGGACTCATGAACAACTATAACTAAACAAAAAACACAGCTGTGGATCATTCAGGTAACAACACAGTATTAGGAATCAAGAGGATGTAAACTTTCAAACAGGGTCATTTTTATAAATTCAGCTATTAGTTTTTCTTGCGGACTATATGTAAATACCTTTCATGTGAAATATCTTATTCAGGTCAGTACTAAATAAACAATACCATGCATTTTGTATGATCCGTCTTATTTTGGTAAAACAATTATCATTTAGCAGATTCTGAAAGGAGGATGTAAACTTTTGACCTCAACTGTATGGCTATTGAATTAAGCTAATCGTGTTTGTGTGTGTATAGGGTTGTGTATCCTTCAGAACTGAACCGAGGATCTGTTTAATGAATGATGCACAAAATCGGACTCAATTCCTGAATTTGAATTAAGCAACTAGAATGCTCAAAATTCGAAATAAAAAAAATGCAAGTTTGTCAACTTCCTGTGTTGGCTTGTTTAACCCTTGTGTGTCAATTTATAAAATTTAATTTTTAGGTCCTTAGAAGACAAAAGCATCATGAATCGTCCTAAAAATATTTTACATTAATATTGTTATAAAACGGATAGTTCCAGTCCTTGATTCTGATTGGTTGAGCCGTGTTCGAAGCTGCTGTAACTTACTCAAGCATGCACCTTTGTTTACGTTTGTGTGTTGCTCGGCAACCACTTTGTTACAACCTCAACTGTTTCTGAGGAACTAAACTGATTGGCAGAAGAATGTTTTTATTTAAATAAAAGTATAAACCTTACTATGTATATGGAATAACCATTTTATGAAAGCAAAAAGCCTTGTGAAGCTGTGGTTTCAGTGAATTTATAGCAGCTAAGGGGGTTAGCTTCACTTCGCTTCCTAACAACGTCCCTTAGCTGTTGTAAATTCAAGTTTTTTTAACAACATTAGTCCTGATCATTACTAATAAAAATGCATTAATTTTATAAATTTTTTGCACTAAAAATTTTTTATTTCTCATAAAAACCTATAGTTGCATTAGGCAAAAAAGTGTTAAAATTCTGAAAATTAATGCATTTTTAGTAGTAATGATCAGGTCTAATTTTATATATATATATATATATATATAATATTTACATGCATAACACGCAAACACACACAATTTTTTTTTTTTTTTAAATGTTAAAATAGTAGCTAATTTAAAGGTTAAAAATTGCAGTTTAAGTGGGTTTTACTGGGAACATTTTTGTCCTTAAGGTTCTGAGTTTATTTTTGTACCTAGTTTACAAATAGATCTATGAAAGAAAGTAGGTGTGAAATATATTAAAATTCCAATTAAAATACACATTTTTGGCTGAATTTACTGTATGCTCTTTGCATTAACAGCTAAAGTTATAAAAACAAAAATGAAAAAGACAAAAGGTGCACAAAGGGTTAAAAAGCCTTATTGTTTGATGGTTTCAGAGGCCTTTAAGACGGACAGATTCATGGAACGGGATGGAAGAACACTTAATTCCCCAAAATGCATACTTGTGTATAATTTCTTTGAATTTAAATTCAGTAAATTCTTGTTATTCCAATTCAAATTCCAGTATGTTGTTGTCAGTTCAACTCACATTCACACTCATGAATTGAAATGAATTACCAGAGCAACCACTGAATCCTTAAGTCAGTTCTTCACTTCTGAATTGTGCACAACCCTGGTGTATTTCAGCTTTTGCACATCTGCTCATATTTCGAGTGCACTTTTTTAAAATGATATTTACGTATTCGTTTGTTATGAATACAATCTGATATTGTGGTTTGTGTCCATACGAAACTAAAAAAAAATGAGATAAAGCACCTTTCATCAGTATTTAAATCGCCGGATTATCCAAAAATAGATATTAGCGCATGATTATGCAATACACAAAGCATTTTCAGAGTGAATTTGCAGCATAACTAACTAAAAGTTTCCACCAAATACTGTAAAATGATCATTCATGCTGCCCAGCCCTACTACAAACAAACAAAAATAAAACAAAACCCCACAGTATGTTCATCTTAAGTAGGTTTTTTGAATTAGGACAGCACTGTGTTGATTCCTGTTGTATTTTATTATATTTTGACCTTGGTGTGTCCAAATGTCACCTTTTCCTTCAGGCAGACTTTGAGGATTCCCACTGAATTCAATAATGATTGCGCCCCTTTCCTCTCCTAATGCCCTTGAGCCTCTTGTTGTGGATGACCACAAACCCAGACAAATCCCTGCTCTCTGTCTGCCTCTCCTCCTCCTCCTCCTCCTCCTCCTCACTCCTTCCTCCCTCACCCTACATGCCGTCCATCCTGGCTGTTTCTGTGTTGCTTCCAGTTTCCTGTTTTGCTTGGGTTCTTTATTTTCATTTCATACGGATATGATTTAGTCCGTTCGTTTTTCAGTTTTGCGTTGCGTGGGTTGTTTTATTTACTTCAAAGCCCGACATTGTGTGCCCTGTGCAGAGCGTAAAGCCTAACGGCGCTTTGAAGTCATGCCGTGTTTTATCTGTGCATTTTGTCCTTGGAAAAGGGTGGATGGGACTAGGAAGAAGACACAAGGAAAACGGGTCATTTTGGTTATGCGGGCAATTCCTTATCTCAGAAAAAGAAAAATCACAATCTTATCTATGTTATAAAACTGACCGGTGCGTGTCCGCAGCCGGAGAACGACCTTGTGCCTTCTTTGCATTTACTGTTTGCCTGTGATTCAGTAATGACATGATGATATTCCTCCCGCTCTGATCCCTAAACATAAAGCCAATCAGTCGGGTCTGATTCATTTGTGCGTGGTTAACTGAAGTTCAGGGATTACTGTCCATCAAAAGCGTGCTAAATTAAAACAAATGGCTTTTTGTGTCAAATGCAAGTGTATAAACGTGATATCATATTCTGTCATTACTGAGAGTCAGTGTTGTCATATTATATACATGTGATAGGGCATCGTCACATGCATATAACAGGCTATACATGCTGAAGCGTATAGTTTGTCAACAGGACAGCGTCCAGATTTCTGGTGGTCTTGTCGAGCTTTTCGTCTGTAGAGGCTGTAGACTGGACTAGATTGTAACCTCCCAAATGGACTGCAATGCTTGATATTTGTTAATATTTATTAGGGATGCACTGATGTATTGTTTAAAAACAGCCAATGATCAGGGTCGATTGTATCCTGTCAATCAAAAGTGGGCGAAAAATGTGTGTCTGAAACTTGTGTAGAAGTTAGGGCTGTCAAAGTTAATGCAATTACAACACATAAATGCAATGCACTTTAATGCAGGCTCTTTTTTTTTTTTCCTATGAATCAGCTGTGGTTCAAGTCAGGGTTGCCAGATCTGCAGCCACCAAACATTATTTGTAGCACAGCTACAAATCACAATAAACTTTGTGCTTTTATTGAGATAAGAATAAGAAACAGTCTCAGCTCTCAAATTCTATCACAAAAATCAAACAATAAATGCCGTTTTGACGTATTGTTGTAATTCTGTGTAATTATTAGTAACATTTACTAGCAAATTATTTTTCCCCCATTGCATTTTGATTGCATTTAACATTTCTATCCATTTGAATATAAACTAATAAACTTAATGTGATGCATGTAAGATTTTTGTTATAATAAACTTAATGTGTTTTAGTAACCAGGTTTATATATTTAGTCTAAATAAATCCAATTTCATGCATTTAAACTAATTGAATATCACATATTTAAACTTTGAATAAATCAAATTGTTTACACAATGAACAGATTCTGTGCAATTTGAATAAAGGCATTTTGAAAATCAGATTTTTGAAAAATCAAAAAACTAATTGCCATTTTGACATTGTTGTAATACAACTCGCTTCCACTTTAATATGTTATAATGTAAAATTAAACACGCATGCATATCAGAAAGAGCCTTTTAAAACGTATCCAGTTTCATGTAATCACTCAGTCTGTGTTTCAACCACAGAAAAACGTCAATAAAAGAGCTTGTGATCAATACGTCACTTAATGCTGAAAGTTATCCGGTGTTCACAGTTGGTTAGTTAGCTATAAAAACACTAGAGAAGAGCTTATTACTGTTAATTATATATGTTTGCTTGAATAAATCTGTCACGAAGGCGGGTTTTTATGTGCAGTTGTACACAAACATTTTAGTTTTTATTTGAGCGTGATTATTACATCCAGTGTTACTCTGAAAAATAATTAAATATAAGCTACTAATTAGATCTGCGACAGCGTAATTAGATTACTTGCATTACGTATTTCTAATTGCTTTTTAAATCCCATATCAACCTCAACCAGTTGAGCAATACGAGGATAGGCATGAAACGGCTCTTTTAATCCTTTCAAATATATAATATAAAATTACATAAATTTTAAAGGAGTTTAAAGGAGAAGGTTAGAAGCATATATTTTAACATTAGATCCACAATTGTTTTGTATATAATTGTTCTATAGTCTATACAGTTTGTATCAGAAGTAACTGTAATTACATAAAAATTAGGGAATGGTAATTAAATTAAATTAATAATGATAAATAGCATTTTAATATCATAGTTTGGGCTCTGTTGTTAATTTTAACCTTTAATATTATGGGGTGCACATAAGTGGTCCACAAGCATGCATGACCAAAATAATGGTTGACTGATGTTAATGCACTTTTAATGCACCATTTTAGATCAACGAACTGTAATACTGTATAAGATGTCTATTCGAACTGAAAGCATAATTCTAGGCTATTTGCCGTTTTGAAAGCACAATGCAAAAATGTGACATTTCATTCACTGATGCTCTTCAGTCGGAAGCGCTAAACCCAAGAGCGTGTATACTTAATTGCTGGCAACCCACCAAAATAAAATAATTAAAAAAAAAAAAAAAAATTAAATAAATACTAATTTAGGTTTGAAAATGCAAAAAAATTAAAATATTTATATATATATATAAATATTTATATATTTATATATTTAGAGTCTTTCTTTAATAAAGTGCCTTTGAGTGAATTACACTTTTTTCTGTGTGTGGTCATCTCAATGGTCCAGGATCCTGAGCTCCATCGCTCAACTAAAAACGAATCTCGGCAGTTAATCAAGTTAGATATTAAATTCTAACAATATTTATATAAAATATATAAATAAAAGCAAATGCTATCATTTTATTTTTAAGTTTACTTTAAAATAATTATTTTTTTATTTAATACTCCCTTTTTATTTTAAAATCCACAAAACCAATAAGCGTCATAAGCGTCAATATTTTTTGAAATTTAGATTTTTGCTTCATCTGAAAGCTGAATAAATAAGCTTTCCATTGTGGTTTGTTAGGTTAGAACCATATTTGGTTGAAATACAGCTATTTGAAAATCTGCCATCTGAGGGTGCAAAAAAATCAAAATACTGAGAAAATTGCCTTTAAAGTTGTCCAAATGAAGTTCTTAGCAATGCATATTACTAATCAAAAATTAAGTTTTGATATATTTATTGTAGGAAATTTACAAAATATCTTCATGGAACATGATCTTTACTTAATATCCTAATTATTTTTGGCATAAAAGAAAAATTGATAATTTTGACCCATACAATGTATTTTTTTGCCTATTGCTACAAATATACAAATGATACTTATGACTGGTTTTGTGCTCTAGCGTCACAAATATAATAGTATCTGCACACTTTATTATTTTGTTTATTTTATTTAAAAAAAAAAAACCTAAACAAATAAGGTCCATTGATGATATTATCACTATTATTAATATATATATATATATTATATAGTTATATTTAATGGGTCACACTATGTACAATCTCCAGGTACTCTTATCAGAATCAGGCTAAAACACTTATGTGCCCCCATGATTATAGTAATTCATCAAATGAGAGGAATCCCTATTAGCATTTTTTCTTTAACAAATCCAAACAGTATTGGTTTTGCCAGATGTCAATCTGAATAATCGGCTGTTGGTATCGGTGCATCACTAATATGTATTTTGTTGACGCCAAACTTCTCTTCACAGTTTTCCGTTTTCATGGGCCGATGATTGTGAGCAGAACCAACCCACTGATTGATCATTAAACTCTCCCCTCTTAGCAGGTGTCCTCCAGATGACCTTCAGGAGGATCTCCATTCAGATATTTCCGGTGTGTGTACAGTAGGTGAGAGTAGGCGACGTGACGTTGACCGAGAGAAAGAGAAAGTACTACAGTAGCAGTAACGTTCCTCTTGGCTAAGCCAAACTGCAGGAGAAGGTGTAAGGAATGCTAATTGGATGATCAACCTGAGCTCCTCCCAGCGGAGCGGGAATAATACCTGGAGGTTTACCTTACTAGCCAATCACGGGGTGATTGTGCCTCGCCCTGCTTTTTCCAACTGGGTGCTGCGGTTGCTACGGTAGAGATTCACACACGGACGCCTCGCTCATTTGATTACAGTCTGAACATTTAGATTAAAACGTTTATTAAATGAGGATAAAAAGTAGTGATATTTTGTTACTTGAGCCTAGAGAAGTTCCAGAAAGAATCTGCAGACTTTTTCCATAATTTCCGTTCTAATTGAGGGAAAATGTATAGAATGCATTTGTATATTTAAAAAGTGAATATGCTGAAAGGTGTTAAATTGAGTGGAGAGCTCAATAATTTACTCAATACTCAAAGATATTAATGTTTAAATTTAAGATTTGTACACTTTTTTTTTTTTAAATATAATAAACGGTATATTTTTATTTTTTATATATTATATTTTTATTATATAATATTATATTTTAATTATATTTGTATATTTTATAATATTATATTATAAAATATATTATAAATAATATATATATATATATATATATATAAAAAAAACTGTGCTCCAGTATTTTACATCTTTTACATATATATATAATATATTTATAATATTATAAAATATAAAACATACAAATATAATTAAAATATAATATTATAAAATAGATGTAAAATACTGGAGTACAGTTTACAAGAAATACTATTTTAGTCTTTTTTACTTTAAAAAAAAAAATTTCAATTGACTGAATGTGTTATTTGCCATTTCTGTGTAATTATTAGTAAAATTTACTAGCAAATGTAAAATGGGGAAAAAATCCCCATTGCATTTTAATTACATCTAACATTTTTATCCATTTGGGCAGTTTGAACATAAACATTCAGTCATACAGAAATGAAACTGGTAAGATTTTTGTAATAATAAACTTAATGTGTTTTAGTAACCAGGTTTATATATTTAGTATAAATGCATCCAATTTCATGCATTTTAACTAATTGAATATCACATATTTAAACTTTGAATAAATTGAATTGTTTGCACAATGAACAGATTCTATGCTATTTGAATATTTAAATAAAACCAAATAGATGCAAAACAATTAAATTTACTTAAATCTGTTGGGGTGCAGAAATCTGGTTTAATTTCTGTATGGTTGATAAATACACATCACATTAAGTTTATTAGTTTGTTTATACTAAAACTCTGATCCAAATGGGTTTAAGTTTGACATGCATTTCAAATGCACAAATATTTTTGAGTGTTTTATTGATTGCTAAAAGCATTATCAGTTTAGCTACATTTACATTTAGAGTTTGCATGACAGGCATTTTGATTCTGACTGAAGATTTGTTTAAACGATCGAAACAGTAAAGCATTATTACTACTTTAGATATATATTTTGTCCACTGATATATGCTGTTAAAATGCCAAGAGAAAATCCGCTTAACAGAAAGTACGACATAAACAGAACCGTTATTAGAAACTTTGCCGCTTGCACATGAAATGAAGTTGAACCGGATTTAATGGAAACTGCGGATGATGGATGAGTTTGCTGTAAAAGCGTTCTTCTGCACAATTGATGAGGCTCACATTGTGGTCAGAACAAAACTGCATGTTCACTTTTGATTCTTGATTGTCTGCAGATGCAAATTCAGTGTCTAATTTATGGTTTGCATCAAAATTGCAAGCATTATTGTTCTATTTCAGGCAAGTATGCAGGTTATATGTGCTCTTAAAGTGACAGTTCACCTAAAAATGAAAATGTATCATTTACATGTCTTTTGAAACCTGAATCACACGTGTGGAAAACTAATTTATTTCCACATGCTATGGTTTAAAATGCATGAGTTTTGGATCCCGACAGTCATTGTTTCCAGTCCACTTTAACTGTAAGAAAAGAAAGGTTTGAAACGACATGAGGGTGAATAAATGATGACAGGATTTTCATCACTGGGTGAACTTTCTCTTTAAGCATCAAGATAATCTATAAATGCACACAATAAACGTCTTTTTGCAAGGTTTGTTAATGCTGTAACACTATTTGGCGTTCAAACGTATGTTTTCTTGTGTGTTTTTAATGTGTTGTCTCCGTTCCCCACACAGGAGCTCATTCAGGACGGTCTCAAGGACACATGAATGTCCATTAAGCTCATAATGTTTCATGCACTAATTGTCCAGGACTTTGTCTTCGTTTCAGAGCCACGAATCAATGCTTCCGATCAGGAGATTTTGCAGCCTAAAAGCGGGCTGGAGTTGCCCATCACCCTTCAGTGTAACCTCACTAACTCACACAGCACCCACCGGCAGACCTTCTGGATGAAGAACGGACAGGAGATTTCCAACACCAGGACGGAGCACAAACACACCGAGTTCAAGTGAGATTTCAACGGCAAATCAGCTTTTTGCCTTTTTTGTTTTTTCTCTTTAGTGCATCTGTGACATGCTGTCAGTTACCACAGATTAATCATTTCAGCTCGTCCCTCAGAATATAAAAATAAACAGGAAACATGCTGATAAATTAAGAAAGCCCAAAAGTTCAGCAGGCAGCACTGCAAATAAATGTTTAATATAAAATCTGTATTCCAGACTTGGTAAACTGCACTGCACTGCTCAGTCTGGCTGACAGGTGGAAGAATCTCATGAAAATGTGTCATATTTGACCTGAAAATCAAGTGGAAAAAAAAAAGAAATTATGTTGTGCCTTTACAAAAAGTTATGATTTTAATGCATTTTGAATATATTTTTGGATTATATATATTTTTTATTTTAATGTTGATTTTTACTCATTTGATTTTTTTTTTTGTATATATTTTTATTTTATATATATTTTTTTAATTTTCAATTATTCCTGATGGTGATATAATGTGTAATAAAATATGAAATATTTATGTAAATTAAAAAATATATATATATTCTATTATTTTATTCTATAAATATATTGATATGTCTTATCCTATTAGTAATTTTAATTCTATTTAAAACTCAAACACAACACACAATATAAAAAATAAATTAAATATATATTAAATATTGTCCCCAAATCAAATGGAAAATAAAATAAATGATATTGTGGCTTTGCAAAAAAAATAAAAAAATGTAATGCAATAATATTTTTGGATTATATATAGATTTTTAGTATAGATTTTTACTAAATTGATTTTTGTGTGTGTGTGTGTGATCAAATATGAAATATTTATGTATATTTATGTTTTTCTATTATTTTATTCCATAAATATATTATATGTCTTATTCTATTAATATTTACAATTCTATTTATTTAGAAATTATATTGTGCCTTTGCAAAAAGTTTAAATCTTAATGCAAAAATTTATATATATTTTTTATTTTAATGTAGATTTTTACTAATTGCAATATTTTGTATATATTTTTTATATATATAAATATATATATATATATATATATATATATAAAAATTATTTATACTACTACTACTACTAATAATAATAATTGATTCTATTTTATTCTATTATTTTATATAATTATGTTAATATCTATTGTTATTCTATTCATTTAAAAAACATAGTGGTGACACTAATGATGATCATGACATGAAAATGTCAAAATGCTAAAATATGCAACTCTTAACCCTTTAACTGTCACCGTCCACCCTGTGGGACGCCTAAGTTTACTTTACCATATTACAAATAAATCCTAATCTAATCATGACAAACTATACATCGTTGGAAAGGTATAAGACTCCTAAATAGATATTTTACCATATTTTTGTGTTAGAAATTATGTAGGAAAAGTAATAGATTAATATATGTCAAGAGTGCCACTTAAAAAAATCTACATCATAACATGAATTCTGACCTTTGTCACAAAAGACTTTCTTCATTGCCTTTTTCCCTATCATGCTTTAGATATCATAAGAAATTATATATCAGCTCAAACTTAAAATTTCAAAATTCATCCTTTGAAAGGCATTTTAAAATCAGACATTGCATTACCATGGAAAATGTACATCAAAATCATATTACAAAATGTTTTCATTCATGAATTATAAAAATTTAAGTCTGGATAATGCATTTTTATGTCTGTGTTCAAAAATGGGAGTGACAGTTAAAGGGTTAAAGCAGACTTCATTTACATTTAAACAAAACGTAATTTCTATATTTAATTATTTTGATTTGAGAATGTAATTTCTCATCGTCTTTTATTTATTTCTTTTGGGGTGAAATGCAACCTGTCCAGTTCATTCCAGTTTCATTGCAATTTCAGAAGAAGCTTTACCTTCTCCAATTATATTTCATATACCCATAAAGTCAGTAATATGGAGCTCTTTAAGTGTAACCGTGGCGGGAAACTCTGAGGACAATCAGGATGTTCAAGCACAAAATCTCTTTAGTAACACGTCTGATCTGAGTGAAACCCCCCACCAGAGCTTTCAGAAAGTCTCGTCAGTCGGCCAAGAGTGATGTGGCGCAAGGCGATCTGCTGTCAGACTGCATGTCACAGGCTCCGCAGAGACGCCTTCACGCAGAACAGACAGCACTGCGCCGCCAGCTCTAGCACTGCGGAATCAAGTCCCCGTCCGTGCTCCCAAAGCAGCGCGCAGCCCGCCACCTGAAAATTGCTTTCTGAAAATGTTGTCATAATAGCTTTCTCTGTCTGATGATTAATAGTAGAATATTTTTTCAATGATTAATATCGGCTCTTAAAGCAACAGCTCAAACAAAAATGCTTTCATGTTGTTTCTGTACAAGTTTTCAGTGAAATATCTGCAAAAAATAAATGTATAAAAATATATACATATATATGAAAGAAATATATATGTATGTAAGACATATATTTCCAACCTTCTGAAGTCATATGCAATATGTGATGATATGACATAAATTTAAGTCATAATTTGCTGAAAATCCTCTCCATTGTCTGCTCCATATATAAATTATAAATATATATATATAAATTCTGAGTTTATATCCTACAATTCTGATTTTGAAAAAATATAAATGCAGATTTGGGAGATATAAACTTGCAATTGTGAGAAAAAAGTCAGAATTATGAGATAGAAAATTCAGAATTCTGACTTTTTTCTTACAACTGCAAGTTCTCTGAATTGCAAAAAATATTTTATGTTTTTATTTTTTTATTTTATGACAAAAAATCTGCATTTTTGATATAACTCAGAATTTAGATTTTAAAAAGTCTGAATTGAGAGATATAAACTTGCAAGTGAAATGCAAGTCAGTCAGAATTATGAATTTATATCTTGTGATTCCAACTGTTTTTTTTTATCAGAATTTTGAGAAAAAAGACAGCATTGTAAGAAATTCACAATTACCTTTTTCACTTTTTTATCTTGTGATGGAAGCAAAAAAAGAAAAAAATGAAAAAATAAAAATATATACATAAAAAAAAAATTCTAAATCTAAATCGAATCTGAATCTGAAAAATCTGAAGAAAAAAAGTCTGAATTCTGAATTTGTATCTTGTAATTCTGTATTTTTTTTTTGCAGAATTGCAAGAAAAAACAGAATTGTATTTTTACGTTTTTTAACAGAAACAAAAAAAAACTCAGAATTGCAGTATGTAAACTCAAAACTCTGATTTAAAAAAAAAATTCAAAGTCGAATTCTGAATTTGTATCTCCTAATTCTGTATTTTTTCTCAGAATTGCAAGTAAAAAAAGATTTAAATTTTTAAATTAAAATTTTTTAAAATTCTTAAATTTTTAGTTTTAATTTTTTTTTATTTCATGACAGAAATAAAAAAGTATGAATTGCAAAGTGTGAACTCACCACTCTGGTTTAAAAAAGTCTGAATTGAGAGAAACTCAAGTCAGTCAGAATTCTGAATTTATATCTTGCACTTCCAACTTTTTTAGCAGAATTTCAAGAAAAAAAGTTGGAATTGTGAGAAAGTTATAATTACTTTTTTCACTTTTTTTATTCTGTAATGGATTGTAAAAAAAACTGAATTGTGAGGTGAAAAAAGTCAGAATTCTGAATGCGTGAAAAAAATAATTTTGCACAAAAGTCACAATTAACTTTATTTTTTATTCTGTGGCGGAAACAGTCTTCCATAGTTTTCGGAGTTTTGGTGGGAAGATTATCTTCGACTATAATGATTTCATGTTGTTACTGTTCCTGCCTTCATGATGCTTGCAACACCAAGGGCATGGGTTTGAATCCCATGAAATGCATGAAATCATATCATGTAAACCTTGAATGCAATGTAAAGGTATTTGCCAAATGCATAAATGTAAATGTTCCTCACACAAAGATGTGGCATGGCTTCCGGGGACCTGAAATATTGTGCAATCAATATAAGCTTGTACGGGAGATTGTTTTGCTGAACAAATATAATCGCACACAGATCTGCAGTGACATGAGGGGGAGGAAATAAAGGCACTTTCAGTGTTTGTTCCTTTAAGAAGTGGGAAAGTGAAGATGTTCTAGTTTTGAGCTGTCAGTGATTTGTGATTCTTGTTTTGTAGGTTAAGTAAACCGAGGACAGACGATTCGGGCGAATACATGTGCGTTTACACCTTTAAGTCGGCACCCAACGCCAACGCTTCCATCGAGGTCAAAGGTAAGAAATCCTTTCCCGAAACTCATCAACATACCGTTAACACCGTCCGAACGCCGTTGCCATCCGGTGGAGACCTAACCCGCGTTATAATTAGAAATTGTTTGGAGCATAATTAGCCTCTCCTCACCTTAAAATAAAGCGAGCGGAGAGCAGGCGTTCAGGAGTGAATCCAGACAGTCACGTCCCGAAGTGTCGCTGCGGCTGAGGACGCCGATTGAGCCTCGTTAGCGTTTGTCCGCGCGGCGGGTGGCGTAGTGACACCCGGATAGCTGCTGTCACTCATAATCACCGCAGCCATCCGGCCTGGACTTCATAACGACTCAAACGTGCTGCGACTGGATATTTCAGACTGTAAATGAAAACCATTCCAAAGAGGAAGGAAACGACTCACGGAAATCTTTTCATTCTCGTGATTAATCTAATCTGTGTTTCTCATTCCTGTAATACAGCATTTTTTTATATTACAAAACTATGATTGTAACCTTATGTAAATATAAGTTTTAAAAGTATTTTAAATTAAATCAGCTTACAGTGCATGACAAATTAATTTACCAGATTTTGCTTGTTACAAAAATGTATTTATTAATAATATGATCAATTATTAAATATTATTCATTTATTAATTATAAATAAATATGATATTACAGTAAAAACAGTAAAATTAGATTTTTCTTTTTCCTTTTTTAGTGTTTAATCTATTATTTTTTATATTTTTTTAAGCATAAATTAGTATCTGACAAATCAATACACTATTTTTTTTTGCTTATTACAAAAATGTCTAGTTTATTTATTAATTTGAATTTAAATAAGCATAAATTAGTGTACAAATATAGTAAAAACTGTTTTCTAAATAAATTTTTTGCTTAGATTTTTAAATGTAGTTTAATTGTAATTTAATTAACATTAAATTAGCATCTGACAAATAGACATACCATGGTTCAATTATTTATTATTTATTATGTTACAGTAAAACTATTCTAATACCATGATTTTTATTTTTTTATCTAATATTTGTATTTTAATTTAAATATAAGAGCATAAATTAGTACATAACAAATAAATGCAATATTTTCAAAATACATATTACATATTACAAAAAAGATTTATTTATTACAGTAAAACTATAATACTTTTTCTATTTATACAATTTTTATTTTAAATTTGATTTTAAATTAAATTTATATAAGCATAAATTAGTATACAAATATATTAACATACTATTGTTTTTTGCATATTACAAAATATAATTATATATTTATATATTATATATTATTATTATTAATTCTATTTAATTCTATTTTATACTGAATACATTTTTAGCTTACATTTTTAAATTTAGATTAATTTTAATTTAATTAGCATGAATTAGTATCAATTTTATTTATTATTTATGTTACATTTAAATTATAATTATAAATGATTACATTATAAATAAGATTTTTAAATTGAATTTAAATAAGCAAAAATAAAAAAAATAAAAATATTAATTCATTGTTTTTTTTTGCATATTACAAAATGTAATTATTTCTGTACTGTAATTCCATTTTTTACTGAATAAAATTTTAGCTTACTTTCTTAAATTTGCACTAATTTTCATTTAATTAGCATAAATTAGTATCTCACAAATAGACATACCATTTGTTTTTTTGCATATTACAGTTTTATTTTTTATTATTTATTATGTTACAGTAAAAAATTCTAATACCATGATTTTTCTTTTTTTTTAATTTAATAAATTATTTTTAATTTAAAATAGCATAAATTAGTACATGGCAAATAAAAACAGTATTTTTAAATGTATTTATTTATTTATTTATTTATTGCATTATTACATATTACAAAAATGAGTGGTTTTTATTATTTCTATTTTGTATGAAATATGATCCAGGAATGTCCTTGACTCATTTTAAGGTTATAAGCTCATTTTCTGGACAGTGGAATCCACAGATGACACAAGTAATGTTTGCATGTATATGAAGTGGATTGTGATCTCCAGTAAAACAGTGGCAGCGTCGCTCGCAGCCTCAAACCCCCGAGACCCGACACAGTCTGAGCTTGCCTGCGTGTTCCTCGCAGTTAAGCCAATTTGTTTTGACACGGCCATCAGACGCACTGAGCATGCCCGGACCGTTATGTCAAGGCTCTCTTTAAGCGTTGCTTGGTTACGTAACGCGATGATGTCGCTGTCCGCTTTGGCCGGGCTTTTCTGCCCCGAGTCTGTTAGATGACAGCATTCAGCTCCCATGTGCCACAAGCTCCGTTCTGCTACAAACACGCCATGAAGAAGCGCAGCCCCCATCCTGACGTATTGTTCCTGTCCTCTTTCTGTCTCTTTACAAGCACAACGGGAGCCACAAGACATTTGTTTAAATTCAGGAATTAACGCTGAAGTATAGGTTTTAGGGTTTTTTTATGCTAGATAGTATTTTGGTGAAGATTTTATAATCTCTAATTATTTTGCAAAGACAGAAAAAGGAAGAAATTATTACATTAAACCAACCAATTCAAGTGAACAAAAATAATAATTATATGTTGTCATTATTTAGTCATTATTATTATTAAATAGTTGTATTTTATATTTATATATAGGGTTTTATATAAAAATATAAATAATACAAAATAAATTAAAAATAAATAAATGTAAAAAATCAAATGTAATATGCAAAAATAAATAAATAAATAAAAAGAATAAATAAAATAAAATTATATTTGTCATATACTAATTTATGTTCATTTAAATAAAAAAAAAATTACAATTAATTATATTAAAATATAAATATCATGGTATTAAACATTTTTTGCAAGCTAAAAGTTTCTGTAATAAACAAAATGAAAACAAAATTTTTACTGTAAGAAAAACAAAGGTATGTTTATTTTTTATTCTATATTTTTGCTTACTGAAAGAAATAATTAAATGCATAATTAAATTCTATATTTGTATACTAATTTTTGCTTTAAAATTCATTCAAAAAAACAAATAAAACTAGTATAAATAGAAACATTTATTTTTTATTCTTATTATTATTTATGTCAGTTATCATTTGCTGAAAAAAAGTTTTTAATAGAAATAATTATTTTTAATTGCGAAATTAATTACACCTTTTTATAGGACTATTAAAATTATTTGTAATTTGTAATGTGATTCTCATTTGATTTTCATTACTGTAATAAAGTAATTTTACTGTAATGTTTATTTTTTAATCAACAGTGCATCCAAATACTATTATGATGTACAAACACTACATTAATAATAATTTAGTTTTTATATATATATATATATATATATAGTTACATTTATATATATATATATATATATATATGATTTTCATTACAAATTTTGTAATGAATGATTTCATCATTTGTAAATTTACTCTATTTTTTTAAAATATACATATACTAATATTTATAATTATAAGCTATATTAATAAAAAATATTTATAATTAAATAATAATATTTATAATCAAATGTTTTGCATTAAGATTTAAATTTAAATGCATTTATTTCAAATGTGTTTATTCAAATTTAAGTGCTCTTATTTAAATAATGTCAGATTTAAAAAAAAAAATAAAAAATTGTAATGGTCCTAAAAATAGGCTTAATTTTCTTCAAGCAAAATACAATGTCTTGTTTCTTTTTAGTGCTGAAATGTGACCTGCACAAGATTCACCCGAATACTAAAACAGAGTCCTGAGGCCCAGTGACACGAGACAAAAATATCCCGTCTCCAGTATCAGATGAATATGAGTTTCTGTCATCCTGTGGGAGTCGTTCAGGTTGAATGTGGCCCATCACGCAGTCTGTCTGTTCACCCCCAACCGCTCCAGTCTTTGGCACCTTCTCTCTCTCTCTCGGTCTCTTTCTCTGCGAGTCTTTGCTTTTGCGCTGCGAGGCAACAGATGGAGGTTTGCGCGGTGGGTTGGGTTGGGATTAAGGCTCTGGATTCACTCCCAGTGTTTCTAATGGCAGGAGTTTACTGTCCACTATCATAATCTGCCCTGTGCGTGCATGTTTCAAGCGTTACACTCCCGAGTCTTTTTAAACAGTCGTATACTGAGATGTTTGCGCACGGTAATGGCAGAGCGCTCTTCCATACGACGGCCTAATCGAATTAAATCACGTCAGGACCTTTGCACCTTTACGTGTGTTTATATTTAGTAAGGCGTTATTAAGGAAGGATGTCGGTGCGCCATCTGTCGTGCGCGTGAGTCATTTTTCCTCCATACATTGGCCCTGCGTGAATTCCTGTCTGGATTCTGCTGTATATATTCCATCTGTCGCAGATTGCATCGGGCTTTGGGTTACACAGGCTCTTTCCTTTCAAGGCAAATGAGACGCCCTACAAATAGCAGAGTAGAGCAGCTATCGGTATCCTGACACCGTTACCCATCTCTGCCCGGCATTGATCGCACATTTCCGCTGGCGATCGGGATTTGAAAGCGTGCCAGACCGTGAGGTGGAAAGGAGGGAGAAAGAGCTGTTTGTGATTGTAAAAAAAAAAACCAAATTATTGTGTCTCACAAATGCTGTGAGTAAGGATAATGCTGAGACAAATATATTGTCTTATTCTGGGTCCCATTTAACCACAAAATCAGATTAACAAAAATAAGTTAGATTTATGTGTTCATACCTATTATATATGCATATATGCCTATTCTTGGAAATAATTCAGTTTTCAGTTTTATATATATATTAACTGTGTGTATACAAATAAATGCATTTTGTTTATTTAAATAAGCATAAATTAGTATATGACAAACAAATATAGCATTGTTATTTTATTTATTTATTTAAAGAAACATTTATACTCTAATAAAAAAATGTGAAAGTTTTATATTAAATTATAAAATAAAAATAAAAAATTAAACAAGCATAAATTAGTACGGCAAGTATAGTATTGGTTTGTTATGGTTGTTGTTTTTTACATATTACAAAAAAAATGATTTTTAAATATTTATTTATTTATTTCAGTAAAACAAAACAAAACAAAACAAAAAACACTAATACTCCAATAAAAAAAGTTTTTAAATATTATTGTATATTTTTTTATATTATTAATATTTTATATAAAATTGTAACATTTTAAAGTTTAATTTAAATAAGCATAAATTATTACATAACAAATATAGTACTGGTTTGTTATGGTTGTTGTTTTTTGCATATTACAAAAATGTGTTATTAATTCATTAATTTATTTCAGTTAAAAAAACACAAATATTCCAATAAAAATATAAAACCTTTATATAAAATTATACAATTTTAAGGTTTAATTTAAATAAGCATAAATTATTACATAACAAATACAGTACTGGATTGTTATGGTTGTTGTTTTTTTTTTTTTGCATATTGTGATTTTATTTATTTCAGTTAAAAAACAATAATACTCCAATTAAAAAAAAATTGTGAAAACGTTATATAAAATTATAAAATTTTAAAATTTAATTTAAATAAGCATAAATTAGTACATGACAAATATAGGATTGGATTGTTATGGTTGCTGTTTTTTGCATATTACAAAAATGTGTTTTTTAAATTTTATATATATAGATAGATAGATAGATAGATATAGATATAGATATAGATATAGATATAGATATAATATAAAATATATTATATATTATATTTATTATGTAGAGTATAAATGAAGCGGTGTTTGGGATTGGAAGGAGGCCGATTTATTGTGTGTCAGAGACGCTGTGAGTGAGGATAATGCCGAGCTAAGCTCCCCATTGCTTTTCTGCCCGTAACAAACACACATACGCACGCACGTACACACACTATCCTCAGAAGGCACGTGCGCACCATAATTAGAGCTGGTGATGTCAGCCAAGTTCCAATCCACGCCTTCTCCATCCTACACGTTCACGCTCCGAGATTCGTTTCATCCCGCTTAATTGCACGGAGGGAATTACGGCAATTTCGGAGATTAGCGGCGCTGCAGAAGGTGCGGCGCGTCAAAACTGGCGGGGCGGGCAGGGGGGTTACGATCATATCCAGTATTTGTTAATTCAGGGGAAATATTGGGCCGCGGGGTTTGTGACATTGAGCTGTGTATTATCCACTGAAGGGGAATGATGGTGACTCAGCACATCAGAGAGGGAAGCCTGAATTACTGCGCCCGCAGGGGTTTGCTTTTAATTAAGTCTGCGCCATCTCATTATGTCAATCATTTGCGGTGTTGGGATACACAATTATGCAAGAATGCTTCAGATTTTCTTTTTTTTCCCCATCCAAAAGTCTGTGTAATCAAAATATGAGTTTTGTGGATTTTATGTTGTATCAAGTGCTGTTCTTGCTCAGTATTTTTCTTATTTTTCAGTGCAAATGTCTAAACATTCTTAAATCAAGATACATTCTTTTGAGATGCAAAGTGATGTAAAATATTAAGTCTTGTTTTCTGAGAAATGTATTGAAAATAAACGAGTTTATGCTTAAAATAAGAAAAAATGGGGTCAAAAAAATGTCAATTATTTTCCCTTTGAATTAAGTTGATAATTCTGACTACATATTTAATTTCACTTTATTTTGATAGTTCTTTAAGAAAACAATTCTTATATTCTTAAATCAAGATCTGTTTACTTGAAATGCAAGATGAAATGCAAAAACATCTTTTCTGACAAATGTATTAAAATTAAGTAAGTTTGTGCTTAAAATGAGAAAAAATGGGGTCAGAAAAATAAACGTTTTTGAATTAAGACTTCTTTTCTTATGTCATTTTGCTTCTCAAGTAAATATATGAATTTATTTGCAAAAACAGATAACTCCGCTTTTTACATTTTTTAAAAAATCATTCAGTAATCATCAAGAAAGTTTATATTTTAAATACTGAGGAAGAACAGCACTTTTTGCATTGACAAATAAATTAATTTTCCAGGAGAAAGGACCAAAAATACTGATGACTCATCTTGCTCTAATGCATGTGCAAATTTTGTCCAATCAGATGCTGTCTTGAATGAGAATGTCCCGCCTCCTGACCCTGATATGACTTAATTAGTGTTGTATTAAACAATCCTTTGATATCTTACATCCCAACTTCCTGCTTCAAAAGGAAGTGTTGTTCTTATTAGAAAGTATTATTAAAGTAAAAATAGTTTTGATGTCATGTTGACTTTAAGGCTCAAGGCTGGTAAAAAAATGAATTATTGAAGCAGAAGTTGTTAGTTTAGTTTAAACCAGTCGTAAGTAGCATGGGTATATTTGTAACAAAATACATTGTATGGGTCAAAATTATTGATTTTTCTTTTATGCCAAAAATCATTAGGATATTAAGTAAAAATCATGTTCCTTTAAGATATTTTGGAAACTTCCTATTGTAAATATATCAAAACTTAATTTTTGATTAGTAATATGCATTGCTAAGAACTTCATCTGGAAAATTTTAAAAGCGATTTTTTTTTTTCAATATTTAGATTTTTTGCACCCTTAGATTCCAGATTTTCACATACTTGTATCTCGGCCAACTACGGTCCTATCCTAACAAACCATACATCAATGGAAAACTTATTTATTCAGCCTTCAGATGATGTATAAACCTCAGTTTCATTGACCCTTATGACTGCTTTTGTGGTCCAGTGTCACAAATATCCTGGTAACATGTTCACGGCAGCATTTTACTTTAATAAACTGTATGAAAGACGTGGTAAACAAATTCCACTGGATTGTGTGACGGCAAATAAAGATGCAATTCAAACACTTCAGTTCCAAACCTGTTCTGATCGTCAGAGGATTACAGGGACCTGACTATGTAAAATGATGTCACAAAAATCACATCACACAACCAAAAGAATAAACAGCATGTCAAGACCAGATAAAGAGAGTTAAGAACAAGATAATGTAAAGGGACAAGCTTAAATCTGAGTGAAGTGAAAGCATCATTGCAAATAAACCCTTCTGTCTCTGTCCAGCTGCTCCTGAAATCATCGGCCATAAACGAAGCGAGAACAAAAAAGAAGGAGAAAATGCAACGCTGTACTGCAAATCGGTGGGATACCCGCATCCTATGTGGATTTGGCGCAAGAAAGCGGACCGGGGAACTTACATTGTACGTAACCAAGTCATACACACACACACACACATATATATATATATATATATATATATACACTACCGTTCAAAAGTTTGGGGTCAGTACATTTTTATTGTTTCTTTTTTTTTTTTTTTAAGAAATTAATACTTTTATTCACCAAGGATGTATTAAGTTAATAATTAAAAGTTTATTAAAAGTTAATAATAAATAATTTACATTGTTATAAAATATTTATATTTTGAATAAACACTGTACTTTTTAAACTTGTTATTCATGAAAGAATCCTGAAAAAAAAAAATCACAGGTTCCAAAAAATATTTGGCAGCACAACTGTTGATATTATCCAACATTGATCATTCTAATAATAAATCCGCATATTAGAATGATTTCTGAAGGATCATGTGACACTTAAGACTGGAGTAACAGCTGATAAGAATTCAGCTTTTCATCACAGGAATAAATTCTATTTTAAAGTATGTTAAAATAAAAAACCATTGTTTTATATTGTAACTGTGCATTTTGCAATATTACTGTATTTTTTCTATATTTTTAATCAAATAAATGCAGCCTTGATGAGCATAAGAGACTTCTTTAAAGACTATTACAAGTCTTACTGACCCCAAACTTTTGAACGGTAGTGTATATACATAAAAAGACACTGTAAAATAGTGATATATTATTATAATTTAAAATAACATGTGAATATATTGTAAAATGTAATTTATTTCTGTGATTAAAGCTGAATTTTTAGCATCATTACTCCAGTCTTCAGAAATCATTCAAATATGCTGATTTGCTGCTCAAGAAACATTTCTGATTATTATCAATGTTGAAAACAGTTGTGCTGCTTATATTTTTGTGGAAACTGTGATGCAATTTATTTTTTATAATTCTTTGATGATTATAAAGTTTAAAAGAACAGCATTTATTTGAAATAGAAATCTTTGTAACATTATAAATGTCTTTACTGTCACTTTTGATTAATTTAAGGCATCTTTGAACGATGAATGCAAAATAGTTTCTTTAAACAACAACAACAAAAAAAGGTATTGACCTAAAAAATGTGGACCATAATATGACATTGAAATCACACTGAAACCGATTTCATAGACACATGATATGATGCCATGAATTCTATTGATTTTCTCTTCACAGGAAATTGACAACAGCACTGGCCGATTCTTCGTCATCAACAAAGACAATTTCACAGAACTGAGTATCATCGGTCTGGACATCAGCACAGACCCGGGCGAGTACGTCTGCAACGCCACAAACATCATCGGCTCCAAAGAGTCCATGACCATCCTGCGGGTGAGGAGTCACCTCGCCCCGCTGTGGCCTTTCCTGGGCGTCCTGGCCGAGATCATCATCCTCGTGGTCATCATTGTGGTTTACGAGAAGCGCAAGAGGCCGGACGAGGTTCCAGACGGTAAGTAGCGCTCTGCTTTTAAGGATTTTTGCTGGAACTCTTGTGGTATGATTTCCTGTAGCCATTTGTTGAAATGCTGATCGTGACCGGCAATAAAATATCATTCTGATATAAGTGCTGTTATCGGGGCAGTAGATCAGAAAATGAAGTGAATTATTCTAGAAATGTAGGGCTGCACAATTATGACATTGTCAGTGCTGATTTTACTTCATATTAGTGACATAAAAACACTTGCATGCATGCAATCTTCATTTAAAATCTACAAGTTGGAAAGTCTGAGTTACAATTGTTTGCAATAATGTGATAAACAATGAGATAAGTAAGTTTTTCCTGTTATTGCTACAGTCCCATTTAGCCACCTCTTTCAAGACACATAAAAGCTTAAAAATGACTTGACATTATTTCAAGCAGTTAACCAAAAAACAATTTAAAAAACCTACTGACTTCAGCACAAAAATGCAAATTAATTAACATCCTATGTGGATGTGGTGCAAATTAGAATTTTCAGCATCATTACTCCAGTCTTCAGTTTCACACAATTCTTTAGAAATCATTCTAATATGCTGATTTGCTGCATTTATTTGATCAAAAATACAGTAAAAATTGCTAAATAATTTTGTAATTAAAAAAGCTCTTTTCTATGTGAATATCTGTTAAAATGTAATTTATTTGTGTGATCAAATCAGAATTTTCAGCATCATTACTCCAGTCTGTCATATGATCCTTCAGAAATCATTTTAATATGCTCATTTGCTCAAGAAACATTTATGATTATTAGCAATGTTGAAAACAGTTGTCCCTTTTTTTCAATATTTTTGTGAAAACTGTGATACATTTTATTTTTCAGGATGCACAGATCAGTAGAAAGTTCAAAAGAACAGCATTTATTTAAAATAGAAATGTTTTGTAACATAAATGTCTTTACTGTCACTTTTGATCAATGTAATGCATCTTTGATGAATACAAAATATTAACTTCTTTAAACAAAAAAAAATCTTATTTTCCAAAAAATAAGATATTTAAAGAATCACAGAAATAAATTATAATACTTTGCAATAGTGTGATTATAAACACAATGAGACAAGTGAGTTTTTCCTGTTATTGTTACAGTCTCATTTAGATACTTGTTAGCTGCTGCATTTTTCAAGACGCATGAAAGCTTAAAAATGTCTTGACATGATTTCAAGCATTTAACCAAAAACAAATTTAAAGAAACCTCTGACTTTGGCATTAAAATGCAACTAGTTTCCAAGTTTTATGACTCAATCCTGCAGCACTCTATTCTTCTTGCGTGTCTAAACTTTCCAAAAATTACTTTCTCAAAGTACTGAAAGAATCATTAATGGAATTACAATGTCTCTGCATTCATTTTCATGTGCCAATCACAACAGTAAATAAACTCTCACACAAATAGTCCTGTCAATTGGTCATGCATTCATGTTCTTAAAATTGCCGTCTGCGATTGATTCTACAGCTCAACCGCTGCCAAAAACATGTTGCAAATAGAAAATCTGGATGCATCTGAAGTTGACATAAATAGACTGCTGTCAGCACTTCAGCAGTGACTTAATTGCATCAGCAATAACTGCAAGCTTATATATTCTAATAACTGTGCAGCCCTATGATGTGCCACACAAACAAATGAACCTAGAATAATCCACGCAGGCTGTTTTGAAGACTGATGCCGCCATCAATAATATATTCTGAAGAGGTTGTTAGTGGGTCATTTATGGACGGGGCTCTTAGCGTAGTTGCACGAGTGAATATTCATGAGTGTTGAGTCAGCGGAGAGCCACTGGGAAATACTGACCTCTATGCTTGACCACGTTTTAATCTGAGACCGGATCCTCCACTAGAAAGACAAATCAGAACACTGGAGCTCCCTCACATTTGTACGCTCTTAAAGTTAATGAATAATTGATTCAGTTAGAGTCAGCTACACACGATTCTCTGGTCTCAATAAAACAAACAGAAATGGTAATATTGTCCTGTTATCACAAGACATTTGTAAGTACGGCTGTGTTTCTTTTTTTAGATCCATTCTGTCACACTTCCCATTTTTAAAAATAAAGGTTCCAATTGTGGGGTTTTGTAGTGATTGAACTGAAGAACTATTTTGGGTTTCCCAAAGAACCTTTCAGTGAACAGTTCTTAAAGAGATAAATTACACAAAAATTTGCTGAAAATGTGCTCACCCTCAAGCCATTTAAGATGTACAGTTGAGGTCAAAAGTTTACACCCCCTTTCAGAATGTGCAAAATGTTAATTTTACCAAAATAAAAAGGATCATACAAAATGCATGTTATTGTTTGTTTAGTACGGACATGAATAAGATATTTTCTATGAAAGATGTTTACATATAGTCCACAAGAGAAAATAATGGATGAATTTATAAAAATGACCCATTCAAATGTTTACATCTTCTTGATTCTTAATACTGTGTTGTTACCTGAATGATCCACAGCTGTTTTTTTTTGTTATTGTTGTTGTTGTTGTTTTTGTTTAGTGATAGTGGTTCATGAGTCCCTTGTTTGAACAGCCTGCTATTCTTCAGAAAATCCTTCAGGTGCCACAAATTCTTTGGTTTTTCAGCATTTTTGTGTATTTGAACCCTTTCCAATAATTACTGTACGATTTTGAGATGCATCTTTTCACACTGAGGACAACTGAGGGACTCATATGCAACTATTACAGAAGGTTCAAACACTCACTGATGCTCCAGAAGAAAAAACCATGCATTAAGAGCCGGGGGTGAAAACTTTTGAACAGAACAGAGATGTGTACATTTTTCATATTTTGCCTAAATATTATATTTTTTCATTTAGTACTGCCCTTCAGAGGCTACAGAAGATACTTACATGTTTCCCAGAAGACAAAATAAGTTAAATTTACCCTGATCTTCAAATTTCAAAAGTTTTCACCCCCTGGCTCTTAATGTATGTTTTTTTTCTTCTGGAGCATCAGTGAGCGTCTAAACCTTCTGTAATAGTTGCATAAGAGTCCCTCAGTTGTCCTCAATGTGAAAAGATGGATCTCAAAATCATACAGTAATTATTGGAAAGGGTTCAAATACACAAAAATGCTGAAAAACCAAAGAAATTGTGGCACCTAAAGGATAAACAGCAGGCAGTTTAACTGAAAGAGGAATGTACTGTAAACTTTTGACCTTAACTGTATATGAGTTTGTTTCTTCATCAGATTTGGAGAAATGTAGCATTGCATCGCTTTCTCACCAGTGGATCCTCTGCAGTGAATGGGTGCCATCAGACCAATCCAAACAGCTGATAAAAACATCACAATAATCCATAAGTAATCCACACCACTCCAGTCCATCAGTTAACATCTTGAGAAGACAAAAGCTCTGTGTTTGTAAGAAACAAATCCATCATTAAGATGTTTTTATCTACAATACGAGTCCATAATCCATAATAGTGCTTCCTCCAGTGGAAAAGTCCATCTCCTGTTTTCTCTCACATCAAAATCCAGCCACATATTCTTTCAGAGCTGTTTTGGACTGTAAACAGTGTTTGATCTGTGCAGATTTCTCTCCTGATTCAGACCAGACCACTTTTTCTCTGGAGGAAGTGTTATTATGGATCATGGACTCGTATTTTAGTATCTTTGCATCTTAATGACGGATTTGTTTGGACTGATGGACTAGAGTGGTGTAGATTATTGTGATGTTTTTGTTAGCTGTTTGGATTCTGATGGCACCCATTCACTGCAGGGGATCCGTTGGTGAGCAAGTGATGAAATGACACATTTCTCCACATCTGATGAAGAAACAACTCATCTACATCTTGGATGGCCTTAGGGTGCGCACATTTTCATATTTATTTGTGGGTGAACTATTCCTTTAAAGTGACCATTTTTTGTGGTTTAAAGAATATTTTAGTAATCTAAAGACCCATTTTCCACTATAAAGAACTGTTTGCGCAATAAAAAGATTTCATGGATGTTAAAGGCTCTACAGTGCCAATAAAGAACTGTTATTTTTAAGAGTGTGGCCACAGGGGAAGAGCAGGAGAGGACAGGGAATCATCACGGTAACCAGCGAGTTGGTCGGTCTAAACAGGCTCCGTTCTGAACATGTTGAGGCTGTGAGTGTGACAGTCTCTAAAGGGATGCAGTCAGGCATAGCTCCATGCTAATTTGACCTTTGCAGAACCACAGAAGGGTATCTCAGAGCCAGGGGTGGTCAGACGCTACCCTTTCCAATGTGCTGCGAGATGCACCGCGTTCTAGTGACTGACAACACATAATCTCAGTCAAACTGAGCTGCTTCTACTGTGTTCAGCTTAACTCCAGCTAGAACTTAAGATACAGATTATTAAAGGAAAAGTCCACTTCCAGAACAACAATTTACAGATAATGTACTCACCCCCTTGTCATCCAAAATGTTCATGTCTTTCTTTCTTCAGGATTTTTCTCCATATAATGGACTGATATGGTGCCCCAAATTTTGAACTTCTAAAATGCAGTTTAAATGCGGCTTCAAACGATCCCAAATGTGGTTGTAAATGATCCCAGCCAAGGAAGAAGGGTCTTATCTAGCGAAACGATCAGTTATTTTCATAAAAACAATACAATATATATACTTTTATGTCAAATGTTCGTCTGTCGAAAAACTCGACCGCATTTTCTCCCTCAACTTCAAAACTCCTATATCGCTGTTTTACCTTTTTTGTTTGATCTTCTTTGCATGTTCACTTTGTAAAGACTGTGTCGGTACTTCTGCAGCGATGTAGGATAATTTTGAAATTAAGGTAGAAAGATTTTTGAAGCTAAGGGAGAAAATACGATTGGAGTTTTTTGACATACCTTAACTGTCTTGAGTCAGAATACACAGAGTTCAGGCAGAGCGAGACAAGATGAGCATTTGAGATTAAAAAGTATTTAAATTGAGTTTTTTTTAATGAAAATAACCGATTGTTTTGCTAGATAAGACCCTTCTTCCTCGGCTGGGATCGTTTACAACCGCATTTGGGATCGTTTGAAGCCGCATTTAAACTGTATTTTGGAAGTTCAAACTCCGGGCACCATATCAGTCCATTATATGGAGAAAAATCCTGAAATGTTTTCCTCAAAAACATAATTTCTTTACAACTGAAGAAAGAAAGACATGAACATCTTGGATGACAAGGGGTGAGTACGTTATCTGTAAATTGTTGTTCTGGAAGTGGACTTCTCCTTTAAGTATCAATGCAGTCTTTATCAGATTCAACATCCACCTAATAAGTGTTTGTTTACATGTCTAGCAGTAAATTGCATGGGATGCATTGGGATTTACCATGTACAAAAAGAGCTACAATAGGAATATAAAAGAAAATTGATTAGTTTACTTTCTCTGTAAACATTCCTGGTTTTATAAGCAATTCATCCATGCAGACGGTTGCCAGGTTGGGAAGATCAAGTAAAACACTGGGCAGACAGTGCCTATTTAAAGGGGTCATCGGATGCTAAGTTCACTTTTACATGTTGTTTGAACATTAATGTGTGTTGTCAGTGTATGTACAAATCTACCCTATAATGATAAAAATCCATGCAGTGGTTTTTAATTAATCTGTAAAAATAATATTCCCTATTTCAAATTGAGCCATTCTCAGATGCCTGTCATTGTGGCGTCACATGACAGAGGCCGCTCCCACGATAGTTGATTGACATGAGCATTTTACCTCAGATCAGCTGTAACAGTCCACCCTCTTTGTTTCGATGCCGGAGCAGGGATGTAAGTTAGACAAGAATATCTCTGATTGAGTGATTGAGGTGTTGTGTTGCTGGATGTAATAATGAACGTAGTGGTCGTCATTTACTCCCGACATCTGAGCCGCTGAAGATGCAGTAGATTACATTTGTTCGTGAAGGGAATGCACCTCCCGTTCTACATATATCCGTCTATGTTCGCACGAATCATTCGTGATCCACCTTCACTTACAGCAGAAGTGAGTATAAGGGTTTTTTATAAATCTTTGCGATCATCTTTCCTAATAATGTGCTAGTTAGCAAGTTTAGCGGCTAAATGCGGCTAAAGTAAACGGGCTCGTCACTCCACAGAGAGAAGAGAGGGGCGGGGCGAGCAGAGCTCATTTGCATTTAAAGCAGCCTCGACCAGAATGAGATGATTTTTGCAGAGCTGATTTGGACAAGGTAAAAAGGGTGTTGTTTTACACTACCATTGAGAATTTTTACAAAGAGTATATTATAGACTTTTCATTAAGACCCTAAATAATCATATCAACTTGTGGAAAATGTGCATCCGATGACCTCTTTAAGAGAAAAGCTCTGATTGGGGGATTTAAACTCTTGACATCTTGCAACCGCAAGCATGAAATCTAGTGGAGGTTTCTTACCAATGCAAGATAATGCAAAAATGATTTTTTTTTTTCAGGATAAACAAACCATCAGGCAATAACTGCATATGATTATGCTTAATTAATAAAGAGAAGCAAAATGGTAGAATAAGATTAATTGTGCGGCCCTAGTCAAATTGATGGTGTTGCAGGTAACATTGCAGCCAGTGTTCATGTATGAAAGGTTATGGCAATAATAGCAAATAACAATAGATTTTGAAGTCTATTCTGTACTGAGACACTGTGGGAAACTTGTTGATCTGTGCTGTGAATGTTGTCTCATGTTGACGTGTAGTTTGTGTGCTGATGAACACACAATTTGTCAGGTGAGCTCTGAGTGCTAAACCTGCGCTGGCTCTGCCTGAGGATGGTTTCAGCTGAAAACTAGGGGGTTTTGTTTGTTAATAATAAAATATTCACTTTGGGCAGTAACTGAATAACCCTGATGCTCAGTCAAACTTAAAGTCACAACAGAATATATATTTTTTTCTTTGTAATATAATAGCTTCAAGTAAATAACGGGTGAAACTTTTTTTTTTTTCCTTCTCCATGTGGCTTCGTATTCTTTATTGTTGGTAAGTTTGAGAACTTGCATGTCTTGAGCAATTTCTGCTTCTCTTTGTCTCCTCATTCAGGCTGTGATGTCGACACATGTTTATCTAATTGTCAAAAGAAATGAAAAAGCTGTTTGCATCTTCAACAGTATTCATTGTGACTGGATTCTCTACTGTTCATTGTATGGTTCGTAATGGGCTTAATTGACAGTAATCAAAATAGGTAATCAAGGTATAGGAAATTATCATAATTTTTCTAGCCTCTGGAATAAAGACATTTCTGTACAAAGTCAAAAACTTGATGGATGAATCTCATCAAAACATATCCGGGACATATTTCACTGTCATATTCATTCATTGTGACACTTAATTTTCATCCGCTTGCTGTATTACAGTAAAACCTGTTACTGAAATAGTGTTTTTTCATCAATTAAAAAGTAGTACAACAAATATAAATATATACAACAACACATATATGATCTTTGGATAATTCACAATTGTTATAATTTTTTGAACACTAAAATATCCATAAATAAATAAATATTAATTTATTTCTTTTTGGCTTACACAAGCATTGGAGAGTAATTGTAGCTAATTGTCATGAAAATAATTTATTGTAGGTAACTGTCATAAAGTCAATGCAACAATGATCAAAAATAAATTATTTAAATTTGTATAAATTATATTTATATAAATATGTATGAATTATCTCATATATATATATATATATATATATATATATATATATATGCAGGTTTATTTGCAAAAAATAACTTTTCAAAAATCATGTTTTGTATTGTTATTATGTTTTTATTGTCTTAGCTGTTTTAGTTTAGTTTCAGTTATTTCTAGTTTAGTCTGAGATTAATTGAAATGCACAATAAACACTTTAATTGTTATAATATTTTGAACCAATTATTCATAAATATTTTATTTATTTATTTATTTATTTAAATGTTTTTATTTAATTTTAATATATATATATATATATATATATATTATATAATAAAATATATATAATTATATATATAATTTTATTATATTATATATATAATAAAATGTGTATATATAATGTTATAGTGTTACAATGTTAAAGTTAGCTGTATTTTTTTTTGTTTGTTTTGTTATTTTTAGTTTAGTTTTAATTATTTTTAGTTTAGTTTGAGATTAATTGACAATGAACAATGAAAAAACATGATTTTTGAAAATTGTTAAAAAACTAGTTATCTGTTTATTATATATAATATCAATAATATGACCCAGATATGTTCTTGAGCTCTTGACAGGTTTTATGAGATTCACCCTGACATCTTTATTGCATGACCTGGTTACTTCTGTTCCTATAATCAAAGCTGTCACTTGAGACTCCTTCCTAATGAATAAAATGATCATCATAGTAACATCTGGATAGAAAAAAATAGAGAGTTATTCATTTTTCAGCATAAATTCTGGCTTGTGTCTGGCTGTTTGTTTTGCTCTGGATGATGCACTGAACGGCCTCTACAGACACTATTTTACAGCAAGACTGCATGCAAAACATGGAGTAAGGAGAGAAAGTTGGCGTGCATGAACGGCGTGTCCTGTTTTGTGGTTTGGGGAGGATTTGTCCCCAGGAGAGGGAGTGATGGGAGGCTGCGCTAGATTAAGGTAGATTATATCTGCCCACAGTCTTATCAACAGAATCAGAGATGAGGACGTAATGCGATGACGCATGTTACAGCTGAAATCCTCGTGCCAGGATTTCATTTTTCCAACAGCGGTGTCCTTTACACCTCTGTGTGCAGATATACTGACATGAGTGAAAGTGAATTACTGCATGAACGTTTGTTCACACTGACGGCGATTTTATTTGACTGGAGGCCGAATAGTCAATGATATTAACAGGCTGCACATTAATGGTCTTATTTTTTAAAAAGCTGAACCACAAATTAGATGTATTATTGGTAAATATAAGATCCTGCTACTTATGATATATAATATAATATAATATAACATAATATAATATAATATTTAGCTTAATAAAGTTTTTCATATGATTTATTAATTTATTCATCTAACATTTTAATATTTTAGCTTTTCTGCAATTAACATAATTATTTGTAATAGTTTTAAACAATATTTTTTAGCAATTTTTTAAGGTTTAAAAGATTTTAAAATTAAAATTTTTAGTAATTTTTTGTCATTTTCATTCTTCAAAAAATTGTACTTTGTTGTGAAGTTTTTACATTTAGTTTTTCTTATAATATTTATTTCAGCTTTATTGCAATTAACAAAATGATTTTAATGATTTTATAATTTTGATTTTAAAAATATTTCTAGCATTTTTTTTAAATATTTAAAAGATTTTTTAATATTTGCCAAGGTAACATTTTTTATTTTTATATGTAATATAAAAATGTTTATATATATTGATTTAAATTGTAAGGCCTCTATCAAACAAATTGCCAAAAGAGACACAGCATCACTACATTGCCGACCAGCCTGAGCAATAAACTTCAATAATGGCCAACCCTATGGCCTCTCAAGAGACTATTAGAATCTTTTGATTCCAGCAATAACAATTCCTTGTCTGGGGACAAGACACCCCCGTGCAAACTACAGGATTAATGGTTTTTCTTTGACCATTCTGCGTACATGTGGGAGAGACACAGGAAGAGAGTGATCAGCCAGACACATCACGAGAACCAAAAGAACAATAAAATAGTGATAGAAGGAATCTCCCCCTCATCTGAGACCATCTCGAGAACAGATGGTCAGGGCAACTGGTGACCAGCTATGCATAAATTACTAATCGAATAAACAAGAAAGACAGATTTATATTGACACGTCCAGCCCACAGGACAGAGGAAAACCCCGTTTTGGCCAGAACGCAAGTAAAACAAGTTCTCCTTAATCTCTTGCTGAACTGGTGCTATATCTCCTTAAGCAATGAGAAGTCAAATCTCTGCTTTTATGGTCTTCTCAGGTTGCAATTTAACAACTAGTAGCAGATACTAGAAATTTTGGGATTCCATTCAAACTCAGTAATTCTCATTCCTTGAACCGTATGCATGTGTGTGTAATTTTTAGTAGTTTAGTTCATGTATCTTAGAGATTTTGCTACCTAGTTCACAAATAACAACCTTATACTGTGTTTATATTATAATCCAATGGCCACGGGAATAATATAAACACCCAGAACTGGTAAGATATACAAAGTTAAACTTTTCGCTGGACGAACAGTTAATAAAGTCTAAACTATTCATTCTGAATCATTTAATCAAATCAATTCCGAATGCTTTGAATTCAATTCCCTATTGAATCAATTAAATTTGATCTAATTTACTACAAAATATATATATTTATATAAATATATAATAAATATAACCACATTTACTTTATATATATATATATATATATATATATATACACATATAACATTTTTAAATATTTTTTGTCACTTGCATTTGCACACTTACTTGCAAACTTACTTTATTGCCAAGGTAACTTTTTTTTATATATATATATATATAATATAAAAATGTATATAATATAATATAATATAATATAATATAATACATATAATATATTTTATATATATATATAAATCTTGTAATTTTTTAACATTTTAATTTAATTGTGAAATATGACCTTGTCTATTGTTGCTCAACATTTGCATAAAGTCTGCTCAACTCTACTTAACTTTACAATCATTTATCACTCAAAATGAAATCATTTAAATTAAACTAATCGCTGGTCAGTGTGAACGAGCCTTTACACGGGAGCTTCTCATTAGAATGGGTTGTAGATTTGCACAAGAACATTTCTTTGGTCCTTTATATTTACAGTAGCAAGGGAAGAAACTGATTATTTTTGCACTGATGTTTGGTCTGAAGGTTGTGCATTCAGAAGGATGAGGTTTTGATCTCAGATGTGTGTCAGAGAGTCATATTGTCCCGTCATAACCTGCTTGGTGTCCAGCACTGTGAATGCTGCTGCCTGTAGACGCATGTGCTGTCCCGACACGCATACACTAACCAGAACTACCCATCTGTCTGTGGAAAGACACAGTGACCTCTAACTCAAACGACCTTCCAGCATCAGCAATAACCTGTTGTTTTATTCATCTACAGAGTAGATTTATGCAGGGTCAACACACCTATTGATTTATTGTACATGTTTTTTCCCTGTTGTTCTTTATTGCGGGATAATTATTCTAGTTTTAGTTTTTATATATGTCTGTTTTGTCTTCTTTTAAGTTTTCATATAATATTTAGTAATAATTTATTTATTTATTACTTTATTCATATTACATTTTAATAATATGTTTGCTTTATTGCACTTAACAAAATAGTTATAAAATAAAAATATTAATAGTTAAAAAAATAATAATAATAATTTTCAGTTTGTTGTCAAGGCAACATTTCTATTTTTTAACTTTAGTTTTTCTTATAATATTTATTTAGCTTTATTGCAATTAACTAAAATATTTTTTAAATATTTTTTTTTTTATAATTTTTAAAGATTTAAAAGTTTTTTAAATATTTTTTTGTAATTTTCATACTTCAACTTGAACTTACTTTATTGCCAAGATAACGTTTTTTTTTTTTTAATTTTTGTTTAACATCTAACAAGTTTAGGTTTTTAATCTTATATTTATGTTTGATTTCATGCAATTAACGAAATAATTTTTAATCGTTTTAGTTGTAGTTAAGAATATCAGCAATAATTTTAGTACTGCAACTTAAATTTATTTTATTTCAGTGAGTTACAAAGGCAAAATTTCCTTTTTTTTTATTCTGTTTTGTTATTCAGGTGAAGTTTATACTAAATTTCAGATTTTTTCAATTAAAATAGTTTTTTTTTTTTTTTGTAATTGTATCACTTAAATGTCAACTTACTAATTTATTCAGTTAGTTGCCAAGACAACAGTTTCATTTGTAAATATTTTTTTTGTCATATAATATTTATACTTTAAGCTTTATTTAAATTAACAAAATGGTTTTTTTTTGTAATTTTAGTACTTAAACTTATTTTATTACCAAGGCAACATTCAAATTTTTTAATAAAAAATATTTTGAGTGTAAATTGTAGTGTTTAAACAAATATTTATATTTTATTTCATTTTATTTCAATAAATGATTTTAATAGTTCATTTCAGTTAGTTGCCAAACGCAAAATAATTTTGTACAACTATTTATTTATTTATTTATTATTATTATTATTTTAACTGAGCATAACAGTCTCCATAGAAATTTTAATGATTTGTCCAATCCAAGAAATGACAAGAAGTTTATCCAAGAAGTTTATTTGTTTATTTGTGATGACCTTGAGAACGCCAAAAAAATGTCCTCAGTGGAGATCCTGTGTTTTTATTAGTATTATTGGAGAATCTGAACATTTACAAATCAATTATGTGTTTGCATTTCAAATGTGACATCATGAACCCAGACATAATATAATATAATATAATATAATATAATATAACTTATTTTAAAAAAAATGTATTTGACTGCTGTTGCATTTTGCAATGATCATTTAACCAAATAACGAATTAACAAACGATTTATCATCTCGTTTTGTGTTACACGGAACTACCACTTCAGAAAAAAAGATCAAGTACAAGTATAATGTGTGATGGATTAATGTGTTTTTTTTTTTCTTGCATGTTCTTGACCCACGTGTCGCCCCTGCTGAAGATGATGAACCAGTTGCGCCAATGTAAGAACACAAATTCTGAACACTATAACTGAGTTTATTAACACTTGTCATTGCGATGTTTAACCGTACACATCTGTCACGCAGGAAAAACTCAACGAACAACCACAAAGACAAAAACGTACGACAACGGAACACCAACTGAGCCCACGGACCAACGTAGAAGAAAGCTGAAGGTTTACGCTTGATCACTGATTGTGGAGTTACAAAGCCGCATGCGAACGTTCATTTTAGCCGACTAAATGCTTCCCCTTCCCCTGTTTCCAGATGACCAACTGCATATCCTGACCATACGGACGTATCCGAGGAGAGGAGACGCTCCTGGCGATTTTCAGCGACGCATATCCTGCCTCACGTGGTGAAGAAAACAACAATAACGACAGCATTACACTGGCAGAAACGAACAATAAAGACTGTCTTAAGTTTGCCTTATTCAGGCTCATGATCTGTGTGAATGTGGACGCTGACTGAATCATTCTGAAGGTGAAGATGAACTACATGTGCTGTTGACGTTGCATTTCGTTCTTTTATCATGCCCTCCTGCTGCACTAATTCTTTTTCATATCTACATGTTGTCTCGAATGCATGCAATAACATAATCGAATAAGATTCAGATATCGTTTTCTATTGTTATTTTAAGTGGCGTTGCATCCAAATGAATAGCCGGTGTGTGAGCGTGCGTGTGCGTGTGTGTGCGAGAGAGAGAGAGAAAGAGAGCATATCAGTGTGTGTGTGTTTTTAAAGAAATTTAAATGGATAAAAGAGTAAAGAATCATTGAGATCTTTGTACAGTTTATCATCCAATAAAACAATACTAAAAGGAGGTGTTTTGTCTTAAACTAGAATGCAAGAACCTTTGTGAGTGGCAGAACAGTATTTAATCTTAAAGCTGATATTGTATTAAATGAAATGGATACATGTAACATTTATTTTCTAGAGTTATTTAGACGTCTTGTACATGTGGTGCTGTAAGTGTTCGAATATTACGATAGCATCTGTAAAAAGGAAAAAGAATATATCTTTTTTTGTAAATGTCGTTTCTTTTTAGAGAAAAAAAGATGATTCTTGTACAGCATGGCTATAATCCTATGCAATATGTATTCATATAGACCTACTGACAATTGTAAGGTGGGGCGGGTTTGTTTAATTTCAGAGAATATAAAAAAGCTTTAACGGGACAGTTCAGTGATAAGGGTGCTTCGCATTTGAAATGCACTGCTGTAGTTGCATGACGACTCCTGATCAATACAGTGTGTGTCACATGACAACGGACCAACATTCAAGGGAGGAAGTGGGTGGAGCTAAAGCCATTACAAACTATGTGAAACCAATTGTTTCCTTTTTCAAAATAAAGGTTCCAAAATATAGCAGCGTTTCTGTGTGATTCTGTTGAAACGGGTCTTGCCGTCTGTCAGACTTAAACTTCATAATTTTAGCTTTATATTTATTTTTCGGTTTTAGTCATTTTTGCACAGCTTATATTATTTTAGTTCATTGGCAAGGTAACATTTGTGTTTTTTTTGTTTTTTTTAATTCAAATTTTTAAATTTGGGTTTTTATCTAATACTTAGACTTTATTTCAGCTTTATTTAAATTAATGAAATGAATGTTAATAGTTTTCATTCATATTTATATTACCAAAATTATTTTTGTTAAGTTGATGACTTTTAGTTTTAATTTTAGTAACTTTAATGCTTCAACTTAAACTTAAAATTTTTAGTTTATTGTCAAGGCAACAATTCTATTTTTTAATAATTAAAAAAAAAAAAAAAAATTTATTTAGAATTTTAATTTAGTTAATTTAGTAAATTTTATTCAGTGTTTCATGTAATATTTATTTCATTTTCATAGATTTTTAATCATTTTAAAAATATTTGTAGTATTTTTTAAATATAAAAAAAATGTTTTGATATATTTTTAGTAATTTTCATTCTTCAACTAAAAAGTTCAGTTTGCTGTCAAGGCAACATTTCTATTTTGTAATTTCAGTTTTTCATTAATATTTATTTCAATTTTTTGCAATTAACAAAATGATTTTTAATCATTTTAAAGTTTTAATTTTTTTTTTTTTTTCATTCTTCAACTGCATCTTAAAATTTCAGTTTGCTGTCAAGGCAACATTTCTGTTTTTCTTTAACTTTTCTTATAATATTTATTTCAGCTTTACTGCAATTAACAAAAGTTTTATTATCATTTTTAAAAATATTTTTAGTGATTTTTAAAGATTTAAAAAATAGTTTTAAATATTTTTTTGTAATTTACATACTAATAATTTTCAAAGTAATATTTGTTTTTATTTTCGTTTAACAACACAAGTTTTTCATCTAATAATTATATTTCATTTCATTTTGTTTTTATTATTGACATTTTTTATTAGTTTTAGTAATTTTTGTACTTAAACATATTTTATTTCAATTAGTTGTAATTTTGTAACTTTTTTTTTAGTTTTTTTATCTTATATTCAACTTTTTTAAGTTTAGGTTTTTCATCTAATATTTATATTTTAGTTCACCTTTAGTTAAGAATACCAGCAGTGATTGTGAAAGCTCATTCTACCTCATTCTTGCATCAGCTCCTTCAGCTTCTTCTCGACTTCCTCCACGAAAGCTGGAAAACCAGAGTCGAGCAGGCAAAGGCGCAGTAGTGCCTCCAGGTCTCCAGAGGGCAGCGTGCACTGATGATACGCCATCGGCAGGGACAGCTCACGCTCGCCCAGGAAGTACTGAAGAGGAAGAGATTGTAATGTGCATGAAAAAGTCAGCGTGCACTTCACGGATGACATCTCAGAGGTCAAATTAAAATATCACTGACTACAACATCTGATGCAGTGACTTGACACTAGATCCAGGCTGTCTGATCAATGCAGATCCAGTTGTACCTGAGAAAGGTGTTTGATTGACAGCGGTCCCATGGCAACGGCAGGGGCCGCCCGTGGTGCATCTTCAGGGGCCTGAAGTGGAAACAGAAATAGATCCATTCATTATAGTCTCAGGACTCACACGGAGGGCCTCCGCAGCCGATCAATACCCTCATTACTAATTGAATGTCTTCATCCCTGGCAATCTTTCTCATCCTGCTGCGGGGCGTCGCTGTCACTAACCGTATTTTACACAGAGACTTCCCTTTGTGCTTGTTTGTTCACTATATTTAGAATCTCAAGTCTGTGTATTTACATTTCAGATTCACAAACAAGCAGTTCAGCTGAGGGTGGGATTATTTCTTGCACGTCGCCCATTTATTATCATTATGTGGCAACAGCACCACCTAGTGACAGAAATCTAATTTAACATTCCTTATTAGTTCAATTAACTGGCCTTAAATCAAATACTGGTCTTATTATGCACACTTCATATGTGACCCTGGACCACAAAACCAATCTGAAGTAGCACGGGTATATTTGTAGCAATAGCCAAAAATACATTGTATGCCATAACTCATTTGGATATTAAGTAAATATCATGTTCCATGAAGACATTTTGTAAATGTCCTAATTAATTAAAACTTGATTTGGACAACTTTTTATTGATTTTCTCAATATTTAGATTTTTTTGCACTCAGACATTTCAGATTTTCCAGATTTTTTTTTTATTATAATGTTCAAGTTTGGGTTTTCATCTAATACTTATTTAAACACTTTTTTTAGTTAATGTTTTTCATCTAATATGTATATTTTATATTACCAAAAATATTTTTGTTAAATGACGTTTAGTTTTAGTTTTAGTCATTTTAATGTTTCAACTTAAACTTAAAATTTCAGATTATTGTCAAGGCAACATTTCTATTTTTCTGTTTCTATTTTCAACTTTATTGTATTTAACACAATTATTTTAATAATTATTATTATTATTATTTTTTTTTGTATTTTTAAAAGATTTAAAAAAGATTTTTTTTTTTTTTTAAATATTTGTAGTACTTTTTATTTTTCAACTTAAACTTAAAATTTCAGTTTGTTGTCAAGGCAACATTTCTGTTCTTAAACTTCAGTTTTTCTTATGTGAAATAAACATCAATGTTACTTTGCAACAAATAATATTTATTTTATAAACTTGTTTTATTGCCAAGGTAACATTTATTTATTTTTCATTTTTTGTTTTGTGTTAAAAAAAAAAACACAAACACCCTCAGATTCCAGATTTTCAAATAGCTGTATCTCGACCAAATGTTGTCCGATCCTAACAAACCATACATAAATTGAAAACTTATTTATCAGCTTTCAGATGATGTATAAATCTCTATTTTAAAAAGCTGACCCTTTTGTGGTCCAGGATCACATATATGCATGATAAAGAAAAAAAAAAATTTAAAAAAAAAATAAAATTTTTATCAAAAAACAATAACTTCTCAAAAGATTTATGCTGACTACTATATACAGTACATCTAGTTAGAAAGATTAACTTTCATAATCTTTTATCAAAATATTATAATTTTTGCATTTCTGCTGACTAATCAAGAGAAAATTATCTTAATAAATCACAAGCCATTTTTGTCTTATAATATTTACTGCTAAACATAATCATATTTCACATTACTTGCAATAAATGTGTTAAAAAACGGTTTAAAGCTTGAAATAAATGTTTTTTGCAACAAGTCCAGATAGATAGATAAATGGAGGATTTTTTTTTAGAATCTAAATAGGATCATCAAAATAGGATAATTTGTCAAATGATTTCTGATGACTAACCAAGGGTAAAATGATATTAATCAGTAAAATCTCAAGACAGTTGTGTTATCACTCATAATCCATTTTAATTCTGCATTATTTCCTGCTAAATATTCTGTCACATCATGTGCATTAAATGGGTTGCACAAGTCATTTCAACTGTGTATAGCTTGTTATTGTTTATAAATATTATGTACAGTAAGATGGTTGCTTGTTTTCTGCTCAGGCCTTGTTCATTTGGTGCTATGTTATCCAGCATTTACCTGGAAGCAGTAATTACCTGCCAGTCAGCCTGCTGACTGCTTAAAAGCCAAAGGACAAACCTCACTCTTATTACTGCAACCTGCTCTAGTAGTTCCTATATACTATTATTACCCCACAGTCTTCCCTTTAATATTAAGAAGATGGATGGATGGACAGATGAGAAATCAAATGTTAGCACATTCAGAGTATTTCCAGAGTATTTCCAACCTGCTGCTGCTGTACAGACGGTCCAGGTTCTGCAGGATCGGATGGAGCAGTAGATGCAGGTGTGCTCAGATGCTCCTGGACAGGAACGTAATCTTGCAGCCTTTCCACAGCTTTACTGCAAAAACCAACCGCTTCTGCCTGACTACTGCCATCAAACTGCAGTCGGATCAAACGACTCTCACCCTTACATGCAAAACAAAAAACACAGAAACACCACGTCATTGAACAAAAACACAGTTTTACTGCTGCAAAGCCACATTTGCAACAATTTATGCATTGCATTTCCACACATACAGTAAGACTCTATGCTGTTTGCAACTATACCACTTATATCACTATATACTTCAACAGGCACTGTTGTTTTTAAGAAATGCATCAGTATTCATGAAGCAGGGAATTCTTTTTCAAAAAGACATGCTGGAGAAGAGATAATTAGCTTAATTAACAAGCCACCGAGTTTGTCTTTGAGCTGTAAGTTGGAGGTCACTCGGAAGCAGTTATTTTTTTTACATTTGCATATTAAAATTGTTTATTGCTTTCAAGGACAAAGAGGCGGAGCCTGCCTTCAGGACAACACACGCATCACATCCTGTTGAGAGTATCAGACGGCTGTTAAACTGCAGATCAAGGTATCCAAAATACATAAATGTGAAACATCACATTGCTGCTTCTCACCTTGATTGTAATGTTGAATAGCAGACTGTCTGATTTGTGCTGGATTTTCAGGAAGCTCTGCGCATTGAGCAGAGAAAAGCCCTCCTACGAAAAACACACAAGAAAACAGGACCACACATCATCATTATCCAGCAGACTCATTTAATAGGATTATATCAGGCTGAAAAACACATCATGTACGCAGAGCAGCATGAACCTGCCATCAGCAACCTCCTCCAGTGTTTAAATGCAGATTCGGAAACAGTTGCTGCCAATCCAACCATGAACTGAATGATCAATTAACAATTTTACCAACTTAATTTTGTGCTTGAGAAAAAGTGAATGGTTTTTGCCAATTGCAAGGATGTTGTGTGGGTGGTTATATGTAGTAATTTTATCCCTCTACCTCTAAAAAAGCATTTTCTCCCATGAGACATTGAGTACAATGTATTTTTGCTATTACACAAGCATGTCAGAAGGGGGCTCTACTAACAACATCAATGCATGACTGTCATGTTCACCAACAGGAACCATATCAACATTCATTCCAGCTCCTCTACTGCTACTGTTGGTATTGCTACTACTACTAACAAGTCTACTTAAGTGGGTGTAGTTACATTTTTATGGCATAAACAAACAGGAACAGTTTCACCTAATTTCTGGCACAATTATAACTAGAATTATTTTTTCGGTTTATCATTAATCATGACACAATGTAGATTTTCCTTTCTGTAAAACTGCTTAAAGAGGACAAGATTAAAATTATGATCTTTGCATGTCCAATATTGCATCTGTATTGCACGGCATTTGTTTTTTGACGCAAATAAAGGATGATTAGATTGTGTTTAGAACAAAAACACAATGAAAAGCACATTTGATGGAATTTGAAAAGCGACTATTTCAAATGTAGAGCTTTTTTTCTATTTGGAACATGGAAATGTTTGTAAACTTGTTACATATAATAAAACATGGCTGATCAGATTACAGACACATATCCATGACTGAACGCCGGTCCCTGCTCTCAAAATCACCCATGATTTGCTCTGAACAGGCACGATGCCTCGTTTGGCTCCGTTGTTCTGCATAAAAGCTCGAAATGTGAGTCATTCTCCAAACGCAGCTCCCCGGCTCGCCATGAGGGGCCAGAGACTATTGTCCACGAGTCCAAGATTGAGGCTTATTGTTGGGAGATATCCGAAGCACTCAGCCTGGCAATCCCAAAGGGACAGCGACAGGCCCAGCGGCACAGGAAGGGGATTATGCTGTTCTTTCTGCGGGTGAAAAGAAATACGGTCAAGCTCTTATGATGGGCTCAGCGGAACCTGCGCTATCCTGACCCCGCACTTAGAGCCTGATGGGAAGAGGAGTGTTGACGGCTTAGAGAGCGGCATTTCATAAACGGCCAAAAAAAACATTTTTATTGGTCACTAGACAGATCCCGTGTGTTTTCGTACAATCTTACCAAGAGTTCTTGGCCTTGGGATACTAGCAGATGACCAGAGCCCAGAATATTCAGCTCCAGCTGGCCAGTGCTTTCACTGGACTCGAAGATCTGAAAGAAACACAAATTGGAAACTAGTTTAGAGACCAGCATATAACAGAGACTTGAGGTGGACAGGCAAGCAACCACCTAAAACACCCAGCATACACTTAACAACGCCCTAGCAACCACCCAAAACACCCAGCATCCACTTAATGCCCTAGCAACCATGCAAAAATACCCAGCATCCACTTAATCATGCTGTAGCAACCACCCAAAACACCCAGCATCCACTTGGCCCTAGCAACCACCCAAACACCAGAATCCACTTAATGTCCTAGCAACCACCCAAATATACCCAGCATACATTTAACAATGACCTAGCAACTACCCAAAACACCCAGCATACACTTAACAACATCCCAAACCACCCAAAACGCAGCATCCACTTAATCATGCCGTAGCAATGACCAAACACCCATCATCCACTTAACGCCTAGCAACCACCCAAAACACCCATCATCTAATTAATGCTCTAGCAACCACCCAAAACACCCACCCAAACATCGGTATGCCCTCAACAACACCCTAGCAACCACCCAAAACACCATACATCCACTTAACAATGCCCTAGCAACCACCCAAAATCCAGTTTCCTTCAGCAACACCCTAGCAACCACCCAAAACATCCTACATCCACCTAACACCCTAGCAACCACCCAAAACATCCAGCATCCAATCAACAACACCCTAGCAACCACACAAAACACTAAACACCCTAACAACTACCCAAAACACCCTAGAAATCATATAGCAACACATGAATGATTAGTCACAATAATTTATTGGTTGAGCAAACAAAACTCACATTGCCTTTAAACATTTTAAACTATTTTAGAATTACTGTTTTATTAGTAATACTAACAGCGCTGTTATCGTACCAACTTTTTCTCCTCACTAAACTCTTTTCCCCCGAGTTTCGAAGAAACAACAATAGCTAATAGTTAAAAACGAACAGGCTTTGCGTTTTTACCCCACTCTCAGATAAATAAGAAATAAAAATATTTCACTTTATAAAACGAAAATGTCCCATTTTCCCTTCCGTTGAAGTCGGCAAGAGAAAAGGGCGGGACTTTTTAACTCAGTTCTCACCTTCCACGCGCAGTTACTACCTGTGGATTTGGATTTCCCTTTGCCTTTAGGGAGAAATCGACCGTATCGTCGCAGTTTCCATATACAGTTCGAAATTGTCGTGTCTGTCGAATGTTCTTTGGGTGAAGAATCACTTTCCATGTTCGCGTTTATTTTTTCCCGAAAATAAAGCGAGTAAAACGGATAAATAAAAGTTCTAGGCAAAGGAAGAAACTGATGACGGTTAATATTTAAATCGCGTACTGGCGCGTACTAGCTACTGTAGAAATATTGACAGTAGTGCGCATGCGTTAATGTGTTTAATAAAAACAAAAATAATGTACTTTAGTGTAAATTTTGTTATATATTGTAATTTAGTTAATTGATAATCTAACATTACGTTTTGAAATTGCTAATTCGTTGAAATTTGACGAACTACATGTATTAAAACATGACAACGCGTAAAAAAGCACTAGTCTAATTTGTATAAATCAGTTTTCCCCGAGGTTACTGACACCTGTCATGGGTCTCCATCACAAAAAAAAAAATACAGCCAAATTAAATGTTTGTTTTTGTGTGTGTGTGTAAAATGCGAATAAGGACCGCGTAAAGGGTTAGGTAGGTGTCGGGGACCTGACTGACACTGAGTGGGTGGGCTGAGTTGCCGCTCTCGCTTCTATGGCAACCCGACAGATCAGCATCACCATGAATATTCACGGGATCAGAGCGACTCGGGACGGCGGAAGGCGGTGATGTCAGCGGTGCCCGGCTGATGTGGGCTACTCGATCGCGGGCGTTTTGCTTGTGATTGACAGCCAACAGGGATCCTGAGGGTCCGTGACCTCCGCGCCGCGTCCGCGCCCCCGATCTGCGATTCCTCAGACTTTCTACGTGCTCGCAGAGCAACACAGTCAGTGCCTTGAAGCTGGAGACCACTGGATCAGGCGAATTTGGGCAGCCAGGTAGCCTAATGCGCCGTGGCATGTGCTTGAGCGAAAGACAGGTGGGTTTGACCCTTCAGACTATTCGGGTTCTGGTGCACAGGGATTTGTGGCAATAATTACACCCGAACTGGATTCGTTTGTCATTGAATTGATCGCGCACCCGTTTCAATGTCATAATGGACAGGTTGCATTCGTCCATGCGTAAAAGGCTCTACAGTTTGCCACAGCACATCGGGCAGAAAGCGTCCATCATGGGTGATGCAGAAGACACCGACAAGGACACCCGGAGGAAGAGCATCCGGATGAAGCCCCTGCCGTCGGGGGAGAGCGCCAGAGCCCTCGGGGAGACCCGAAGCGGAGAGTCCGTGATCATGGAGACGGACATCGGGAGACCCGTCAAGACCAGCTCCAACGGGGACTGCCGGAGGTTCCGAGGCAGCCTTTCGTCCATCACCAGTCGGCACCTCCACGACTCGGATGTAGCCGAGGAGAGGCGTCTGATCACGGAGGGAGAAGTCACCCCGAGTGAGGAGAGCCCTCCTGGAGCCGCGGGTGGCGGCGCGGAGCCCGTTGGCAACGGCGGTGGCGGGGGTGAGGATGCCGCCGGTGCGAGCCAGCAGCAGCAGCAGCAACAACCGGGCGTCCCGGATCAGCAGGCTGGCTTTATTAAGCTGGAGGGCATCGAGCAGATACTGCCGGACGACGAGAGGTATTATCAAGCGGGCTTCATGCACAGGCAGTTCGGGGCGATGCTGCAGCCCGGGGTCAACAAGTTTTCCCTGAGGATGTTTGGGAGCGAGAAGGCGGTGGAACGGGAGCAGGAACGGGTCAAATCCGCCGGCTTCTGGATTATTCACCCCTACAGTGATTTCAGGTAACAGGTTCTGTGTTCCTCCAAAACACCGCTCACCTCACATCTGGATCAGTCAGTGCATTGTGTGAAAATAATGTAGTTGGACTGACCCAAAACAGCAAAATAGCAGATCAAATGTTTACATTCAAATGTGTTATTTATTAGGAACTGTACTGAAGCCAGGATTGTGGAAGAAGAAGAAAAGAAATGAAAGCCTTAAAAGAGAGATGTAATTGATGCACTTTTGTCATGATTATTAATGCACTCTTAAAAAAAGGTTTGTTGTTCCTTGAAAAAACTCAAACATTTCCATCACACAAAAGGTTCTTTATAGTGGAAAAAAGGTTCTTGAATTAATAAAATATGACCCTAGTTCACAAAACCAGTCATAAGGGTCAGTTTATTCATCTGCAAGCTGAATAAATAAGCTTTCCATTGATGTATGGTTTGTTAGGATAGGATAGTATTTGGCCGAGGGTGCAAAAAAAATCAAAATATTGTGAAAATCACCTGTAAAGTTGTCTAGATGAAGTTCTTAGCAATGCATGTTACTAATCAAAAATTAAGTTTAGATATATTTACGGTAGGAAATGTACAAAATATCTTCATGGAACGTGATCTTTACTTAATATCCTAATGATTTTTGGCATAAAAGAACATTTTTTTGGCTATAATATATTGGCTACAAATATAGCCGTGCTACTTATGACTGGTTTTGTGGTCCAGGTAACAAATGTTCTTCACACTAAAAAAAATAGTTCTTTTAAGGACTCTTTGGGGAACCAAAAATGGTCTTTCTAAATTTCTAAATATGCTATATTTAAAGATGCATCAATTATATTTATCATTTTTAAATTGTTTACATATATATTTAGCTTCATAAAATATCAGATTTCATTTAAAAGTCAAATGCTGCTGACAAACTGGCAGCCAAAAAAGTCAAAAACATTTCAGTTGTGTTTATATTTTTCTTTTTCCTCTTCTTCAAATGTGTTTTTACAGCCATTTTGCAACATACCAATCCAAAGCTCTCCCAGCTGACAGTAGAAGTGCATTAGCTGCTTGAATTTTGCATGAAATCCAGACAATCTCTCTTTATTAATTAAGATGTGTCCTTGGGGATGACATTGACTCTATAGATTTGATATGTTCATGTACACCGGTTTGTGCACATTCGCCTCAGGCTGCATTTGTTGATAAAATGAGTGCATGAAACTGATTCGTGCTGTGGTCACGAAATCCTTCAAAAAAAGCAAACATTAGTTATTTTTGAATTGCATGCCATTTGCATTCACAAGCCATCTAACGGGCTCAATACATATTCACAAATGCTGTGTGCTGTGGATGTCTGTGATTGGGTTGAATTTACACACTGTTTTCATTCATGAATCGGCAGGGTAACATGTGCGACGCAGGGTTAACCGCTAACCCAACCCCCTCCGGAGACACGACTGCTGTTTGCCTTGTTTACCTATTGATCTCGAGATGATGCTTTTATTCTGCTCGACATTATGAGATTGCAGCGTTGTTCCTGGAGGATATGAAAGGCTGTGTGGGAATAGACTGATATAATATGAGGTTGCTGTGTTTGTGTGTGTGTGTCGGTGCTGAGAGAGTTTATTTAGTGACTTTCTTTGCTGTGTATATATATGTTGCAATGCATTATAATATGTATAATGCATTATATGTTTTTTTATATCTTTAGAAAGTATATTTAATTAGTAATCTGTAAATATTTTAATGCATTTCTGAAAAATATCATGCATTATATTGCACATTATAAATACCTTTATAATGCATTATACATCCAGGCTTTTGTTTATTCTTTTGTTGTCATCAGCGCTTTTTTTAATTATTGAAAGTTATGATGGAGATATTTTTGTTAAGAGTTTGAGATGATGTCTTATACATGTTTCTTAATCTGAGAGCATTTTAAAGGAATATTTCTCCAAAAAATGAAAGTTCTGTCGATATTTACTCTGCATTATGTCATTCCTGTTGACATAACATTTTTGAGGATCCTCTCCTTAGCTTATTATGGCTAATTGTCGTCTCCACCAAAGCTGTAACGTCTCATTTGTTTGCTTGAGATGCATACTACAACTATAGGGCAGTCAATGACCTCAAACCTGGTGCACTTGAAAGCACCGAATGAAATTTAAGAGCTTCGGTGGAGGGGAAGATTATTATGGAAAAAACAAGATTCACGTTCCAGAAAAGAATAATGGCGTATAAATAGTGACAGATTTTGCATTTTTGCCTAAACTATACCTTTAAGCACACTGGATTACAGATCTTTTATAGGCATGCTGGTATTCTAACATTGTTGCTGTGGCATAGATAATAATATCGTTGCTTCTCTCTCTCTCTGAACACAATAGACTGAATTTCCAGCACTGATTACAGGCCTAATCTCCTCCTGCATATACCTCCGTAATTACCACAGCAAGGTCACACACCAGAGCATCGTTACTAGAGATAAAGGCCACACAGCATTCTTCAGACTGAACCTGGGATATTTCAGTGACCCCTATTCATTCTGTAGCTCTGCTTTGCTAGGCAGCTGTCTACTTTGTGGAAGCACTTCTGTGCGACATGCAACACACAAAACAACACTATTAAATTGAAGAACAACAAGAGGTGTGTCACAATATTGCAGTAGAGTGTAACATTTAATGTAGTTTATTTATTTATTATAAAAAGTGCATAAGAAATAAAAAAACAACAACATTATTAACAATATATTTAATACAGTTTATTTTCTTTTTTTTTTCTTTTTCATTCCATGCTCATTTGTCTTTCAAAGTGCTGTAAATTATTTAAAATTTACAACAGGTGCATGGGAAATAAAAATAAATAGCACAACAATATTTAATATTTAATACAGTTTGTTTATTTTATTTATATTTCATACACATATAGGTAATTCAAAGTGCTTTACACAGTGTAAAATAAATTTTAAAATAATACAAGGTGCATGAAAAATAAAAACTAACAATGAAAGAGAGATATTTAATATAGTTTATTTAATTTAGTTTATGTATTTCATACACATTGATAATTAACATTAATAAAACATTAAAAAATATAAAAGGTGCATGAGAAATAAAAAATTACAATAAAATGTGAAATAGTTTATTTATTGTATTTCATAAGCATTAATACGTACTGTAAAATTATTAGATTCTAAAAGGTTTGTGAGAAATAAAAAAACAATAAAAAATATTTAATATAGTTTTGATTTATTTTATTGTGTTTTATACATATTGGCAATTAAAAGGGCTTTACATACTGTAAAATGATTTTTAAAAAGTCATAAAAGTGAATGAGAAATAAAAAATAACATTAAATATTTAATATTTATTACAGTTTATTTTGCTTTTTTTTAATTGCTTTGCTTATTCCATGCTTTTAAAGTGCTTTAAATGCTGTAAAATTATTAAAAAATTATGAAGAGTGCATGAGAAATAAACAATAGCAATAAATAGTAAAGCAGTATTTAATACAGTTTGTTTATTTTGTTTATTATATTTCGTACACATAGGTAATTTAAAGTGCTTTACATACTGTAAGTGTAAAATAATGAAAAAAATATTTAAAAAAAAAACAATAAAAGATGAATATTTAATATAGTTTATTTGTTTTGAGTATTTATTGTATTTCATGCACATTGGTAATTAACATAGTGAAAACATTAAAAAATATAAAAGGAGCATCCAAAAAAAACGTAAAATAGTTTATTTATTGTACTGTTCAAAGTGCTTTACGTACTGTAAATTAAATGTTATTATGTAATTAAAAATTATAAAAAGTTTATAAGACACATACTGTAAATAATAATAAAAAAAAAACAATAAAAACGAATATTGCATATATTTTGTTTATTTATTGTATTTTCATATATTGGCAAAGTGCTTTACTGTAAAATGCTTAAAAAGGTACATGAGAAATAAAAAACAACAATAAAAAGAAATAATTAGTATAATTTGTTTTGATTACTTTTTTGTATTTTATACATAATGGCAATTCAGATTTAAAAGTCACAAAATGTGAATGAGAAATAAAAAATAGCAAGAAAAATGTTTAAAAAGAAATTGGAAGAGATTAAAAGTAGTCAGTTTTGTATGTGATTTTATTTATTTTTATCAATACTTTTCATCAAATCTAATTTTATTTAAAATGCCCTTATAATGCCATTTTTAAGGTTCCTACAATAGGCTTGCATGCATGCGAGGTCAAAAAATGCTTTTGTTTTCTCAAAATATGCATTTAATATCACCTCATTTTCCAGTGATTCTTAAACAATTTGTTCAAAAGCAGTTCTACGATTCAGTCTCTCTAAACCCCTCTTTTCCGCAAGCCTACTTTGCTTTACAACTTTGCAGATCGTTTATGATCACATACACTCAGCTACAGCATGAAAGGCAATATTCGAAATGACATAATAGGGGCACTTTAAGCAATAACACACTAGCAAAAGTGCTCCGTTATTGAAAACCACCACTCCTGTAAAGCCACTTGTTGAGCTATTATATAATTATAATCATTCCTCACCATCTTGAATTTTTTTTTTCATAGGATTTGTTGAAATGCATTCTGGGATTGCCGTTTCTGCAAACAGCTTTTGCAGTTTGATCCAACTGGAACTCAGCAATATGCTTACATTTTACATGGCAGCTTAAGATGCAGTCTAGGTAGGCAGCTCACTAGGTTTTGGAACAGAGCTTCTCTGGTCCCTCCTCTATGTCATCAGCCCACTCCTTACACAATACACTCGCCCTCACTTCCAAAGTCCTCTTCTGTGCAGCGTGTCATCCACCATATATTTATCTTGTCATGCTCTTAAAGTACTTGCAGTATCAGTTCCCAAGTCATTGAGCAGAGACAGATTCGCCCCGGCCTCCTCTCATAAATGGCCTCCGCAGGAAATGGCAAATAAGGGAAGTTTTGTGTTTTCATTTGCGTCGGGGTGGCTGGTGTTTGCCGTTGCGTAATGGCCGTGTAATTAGTGTTTTGCCGTATGCATAAAAATGAAGCCCTGTTTTAGCCGCACTTAAACCCGGCGACTCGGTGATTACGGAACCCGCAATTAAAATCCTCCGTGTCTCCATCCATCCGTATGCACAGATTTATCCGTATCACTGTAATTTAGCAATTCGATTGATGCCTTCACCCCTTCCGCAGGTCACAGATTCGCTGATCGGCACAGATCAGACGCTCGCCGGCTCTAATGAGCGAGATTCGCTCGGCGCTGACCGTACACCTCATAAAGACAGTGGTCACAGTAATTGAAATGTCAAGGAGTGCTGCGTCTGAGCTGTGAGCTTCAGCCTTTTGAACTGACCTAAAGAAAATGGTTCAGAGCGAGGATTTCATTTGGTCCTCGCAGGTTCAGATCCGAGGGCCGCGTTTCATAATAACAGCTGGGGGAATCCCACAGAAATCTGTCAGGAGCATGTCTGGGCCGTGGTTTTTGTATTCCAATTAAGGGAATGCATTTCAATTTAATAAGAAATGCATTGAGGATGCTATGCTATGAAAAACAATTACAGTTTTTTTAATTAATAATTTTTAATTATTATTTTTTTTTATTCCATGCTCATTTGTCTTTCAAAGTGCTGTAGAATTATTTAAAAATTATAATAGCTGCATGAGAAATAAAAAAATAAAATTAAACAATAAAATATAAATAAAAAAAATGAAAGCGCTATTTAATATTTTATACAGTTTGTTTATTTTATTTATTATATTTCATACACATAGATAATTTAAAGTGCTTTACATACTGTAAAATAATTAAAAACTCACTGAATTACATTTTTAAAAATTATTTAAAAAGTATTTAAAGATGAGAGATTCAATGTTTTTTGGAGAAAAAGTGCTACTTTTTTTTTAAATTCCATGCTCATTTGTCTTTCAAAGTGCTGTGAAAATATTTACAAATTATGATGGGCGCTTGAGAAAAAATAAAAAAATAAAACAATAAAATATAAATAAAAACAATAAATGGCAAAGCGCTATTTAATATTTTATACAGTTTGTTTATTTTATTTATTATATTTCATACACATAGGTAATTCAAAGTGCTTTACAAACTGTAAAATAATTTAAAAACTCACTGAATTACATTTTTAAAAATAATTTAAAAAGTATTTAAAGATGAGAGATTCAATGTTTTTTGGAGAAAAAGTGCTACTTTTTTTAAATTTCATGCTCATTTGTCTTTCAAAGTGCTGTGAAATTATTTACAAATTATAACGGGTGCATGAGAAATAAAAAAATAAAATAAAACAAAAAAATATAAATAAAACCAATAAATAGCAAAGCAATATTTAATGTTCAATACAGTTTATTTTATTTATTATATTTCATACACAGATAATTCAAAGTGCTTTACATACTGTAAAATAATTTAAAAACTCACTGAATTCGTTTTTTTTTATTGTAATACAGTAAAAAATATTGTATCAGTGCTGAGAGATATAAAGTTTTCTAGAGAAAAGGTGCTTCATTTTCATAAAAATTTTGCCCTGCAATCTAATTTGTTATCTAAATAATTTCCTTTATGCAAAATATGATTTCTTCTTATTCACCTGCTTGATGGAGCAATGCAAAGTTATTTAATTTCTTTTAACTATGAGGTTAAATAAGAAATTGCACTGAATTACATTTTTTTTTATTATTATTGTAATAAAGTAAAAATATTGGAAGTTTTTTTTTTTTTTTAAAAAGTGATTAATTTTCAAAATAATGTCCTGCAATGTAATTTATCCAAATACTGTACATTTCTTTATGCAAAATATGATTTCTTCTAATTCATCGAGCAATGCAAAGTTATTTTATTTCTTTTAATTATGAGGTTAAATAAGAAATTGCACTGAAGAAAACAGCAGTATTATTTAAAATATAAGCTGTCATTATTATTTTGCATTGTTTACAATTATTTAAAGATGCTATGCTATGAAAAGAGCTCACTTTTTTATTGCAATACAGTAAAAATATTGGATCGGTATTGAGAGATACAAAGTTTTTTGCAGAAAAAGTGCTTAACTTTCTTTAAAATAATGTCCTGCAATCTAATTTGTTATCTAATTAATTTCCTTTATGCAAAATATGATGATTTCTGATTTACATGCTTGATGGAGCAATGCAAAGTTATTTTATATCTTTTAATTATGAGGTTAAATAAGAAATTCCATTGAAGAAAACAGCAGTATTATGTAAAATATAAACTGTATTTATTATTTTGGATTATTTAAAGATTTATTAAAGTTTTTTATGTAGCACAATAAAATATTGTATCACAGAAATTCATCTAATGAGATACTATTATTGACAGTAATGTGAATAAATAACCTCAAATACACGACAATAATGTTTTTTTAGGGGAAAAGGTGCTTAATTGTCATGAAAATAATGTCCCACAATTTAATTGTTTAGATTTTCTTTATGCAACATAATTTCTGATTTTTTTTGTCTTTTTTTGGAGTTGAAATGTGACATGGTATTTTTTATTTATTTATTTTTATTTATTTATTTATTTATTTATTTATTTATTTATTTATTAATTATTTTGTGGGATTCACCTGTTTTATGAAACAGTGCATTTAATTTATTTCAGTTAACATGCATTTTATTTTAGGTAGCAATTTTTTATGCTTTAAAACATTTAGTTTCAGTTTTAGTTAACTTAAATATCCATGGCTAAAATGCACACTTTACAACATCCTTTTTGCACATTAATATAATTATTTTCAGTAGCAGTAACACTAATGTTGTGTAATTACCCGCAGTTCCACAATATAATTATAGATTAAGTGCTTGTTGCTCGTTAGTATTTTTCCGTGCTCGCTAATAGAATTACACTGTAACGGAGCTGTAATGGGTGACCGTGTGTTTGTTTCAAGCGCCACTACAGTATAGGATGTGTTATTTACTGATAGCCAACGCTGATGATGCAGGCAGAAATGAAATGATATTGTGACAGATCAGACGAAGCTTAAATGCGTTTATACAGTGAATTAAAGCACAGGAAATTCTGTAAGTGATGGTGATCAGTAGCAGGAAGAAAGAGCTTGTGTGGCTTCATCGCTGGATACTGAACCGTTGCTGCTTGTCACCTGAGGCTTCAGGCATTATTGAATATTATGAGCAGTGCAGGACAGGAAGAGGTTTCCTGTTTTCTGAGAGCAAAAAATGGCAATATAATCAAATTTACACTCTCATTTCCAGCTCTAAAGTATTTTCTTATCTTGTGTATTTCATCCAGGCTAAACTGAGCCTTTTATATTAGAGAAGAATGGCTTAGTTAAGATGGAATTGATTTTTCTGTATTGCCCTACAGCTTTTTAGTAGTGACATTTTAACATTTAGATTAAGATACTTAACATTTAGATTTTGTTAGTTTTTATTATTGACATCAGCATGTTTTTTTATTAATTTCTTTATTTTTATTTATTTTATTTTTTTTTTAAACATTTTTAAAACAATTTTTTTAAAGTGATGATTGATGCAAAAATCTTTCTCACTATTCTGTCATCATTTACTAAAAAAAAAAATCATTGTAGTATTTTTTTTTTTTTAGAAATGTAGAGCATTTTAGAGACATTTGTTTTATTTTAAAGTGATGATTAATGCAAAAATCATCCTCATCATTCTGTCATCATTTGCTCTTGATCATGTTGGGGAAAAATCTAAATATATCTTTAAAGATTCTAAAAGTAAAAAAAAAAAACAAGCTGTGCTTGTTTGTTGGGCTGATCAGTTTGGCCAAAAGTTTGTAATTTTATATCAATACAGTAATAATAAAATTCAATAATATTTTAAGTAATATTAAATTTATTCTTATTCTTATTATTTTATTTATTTTTATATTATTATATCATTTATAGCCATGTTGATATATAATTACAAAATTGTGGCAAAAATTGTCAAATAATAATAATAATAATAATAATATTTTTATTATTTTAGAAATGTAGATTTTAGAGTTTTTTTTTTTTGTTTTTAAGTGATGATTGATGCAAAAATCATCCTCATCATTCTGTCATCATTTGCTCTCTATCATGTTGGGGAAAAATCTAAATATATTTTTAAAGATTCTAAAAAAAAACAGGTTTCCTGTGCTTGTTTGTTGGGCTGATCAGTTTGGCCAAAACTTTTTAATTATATATCAATACAGCATTAAATTTATTACTATTATTATTATTATTATTAAAATCTTATTTGTTTATTTTTATATTATTATATTATTTATAGCCATATTGATATACAATTACAAAATTGTGGCCAAAATTGTAATAATATAATAATAATAATGTATTAATAATAAAACATTTTATTTTATTTTTATTTTATTTAAAAAAAAAAAATAAATAAATGTTGTCATTATATATCAATACGGCTCTAAAATAATAACAGTAATGATAAAATTAAATAATATTTTAAATAATAATAAATTATTGTTATTATTATTATTTATTTTTATATTATTGTACTATTATATTGTATTATTATTTATACCATATTTCTATATAATTACAAAATTTGGGCCTAAATTGTGAAATTATAATAATAATAATAATAATAATAATAATATTGTATTATTTTATTGTAAAATAAAAAAAATAGTATTAGAAAAATAATTGATCATTTATTTTACATTATAACAGTGGATTATATTACTAATGTTTATAGCTGTCTTGATTTCTCTTCTATCAAACCAAAAAAAAAAAAAAAATCTAACTTTTATTGTAATATGTGCTTCTCATTACCAAATGCCAAATGCATGTTAAGGAACTCAAACTCAGATACGATTAAGGTTTTTTTTTTTTAATTGGTGGAACACAAAAATAATATTCGGTACACTGAAGCATTCTTCAAAATTACTTCTTTTGAGTTCTACCAATGCAAAGAAAGTCATATGAGTCTGGAAAGACATAAGGATGAGTAAATGATGACATTTTGCCTGAGCTAACCCGCTGACTTTGCCTTCATGATGCATTCAGAAGGTTAACGGTGCAGTGTTTTGGCCCTTGAGAGGGAATGAGAAAGAACATTCACGTGTTTTTGTTGTTAATCCATCACAGTCTAACAAGCCAAACCTGTGAGAGCAACGGACATGAGCAATCATTAGGGGTTAATTTGCTCTGATGTGTCTTTCAACTAATTCTACCTCTATTGCTCATTTCTCTTTCTCACACACAAACTCCTCTTTCCATCCTTTTGTTCATCCTGCATAACCAGCCGCACGTCTCCCAGAAGGGACTTACCTTCACCGCAGAAAATAAGAAGGAAGTCATCTCTCGCTGGTTTATTTTCTCTCTCTCGATCTCTTTCTTCAGATCTGGCTGAATTCATTAAAGCAAAGTGGAGCAGCTTTAGAATACAGAATGCACATTAGAGTTTGATGTTTTCTCCAGGTTCAGACAGAGACTCTGTGTTTTCAGAGCAGCGATGCTTTATGGATAAAATGTTCTTTTGTCACAGCGTTTTCTTCAAAGGGTTGGTTTTATTCAACCAGAAATGTCTGAGCAGAGGTAAATCTGTGTGATATTGTACAGTAAGATATCTGGGACTGAACCAAACCAAAGTGATCAGAACACTTACAGATCCCTTGGACTAAATGGTTAATGGCATTAAGGACAATTAGAGTCATATTTTCTCTGTCGGCCTCTTTTTTTACTGACGCTTTCTATTCTGTTCTTTCTATTGGCTTTCTATTCTTCTTTGTGATGTGTATGACTTTAAACTTAAACCTTAGATGTCCTGGGAATAATAAATTATGTGAAAATGTGTGATCCTTTTTCCTTTTTGGGTAATGTGGGTTCGTAAGAAATAAATTCATCATGAAATCAAAATTTACCATTTTATCCATTTGGTAATATATACGTTTGTGTACTTATTGTGAACAATTTATAAATGGACTTTGAAGAAAAACCTCAAAACAACCCCTGAAACCACTTTATATTTCAAACTTTTTGATGCCACTAAAACTCAAATATTTTATTATTGCTAAAATATAAAAACTGTGATATATTCTTTTATGTATAGATATGTATTTTTATGTACTTTCATTTATAATTAAGTGTACATTTTTTGCCAAATTAGTCATTGTTAGCTGTATAAACCTAAACTTAAACATAAAACAATGTCTGTCAATAAATAAAATAATTGTGATAATTGTTATTATTTATTATTAATTTTGGTAAATTTTATCTTTCTTAAAATTTGTGTTATTATTGTTATTATTATTATTATTTTTACACAATTTTCCGCAGAGCCCATATTTGGTCATCATGTTTGTAAAACTGAAATTAGAATGAAATCGTTATTATTTAAAAATTGGTCAAAATATTAATATTTTAACATCAACAACAAAACTAATAAAAATATTTATTATTGTTATTCTATTATTGCTAAAACATAAAAACAGCTCTATATTTTTATGTATAAATATGTATATTTATGTACTGTCATATACAATGAAATGTTTTTTCTTGCCACATTAGAGAACCTGAAGAGAAACATAAAACAGTGCCTGTCAATAAATAAAATAAATGTGATGAGTATCATGGTTTTCAGTCTTTAAAATATTAAACCAAAAAAAAAAAATTTTATATATATATATATATATATATAAATTATTATTGTCACATTTGTATTATATTTTAAAAAAATATATAATACATAATATTATATAATATAATATATAATATTATTGTGACAATAAATGTGACAATAATATTATATAATATAATATTATTGTCACATTTGTATTATATTTAAAAAAAAAAAAAAAAAAAAATATATATATATATATATATATATATATATATATAAATTATTATTGTCACATTTGTATTATATTTTTATTAGTTGTTTTATTATTATTATTATTATTATTTATTTATTTTTACACAATTTTCCACAGAGCCCATATTTGGTCGTCATGTTTGTAAAACTCAAATTAGAATGAAATTGTAATGAAAATTTGGTCAAAATATTATTATTTTAACAACAACAACAATAATAAAAATATTTATTATTGTTAGTCTATTATTGCTGAAATGTCTGTCAGTAAGATAATAGTGATTAGTATCATCATTAGTATACTAATTATTGTTAAATTTCATCTTTCTTAAATTATATTTTTATTAGTTGTATTATTATTATTTTGTGTTTTGTGTTATTATTATTATTATTATTATTATTATTAATTAATTAATTAATTAAATTATTTTAACACCAACAACCACAATAATAAACAAAAAAACAACAATAATATTTTAATTATCATTATTATTATTATTATTGCCATTTTATAATATGATATAATAATTATTATTATTTACACTATTTTCCCCATTTGGCCATGATGTTTGTAAAATGAAGTCCTAAATTATTCATTTTTTTTTATCATTTTTTTTTTTATTTTCAGTGTATACAATCAAATCCTGTTGAATATTGTGTGTGTGCGTGTGTGTGTTTGTGTGTGTGTTGAATATCCTTTTCCACTCAGAAACCTGTCTCATTACTGAAATCAAATAAGTTGTGAATTTCATTGACATCAAGAATATTAAGTAGTGATCGACCGATATTGATTTTTTTATTACCGATACCGATACCGATTATTTGCATAATTATGCGCCCGATAACCGATATGCAGAACCGATATTTATTTACTGTTATAAAGTAAATCAGTGACTGAGTGAATTAAGTCCATACTTCACTTTGGCTTTTCGGCCTTTAAGTCATCTTAAAAAGTGTTGAAAATTAGCAGTCTTTCATGTTAAATTTAATCTTTCACAACAATAAAAACATTTTATTTATAAAATGCATCAGCTGCAGCACTAATAAATAAATGTAGAATTTAGAATGTTTTCAAATGGAGAAAATAAATAAAGGACAGGAGTCAGATCAACTTTTATCTAGTTTTATACTACAGTTTATAGGCTGTTTAATAGGCTAAAGAGTGAAGAATTCACTGGATAATGTTATTTCACTGAATAATATTCTCTGGAATATTGGAATATAAAAACAAAAAATCGTATTTTATAGTATTTCTCAACTGGTATGTTATATCAGAATTACTAATATTGTTTCCGTCGTTCTATTATGAAATGCCTGCTGCCAGCGCGGTTTATCTATGCATTTACATAGAATACTGTGATCGCTGGCAAAGATAATAAATAATTTCCACATTGTATATATTTAGAAGTGTATTAGAAAAATAATGGTTCTATAGTAAATGTTGATATAATTGAGAGTGTTTTAAACAAGTGAATCTTGTTAAAAGTTACATGTGGTGGTCAGCGCATCAACCCGGTGAGTGAATGCAGAGCCCTGCATTTCAGCCCGACTTTTTTACGCCCCTATAGGGCCGGGCTTCGGGAACAATTTTCATGTCATAGCTCAGACGCGGGCCGGGCTTCGGGTCTGTTTTTCGGGTCTCCTTATTTTTATATTTTTGACATCCACAATTTATGGTGATGAAAAATTCCCCGCTGATGGAAACAACACGAGACTTCACTTTCGCTTTTTTTTTTTGACCGGCTCGGAAGGCATTTAGTGTCTCCATCAGCAGCAGCAGCGAGCGCGCCTTCAACGCAGCGGGAAGAGATCCGCGTTCAAGTGCACCAATAGGCTAAAGCTTGCTGCAAAGCACCGGCAAAAGTAATTATCATGAATGTGTCGAGGGGAAAATAGTAAGGAGATTTTTTAATTATTTATTAATAAACTGGTGTTTTCTGAGTCAGTGATTTCAGGATAAATTTGCCGATCTGGACTCGCCATCTTCTCTTTGGACGCGCCTTTAGAGAGAAAAGCATCATTACAGATTACATAATGAGAGTTTTCGTTTTCGAATTGATTTATTTCGTTAAGTAATAATTTTGAGCTTTCTATAGGTATATTTATCATGTCTGTGCGGTTTGTATTCGCTGAGTTTCGGTTTATTCTTGGGAAGCGCTCGTGTTGAGACAACAGAAAGCGCATAATGATTGTTTTATAAACGCACCGTTTGCAACGTTTTGTTGATACTGTGAGTGCACACAAATAAAAGTAGACCCTTTATAGTTCCGAATGATGTATTACTGTACCTTTATGAACAAAAATGACGGAATAATTCAATTGTTTCCACTGAAAGAAATGTGATTAGTGATCGCGCTGGCGCCTCCGTGTCCTGTAAGCAGGTTTAGCTTCCACTCTCCGCACAAAGCATTGGGTATGTGTCTAATAGCGCACATCTATCCGAGTTTAACACTGAAACTAACATTGCTTTATACTTTAAATAAAGTTGACTAATTACAGCAAAGCAAGAAAGTAGGCTATGCTTTACCTTTGCACGCCGTTGTTGTCGGGTCTCCCCTCAGGCGCGCTGCATGCGTGCAATTCTAAAAAGACCCACAAGATGGCGGCGTTTATCGGTGAACCCGATATTACAAAACCGATAACCGATTATGGCAAAATGCTTACATATCGGGAAAAATATCGGTAAACCGATATATCGGTCGATCTCTAATATTAAGAACAGATGCAGTACAGTGTGCTGATATAAGCCATAATATTTAGTTTGACTCAAATAATGGATAAATATGTTGAATTTCAGTGCAATGAGACAGATGCTGGTTTAATTTGTTTGTTGGACAGGAGTGATTGGTGTAGGAGCTGAAGTGTTGTATGATCATGTACAGTACACACACACACACACACACTCGACTCACGGCTCAAATGACAGTGTCTGATCCTCTCCCTGGGTTTTGATTGCGCTTGATTGTTGGCTGCGTGTCTCTATTGATTTGTTTGGGTCTTGCAGGTTGCCGCTCGTGTCCCACACCTGATTTATTTGCGAATGAGATGAAACGAACCGGCCCCGTATACCTGCTCAAATACACGTTCCACAGTCCAACAGGGACATTAGACAGAATTGCACGGCTATAGCTCACAGCTGATTCTCATTAACATACGACCGCCCACATTTGCATATCACATATTCCTTATTAATTATTCAGCAGCCCTGATAAACGACAGCGCTGTATATGTTAGTATGCAGAAGTTCGGCAATCATAAAGTTTTTTTACTTACAGAAATTTGTTCTTAGTGCACAAAAATGTGTTCCAGTTCACTAGGCAGTGGTCACTACTATTTACACACTCAGCAGGGAATTTCTATAGGAGTCATTAAAAGTTCATTCTTAAAAAATTAAGAATGTAACATCTTTAAATGTAAAAATAAAAAATAAAAAAAAACACTAAAAGAGTGACCGAATCCTGGTGCTCTAATTTGGTGAAGGTAAAGTGGGAATTATCGAGTGCCCTGGATGGACTGAAAGTGGGGTAATCAAAAAGGCCACCAATATCAGGAGCACGCAGCACAGCGGATTATTACAACACAATTTATTTAATGGAGGGATAGGGATGCGCCGCTGATGGGACGATAAGAGACCGAGGGGAGGGATGGAGCCGCAGAGTGATTGAAATAATGCCAGCGCCGTGACCTAGGCTCACTTACGGAGAGGTTAGCGAGCGGGAAACACGTCAGTGCCGCTCGCCTGCTAATGCTCTTGTGTTTGAGGCCTGTGTCCTTCGAAGTGCATTTGCGAGTGTTTTTCTTCAAGACTTTTGTGTTGAGGTGACTGTGTTGTTAATGTACTTTCTCATATACTAGCGTAATGCTGATAAACAGTTATTAGTAAGTTGCTGTTTGATTAAACGCTGTGACTGTGTTGGTCTGTTTGTTTGAGTCTCTCACTTACATGACAATATGTGACTCAACCAGTTGTGTGAGTTTGGGGCGGGGCTAACTGCCTGTTCAGCCAATGACGGACAAGGGGCGGGGGTATGGGACAATCATTGTTTTGATGTTGTGAGTGGTGCTCAAATTAAACACTGCATGTTTTCAGAAATGGAAATTTGCCTGTGAGGTTCATGTGATGTGTAGATGTTCGTGTAATGCTAACTGATCGGACTTTTCAGAAAAATGACGATTAAAAATGGGAAAAATCCCATAGACTTACATTGATGGAATGTTCAAATGGGCCAAAAACTATTCAAACTTCAACTGTCAAAACTCCCAGAATCCCTTGAGACTCAATCAACATTCCTTTCTATGTACTGTATTTCTAATCCACTTAAACTCATTCAAACTCATCTATCTATATATCTATGCCTAGCAACTAGAATCATGCTAGTAACTTGCAAATAATGCTAGAAACATGCTAGTAACATGGTAATCATGCTAGAAATATGCTAGCAACTTGTTAATCATGCTAGAAACATGCTAGCAACATGCTAACTTGTTAAACATGTTAAAAACATGCTAGCAACTTGCTAACTATGCGACCAACATGCTAACAACTTGCGAATCATGTTAAAAGCATGCTAGCAACATGCTAATCATGTTGGAAACAGACTAGCAACATGCTAGTAACTTTCTTAGCATACTAGAAACTTGCTTGCAACATGCTAAACATAATAACAACGTTAATCATGCTAGAATCATGCTAGCAACATGCTAGTAACTCACAAATTGTTAACAACATGCTAGTGACATGCTAAACATGTTAGTAACAGGTTAGTAACATGTTAATCATGATAAAATTATGCTAGCAACATGCGAATCATGCTAGAATCATGTTAACAACATGCTAGTAACATGTTAATCATGCTAGAAACATGCTAGCAACATGTTAATCATGTTAACAACTTGTTAATCTTGCTAGAAAACATGCTAACAACTTGCTAATCTTGTTAAAAGCATGCTAGCAACATGCTAATTATGCTGGACACAGACTAGCAGCATGCTAGTAACTTGCTCATACTAGAGACATGCTAGCAACATGCTAACTTGCTAATCATGTTAGAAACATGCTTGCAACATGTTAAACATACTAACAGAATGCTAATCATGATAAAATCAGGCTAGCAACATGCTAGTAACTCACAAATGATGCTAACAACATGCTAGTGACATGCTAAACATGCTAGTAACAGGCTAGTAACATGCTTATCATGCTACAATCAGGCTAACAACATGCTAGTAACATGTTAATCATGCTAGTAACAGGCTAACAACATTTTATCTATCTATCTATCAATCATCTATCTATTTATCTATCTCTAATCTTTAAAACTACTTCAAACTGAAAACCTTCAAGCTTCTATCTTTTAAAGCTTTTTAAACTTCCTGTTTTAGCTTTCTCAAGCTTTCTCAAACAAACTTTTTTATTGTTCTTATTTTTATAATTCTTAATATATTTATTTTTGCAATACTACATACATTTAATGTAATGTATTACAGTATTAATGTAGTGTAATATATGTACTGCATGTGTATGTACATATAGAGAGAGAATAAGAGAGTAATTAGAATGTTTATATATTATAGCATTTGTTAATATTATGAATTAGCTTTTATTTTATATTTTAATTTTGAATTTTATTTTAGTTTAAGTTTTAGTAATGTTATGTGTTTTTTAAGTATTTATGTTTGGCTTTTATGTGTTTTTATTTTAGCAATTTTAGTTCAACTCAAACTAATTTTATTTCATTTCATTTCATTTTTTAATTTAATTGCATTTATTTCATTTCTAATTTTCATGTTTTTTTTAAATTATTATTTTAAGTTTTTTTCAATGTAAGGTTTATATTTTATTTTATTTTAGCCCCGTTTCACTGAATAAAAATGATTTTTAACAGTTTTATCTTTACTTTTACTTAACGACACTGGTGTGATGCTTCTTGAGTTTGTGACTATAACAGCTGTTAGTCTCCAAAGACACAGCGCTTGTGTTTTTCTTTTCAGTATGGGGTTGAACATGTTGTTTTTCATCTTTCTCTTCAAATCTAGTCCTACACAACACCAATTTACAGCCTCGGCGAGAGGAGACACAATATAGAAGGTGTCAGCATTTCTGAAAGAAGAAAACACCTTCAGGATCAGTTCCAATCTGTGACATGCTTCATTTCTTGCAGATAGACTCAACCGATTTTTATTGACCAAGCAGGATTGGCAGTAAACATTTTGTGGTCGTGTGTTTAAATTGAAAGGATTGACAATCTCTTTCTCAAAATCTCTTTGCTCAAAAGCATCTGTTAGACAGATCAGAGTATGTTGCGTATTTAACTGACTTAATGAAGCATTACCTTGATTTAGTGGAATAAATTAACAAAAATGAAGTTAGTCATTTCAAACCTTACAAAGGTTTAGCAGAAGGTTCATGTTTCTTTTTTTCCATATAATGAAAGCAGACGGCTTAGCCAAATGAAGCGTAAAACAGACGAAGAGGTGAACAGCATACTGTAAATGATGACAGAATTATGATTTCCTTTAAAAATCAAACGCATCCTTCAGGTTTCAGGCATCTTTATCCAGTTTTGACGTGTGCAAGGATCTTAAATAGGTTTATTAAAGCGTCTATGTCATTTTCCTCAAAACCCCAGAGTAAAAAATCATCTGCGATTCAGTTCGGTTAATTCTCATGACAAACATTCATATGGAAATCACACGTGTCGATCATTTATTTGTCATTTGCAGTGTTTTGGAGACTGTTTGCTTAAAGGCTCAATAGAAAGATGATTGACGGCCGCTCTCAAAGTTCAGACGTGAGCAGATAAGACGGCTAAGCGGCGTCTCGCTCACTCACTCGCAGCCCGAATACCACACACTGTACTAAGAATAAAGTGTGTGTGTGTGTGTGTAGGTCATGTGGAAGGGTAAGTGCCTCTCTGATCGCTGTGTTGAGCTTGTTGCTGGATCTTCGGTGTATTTCAGACTCGGTTAAGAGCCACGGATGACAAGACAGTCGCAAGATGGATCTGACACACATACGCAAACATACACACATGTGTGTCTCGAGGGAAGACGTCATTTTCTTCACAGTCTGTGAGGACTAAAGGATTTTTTTTTTTTGAGAAGTTGACGGTTGTCTCCGTGCGCCCGGAGGAAAAGTTCAGCCAAAAATGAAAATGTGCTGAAAATCTGTTCACCCTCAGGCCATCCAAGATGTAGATGAGTTTATTTCTTCATCAGATTTGAAGAAATGTCATGCTCACCAATGGATGTGAATGGGTGCTGTCAGAATGACAGTCCAAACAGCTAATAAAAACATCTCATTAATCCACAAGTAATCCACACCACTCCAGTCCATCAGTTAATGTCTTGAGAAGACAAAAGCTGCATGTTTGTAAGAAAGATATCCATCTTTATAACATTTTTCAAACTGCAAACCATTGCTTCCAGTCCAAAATCAATAATAAGGCTTCCTCTAGTGAAAATGTCCATCTCTTGCTCTCTCTCACATCAAAATCCAGCCAAATACTTGTTTAGACACACACTTGTAAACAGTGCAGATTTCTCGTCTGATTCAGACCAGACCACTTTTTCACAGGAGGAAGCGTTGTTATGGATTATGCACTCGTATTTTAGTTAAAAATGTCTTAATGATAGATTTGTTTTAGCTTTTGTCTTCTCAAGATGTTAACTGATGGACTGGAGTGGTGTGGATTACTTGTGGATTATTGATGTTTTTATCAGCTGTTTGGACTCTCATTCTGACGGCAGCCATTCACTGCAGAGAATCCGTTGGTGAGCAAGTGATGCAATGCTATATTTCTCCAAATCTGATGAAGAAACAAACCCATCTACATCTTTGATGGCCTTAGGGTGAACACATTTCATTTTTTGGGTGAACTATTCCTTTAAGAATGATTGAGTATGATGAGAACAATGAGATTTCTTTGTCTTCTTGTAGGCCTGAAATATTCTCTGTTCTCTAAGAAATGCAAATGCAAGATTTAATATGCCGTTGTGCTTTAAAATGTGCAATGAATGCATTGCAATTTCCAGTTTTGCTTGAAGGACTTTTAGCATATAAATTCCATGCAGCAGATGGTATATTTCTTCACTTTTGCACTGTTTCTTTCCTCTTTTCCTTTTACACAACCACTCAGGTCTCTCTCTCTTTTCTCGGATCAGTTTGGCTATAAAGGATCGAGCAGCTTTCATTCTGCTCTTTCCATTTGCTGATTACATCACCTGCTGCTGAGGGATAATGGTTCGTGTTCGAGCAGGAGGTGACGCGTGTTTTCACGAAATAGTGCTGGTATTATAGCCCGTACGTTGGTTACCTTCTCATTAGGTGATGGTAGACGGCTTCCACTTGCACTGTTTCTCTCTCTTTATCACACACACACAGAAATACCCTCGTTACCAGTTCACATTTGTCTCATTTAGAGATAAACTTTCTCAGATACACTTACTGGTGCTGTGGTTTTCCTCTTCGCTCTGTCTGTCTCACTCAGCGGCTGATATCTTTGATAGAAACATAAATACACTCACGCACAGATAACCACAGATCCTAAAAGAGACTGATAGCGAGAGGGAGTGATTAAACAAGTACCGGTGACTCTTCTCTAAAGATCATACTCTGAGAATCATACTTTGTTGTTTAGTTATACAACGGCTGTAGTAAATGGTTATAAAAGACAGTTGAGGTCAAAAGTTTACACCCCCTTTTCAGAATTTGCAAAGTGTTAATTATTTTACCAAAATAAGAGGGATCGTACAAAATGCACGTTATTGTTTATTTAGTGCTGACCTGAATAAGATGTTTGACATATAATTCACAAGGGAAAGTAATAGTTGAATTCATAAAAATGCATCCCCTTGGTTCTTTATGCTGTTGTTACCTGAATGATCTACAGCTGTGTTATTTTGTTTAGTGATAGTTGTTCATGAGTCCCTTGTTTGTCCTGAACAGTTAAACTGCCTGCTGTTCTTCAGAAAAATCCTTCAGGTTCAACAAATTCTTTGGTTTTCCAGCGTTTTTGTGTATTTGAACCCTTTCCAACAATGACTGTATGATTATGGGATCCATCTTTTCACACTGAGGACAACTGAGGGACTCATATGCAACTATTACAGAAGATTCAAACACTCACTGATGCTCCAGAAGGAAAGACCATGCATTAAGAGCCGGGGGTGAAAACTTTTGAACAGAATAAAGATGTGTGCATTTGTCTTATTTTGCGCTAAATATCATATTTTTTTCATTTAGTACTGCCCTTCGGAAGCTACAGAAGATACTTACATGTTTCCCAGAAGACAAAATAAGTTCAATTTACCCTGATCTTCAAATTCCAAAAGTTTTCACCCCCGCCTCTTAATGCATCTTTTTTTTCCTTCTGGAGCATCAGTGAGCGTTTGAATCTTCTGTAATAGTTGCATATGAGTCCCTCAGTTGTCCTCAGTGTGAAAAGATGGATCCCATAATCATACAGTCATTGTTGGAAAGGGTTCAAATACATACAAATGCTGGAAAAAGGGACTCATGAACAACTATAACTAAACAAAAAACACAGCTGTGGATCATTCAGGTAACAACACAGTATTAAGAATCAAGAGGATGTAAACTTTTGAACGAGGTCATTTTTATAGATTGTGGACTATATGTAAACATGGTTACGTGAAATATCTTATTCAGGTCAGTACTAAATATAAAATAGCACGTATTTTGTATGATCCGTCTTATTTTGGTAAAATAATTAACATTTTGCAGATTCTGAAAGGAGGATGTAAACTTTTGACCTCAACTGTAGAAACCTCACAGAGCAAATGTATATACTTATATGTATATATACATAAGTTATAATGACTATTTATGGTCATTTATGCTGTTTTCGTGCTGATTTGCTACCTTTTTAAGATTAAAACAATATGAGGAAGAATAAATGACCTCATCTTTCACTGTTCCTTTAAAATCATCCTTTCTTGTTAATACGCAGCATTTTCCATAGATCGTTTGTAAGCATGTCCTCAAATTCCATCATGTGTTTGTTTGCATGTTTTATGACAGTGGTGAGTTCTTCTGAAGTGTGTACTTGCTTCCTCAGTGGGGTTAAGTGTATCGCTGAGAACATTAGCTGTCCGCTGACAGACGACTATCTGTGCTCTCTGTCGTTCTGTTTATCTGCTGAAGTGGGTTTAAACAGTGTATGATGTCCTGCGCTCCCCTGTGCTGATGGAGAGAAGGAGACTGATAGAAGAAAGGAATCCAGCAAACAAGTCATCTCACATCCCATTTCCATGTTTGCAAACTGTTTGTGATCCGAAACACTTGCTTTTGTGCCGTCGTGAATTGGACAAATTCTCATGCTTTTTCTTACCCTCATTTAAATGCATGAAAAAAGTAAAATGCATGTTCTTAAAGGTGCAGCAGCAAAAATGCCTCATTTAATTTTAATGCAATTATGATATAGTGCATATCGAGATTAAAATTCCAGTATTGTGACAACACTAACACACACACAGAGACACACAGATGTGGCCAAACTGTTCAGGGTCTCCTATAAGAGTTGAATCTCAGTGAGTTGGACAGGGTGCAAGAGAAAAGACTAATTCAGAGCGGCACGTTATACTGCAGCTGTCTGATACAACATGATCTAACATCCGCTCTCTCTCTCTTTAATGTGTCATGAGTGTGCGTGTGCGTGTGTGTGGCCAGATGGCGCATCCCCACTTCTGAGAGGGATTCTTCGAACAAACAACAAACTTGTGAGCCAACAAGCACCTCAAAAACAAACAGCCGCCTCGCAAACAAACACACAGCGAGAGCAAGAAAATGCATTATTCAGGAGGAGCTGCTTATAATTCATGTTCATAAATGAGCTGCTTCACTCACGCCATCAGAGACTAAAACAACAGAACCTGAGAACTGCATTGCAACCTCTGCGAGCGGTGCCGTTCCCACATGTGGGTGTTTCCCAGGGTGTTGTTAGGGCATTGCTATATGTTAGGATGTCATAAGTGGTTTTAAAGCATTGCTGTGTGGTTGGCAGGGGGTTATGGGTGCCTGAAGGAATTAATATATAAATATTAAACGATTTGTAAATGTTTCTTTAGCATTAGTATCATGCAGTATCTTTAAATTGTCTTTGTGTCATGCATAACAGCACATAATAGTGGTCAAATCAATGTAATGCACAGTGACTGTTGTAAACATGCTGTCTATAACAGCAGATAAAACAACACGCTCTCTCACGTATACATTCATTCATTCTACCCCCCTCGTGTAGCCGTGACTCCTGCGTGTTTTTCCATGATGACAGCCAGCTGGAGAGAGTGTGTGTGTGTGTGTGTGTGTGAGAGAGAGAGAAAGAGAGAGAGAGAGAGAGAGAGGCTTATCTTGTAGCTGGAGGCACTCAAAAGGTGAAAACATGTCATGGACGTCCTCTTAGGGAAACAGGACTGTCTCTCTCTCTGTAGTGGATGAGGGAAATGTCATGGAGGAGCATCTCAGGTGTGTGTGTGTGGACATTTCTTTTTTTCTCTTTCTGTTAATGGATATTCTGTCCATCCATCTGCTGTTCTGTCCTTCTTCACATTTTAAACGGCTTTTTCCAAAGATAAACAGGTGAATCTCAGGGAAACATATCCCTATCATATTTTACCTCACAAAATAAAAATGTATCATGTGCATGAATAAAATGAAACATATTTTTAGAACCGTTACGGTTTTTGTTTTTATTTTGTTTTATTGTAATTATTTTGTTTATTGCATTGTGACTTGCATTGCATTGTGAATTGTATTTTTTTTTTTGTATACCAGTAAGATTTTTATGTTTTTGAAAGATGTCTCTTATGCTCACAGAGGCTGCATTTATTAAATCAAAAATACAATAAATACAGTAAAAATTGTGAAATTTTATTACAATTTAAAATAGTTGTTTTCCATGTGAATATGTGTTAAACTGTAATTTATTTTTATGATCAAAGCTGAATTTTTAGCATCATTACTCCAGTCTTCAGTGTCATATGATCCTTCAGAAATCATTCTAATATGCTGATTTGCTTCTCAAGAAACATTTCTGATATTAGCAATATTGAAAACAGTTGTTCTACAAAATATTCGTTTGGAAATCATGATGAATTTTATTTTTTTAGGATTCACAGATGAATAGAAAGTTCAAAAGAACAACATTTATTAGAAACAGAAATTTTTTGGAACATTATAAATGTCTTTACTGACAATTTCGATGCATCCTTGATGAATAAAAGTGTTAATTTCTTGAAAAAAATACCTACCCTCAGCTTTTGAACAGTAGTATATATATATTTTCAGTGAACTTACCTAGTTTTGTTCTGTATTACAGTACAGGGATAAATGTGTTTAATTGGAAAATATCCTTAAGTAGGCTTCATGTTCTTTGAAGGTGGATTGTGTTATTTATAGATGTTAAAATAAAATCTGATTGCATAAATTCAGTCATTTGTTGGCTAATTCCATCTAAAAGTACTTGGTACTTTCAAAAAAAACATTGATCTGTTTCGGAAACCTGTTTGAAAAAAGATTTTTAATTTTGTTTGGTGCCGCTAGTGGCAAAAACTTTACGGTACAAACTTTACCTTTAAAAAATATCATTTCTTATTTCTTTCCTTTTGATTTTGTTGAAATTCGGGCTTGTTCTTGACAGGTTTGTGAGACTCGCTCGATCCCTCTGTGTGTCCTTGTCTCTGTTCCTCCTGTCGTTTGTTGTCTTCCCTCTCTTGTTTTCTTCTTCTCTCTGGATGTGTGGGGAATTCATAGTCTAACGTCAGAGAAACGCTGTGTGCCGCGAGAGAGAGCGAAACCACTGTAAATACTGGATGGAGTCTATTTCTGTCTCGGAACATGAGATTGACTGTTAAATGCACACACGTACACAAATGCACACACACACTTGCTGTTTTTAGTGCGGCGTTTCTCCATGTTGGTGTTTCTATCCATAATAAAACAGGCCAGATTTATGCCTGGTTAAGGTAGAATGTTCTTCATCACAACGTTCACATACATGCACAAAACATCTGCTAGATGAACACAAACACCTCTAGTAAACTTGACAAGAGTTACACCAGTAACTCATAAATAGAAGATTATTCAGTCTTAAATAGAAGATCCATCTCAAAAAAATGATTTAGAGACCTCATGTAAGAACTTTGCATTTATGTTACCCTCCTTATTTGTCTGATGTCTTTAAAAAACAACGATAAGTTATAAAACAAATTTATTCGTATCTTTTCCAGTCTGGTGGTGGTTATATGTGACCCTGGACCACAAAACCAGTCTTAAGTAGCACAGGTATATTTGTAGCAATAGCCAAAAATACATTGTATGGGTCGAAATAATCGATTTTTCTTTTATGTCAAAAATCATTAGGATATTAAGTAAAGATCATGTTCCATGAAGATATTTTGTAAATTTCCTACTGTAAATATGTCAAAACTTAATTTTCGATAAGTAATATGCATTGCTAAGAACTTAAGATGCACAACTTTAAAGGCGATTTTCTCAATATTTTGCATCCTCAGATTCCAGATTTTCAAATATTGAATGTTAGAAATGTTATATCTTAACATACCATACATCAATGGAAAGCTTATTTATTAGGCTTTCAAAAAGATGTCAAAAAAATTTTTGTTGTGGTCCAGTGTCACATATAAAAGTGTTGTTTTGGTATTATTATTTATTTATTTATTTTTATTTAATTTTTGTATTTTTAATTTTTTAGTTTTTATTTTTAGTACTTTTTATATTTATATTTAGCTGGAATTAATTTTTTAAGCCGTTTTAGTATAGTATGTAAACTTATTTAGTTGCCAATGCAACATTTCTAATTCGTTTTTCACTTAAGTATAAGTTTTTAATACAATAAATATTTATTTTATTTTATTAGCTTTATTAAAAAAAAATTTAGTTAACAATTGCAACTCTTTTATACCGTGAGTGCAGTAACAGAAATTATATTTTTCTTCATGAGATGAAAGTTTTGCAATTCTGACTTTTTCTCAGATTTGCAAAATATAAATACATAATTGCAAGGTATAAAGTCATAATTTTAAGGGAAAAAAAATCATAATTGCCAGATGTAAACTCAGAATTTAGACTACTTAGAGTTTTCATTTCTTAATTCTGAATTTATATCTCACAGTTCTGACTTTTTCCCCTTAGAATTCTGAGTTCTCACATTTAAAAAAACAAAGGTAATTGCAACTTTTTATCTCACAATTCTCACAGTTGTGAGTTTATATCTCACATTCCAGGCTTTTATTCTCAGATTTGCAAGTCACAATTACTTTCTTGGTTTTTATTTTGTGGTGGAAACATGCTTTCATAGTAACAGAAGGCTGAAATCATGTATGACACCTTTAACAAGAAAAACACTTACCACAGGATCAAATAACAGTGACCTTATCAACTTTATAGCTGCTCTGCTACTTGTAAAAGCCTAGATTTCAAACGTTTGCACTTCGGAAACTTTGTCAGGTCTAGATACCTAGTTAAATCGTCACCATGACCATGGCGAATGTGGATTGCATATTAGCTAGTGTGTGTGTGCTAGGGAATAGTGAGGTTGAAGAACAAATGTTGTGAGTGTTGAATGTGCCGTTCCTGTGATGTGCGTTTGGTTCTCCTGGGTTTTAAACCTCAGCTGAAGCGAACAGTGTCAGAAACGTCACACTAAATATAACACACACCCTGACAGCGATCCGAATCGCCGGATTCCCTCGCTACTTTGAAGAATTCCAATTACTGTCAGTGTTTTCCTTGTGTGTGTGTTGTAATCCATCCTCATCACAGCTCAGGAATCACAGACAGTTGTGTGTAAGTGTAATTTCCACTATAATTAGTGTTTATTCAGGATGCAGTGATTCGTTCGCAAATAGCAAAATGTTCCTGTTAAAAGAAACAACGAATAAATAATAATGAACGGTGGCTGTTTGAATTCAGCGGAAAATCTCCACAAGTACCAGAAAATCGAACCGCTTTCGTTTATTTTGCCCGGCCTGCTTTAAATTGGCTTTCACACCGGCTATGGATTTTTATGGGCTTCCTAAACTTGGGTGGGTAAATCAACCAGAACCAGACGAGCCGTTCACAACACTGACCTTCTCTCTCTATGCAATCTATAGAGCGGCGAGGATATATCACCCAACAACAGAGCCAATCTAGATTCAATTACCAACTGGGCCAAGAGTGCAATTTATAACTAAACACACACACATGCACGTGGACGCTCCTGAGGATGGGAGAGGTCGCGCTGCATGCATTAAACTCCAGTGTTTACCGTGGAGATCGGTGAGGAATTCAGCGTCATGACTTTCCGAACATAATTCATAGCTGAAATCTCAAGTGCATCCCGCTTACGATTCATAAGCTGAATCCTCAGTGAACAGAATTTGAATTTATTTCATTTGAATTTCCTTAGTCACAAAGGTGTGTGCATGCATTTGCATTCAGAATAATTATGATTCATGCTCTCATGTGCGATGTTTAATGTGATTTATGTGAGCTCATGAAAAATCTGGATATGAATTTTGTGCTGCGGATTCTGCATGAACGATGCACTTTTTGGCAGGTTTTTTTTAATCTGCTTCTAAGAATGTCTTTTACTGATTTTAGAAGAGCAGTCCTGGTCCTAGTGCTGTTCTTCCTTTGTATATTTGTCTTGTTTTTTTTAGTGCAAATATCTAAACATTCTTAAATCAAGAAACTTATTTGAAATGCAAAATAGAGATTATAAGTTTTGTTCTATGAGAAGTTTATCAAAATGAAGTGAGGTTGAGGCTTAAAACAAGACCAAAAATTTGCCAGTGGGGTCAGAAAAATAAACTTGTTTTCCCTTTGAGTTAATTAGATTTTTCTGAACCCACTGGCAAATATTTGGTCTTGTTTTATGCCTAAACCTCATCTCATAAGTGACCCAGGACCACAAAATCAGTCATAAGGGTCAGTTTTTTAAAACTGAGACTTATACATCATCTGAAAGCTGAATAAGCCTTCCACCGATGTATGGTTTGTTTATGGTTAGGACAATATTTGGCTGAGATATAACTATTTGAAAATCTGTAATCTGAGGGTGCAACAGAAAACCTAAATATTGAGAAAATCACCTTTAAAGTTGTCCAAATGAAGTTCTTAATTAAAATATTTTTTAATATATTTACGGTAGGAAATGTACAAAATGTCTTCATGGAACATGATCTTTACTTAATATCCTAATGATTTTTGACATATTCATTTTTGAGTAAACAATCCCTTTAAATGGCAGTGCTGTTGGTTTCTGTATGTATCACTGCAGATCACTTCAAATGTAACAAATGTTACAGGGTGTCTGGATAATTGTTACAATGTAGCAGTGTGGGTGAAATGTTGCGATTCAGTTGTTCCATTTAAAATGTAAATGTTACTTTTTGAGTCCAACTGAGATTTATACATCATCTGAAAGCTGAATAAATAAGCTTTCCATTGATGTGTGGTTTGTTAAGACAATATTTGGCCGAGATATGACTATTTGAAAATCTGGAATCTGAGGGTGCAAAAAAATCTAAATATTGAGAAAACTGTCCAAATGAAGTTCTTAGCAATGCATATTACTAGTCAAATATTTTATTGTAATATATTTACAGTAGGAAATTTACAAAATGTCTTCATGGAACATGATCTTTACTTAATATCCTAATGATTTTTGGCTTTAAAAAAATCGATAATTTTGACCCATACAATGTATTTTTGGCTATTGCTACAAATATACCCATGATACTTAAGACTGGTTTTGTGTTCCAGGGTCACGTTTGTCATTTTGCATTTCGAATAAATGCATCTTTTTATTTAAGAATGTTTAGATATTTACTCTGGAAAACAAGACTAAAATACAGAGTGAAAACTAACTAACCAGGTCAAGATGGTGTTGTTGTATGTAAACCATATTGAACAATGCTAAAACCAGCATGAAAGCATCCAAAACATACTTTATACTGGTAACAAGAAATAAAATCTTCTTAACTGATCATAATCTGTTCTTAACCCGGTCACCAGATAAATCGGCTTAGCTGACCTAGGCATTTTTTTTCCCACAGTACTTTATTTTATACGTATACTCTTTGATACATGTTTGTAATTAAGTGACCACATGCTTGTGTGTTTTATGTCCAGAATAAGCTGCAGTGTGGACATTTCTGCTGATAGTCTGACTGCGAGTCACTAAAATGACGTGCCTTTGAGCTAGTCGAAGTAGAGAACACCACTGGTGCTGGTTAAAGGAGTAGTTTACCCAAAAATGAAAATTTGCTGAAATTGTGCTCACCGTCAGGCCATCCAAGATGAGTTTGTTTCTTTATCAGATTATGAGAAATGTGTCATTTCATCACTTGCTCACCAATGGATCCTCTGCAGTGAATGGGTGCCGTCAGAATGAGAGTCCAAACAGCTGATAAAAACATCACAATAATCCACAAGTGATCCACACCACTCCAGTCCATCGGTTAACATCTTGAGAAGACAAAAGCTGAAACAAGTCCATCATTAAGACATTTTTAACTAAAATAAATTCCATAATTCATAATAACGCCTCCTCCAGAAAAAAAGTGTCTGAAATCAGGAGAGAAATCTACACAGATCAAGCACCGTTTACTAGCCAAAACAGCTCTGGATTTTGATGTGAGAAACAACAGGGGATGGACTTTTTCACTGGAGGAAGCGTTATTATGGATTATGTACTCATATTTTAGCCGGAAGCAACAGTTTTGGCTTCTTAAGACGTTAACTGATGGACTAGAGTGGTGTGGATCACTTGTGAATGTTTTTATCAGATGTTTGAACTCTCATTCTGACGGCACCCATTCACCGAAGATGGTCCATTGGTGAGGCAGTGATGGAATGACACATTTCTCCAAATCTGATGAAGAAACAAACTCATCTACATCTTGGGTGGCCTGAGGCTGAGCACATATTCATTTTTGAGTGAATGATCCCTTTAAATGGCAGTGCTGTTGGTTTCTGTATGTATCACTGCAGATCACTTTAAATGTAGCAAATTTTAAAGGGTGTCTGGATAATTGTTACAATGTAGCAGTGTGGGTGAAATGTTGCGATTCAACTGTTACATTTAAAATTTAAATGTTACATTTTGATTTCCAACATGCCTGACTGACAGTTTCAGTGTTCTGTAGGAGAAATCTTTGAAGTACTTCTTTTTATTTTAATTTAGTATTATCATTTATAAAAGGGCTTAGTTTGTATTTTCCACAGCACTATTTGAACCCACTTAACTGTGTTTTTGTTCTTTATAAAACATAATGATATTATTTATTCCTTCTATCTCTGGTTATTCTGTGGTAAAGCGTCATGTTAATACACTAGAAATTAAACCTGAGATTTCAAGTCACTGAAATACACTTTAACGCTTTCTTCAGGACAACAATGAAGACACAATGCTTGGACTGGAGACAGATCAGTCAGAGAATGTCACATTTTGCACATTTTAAGCTAATTCTCATTTTTAGGTGAAGAAACCACCTAGACATGAAACATGAAAAGTAATGACTTGTCGCTGTAATTCTCCTCCAGGTTTTACTGGGATCTCACCATGCTGCTCCTGATGGTGGGAAATCTCATCATCATTCCCGTGGGCATCACCTTCTTCAAGGACGAGCACACGCCGCCGTGGATCGTCTTCAACGTGGTTTCCGACACCTTCTTTCTCATGGACCTGGTGCTGAACTTCCGTACGGGAATCGTGAAGGAGGACAACGCGGAGATCATTCTGGACCCTCAGCAGATCAAGATCAAATATCTGCGCTCGTGGTTCGTGGTGGACTTCATCTCCTCCATCCCCGTGGACTACATCTTCCTCATCGTGGAGACGCGCATCGATTCGGATTTCTACAAGACGGCGCGCGCTCTGCGGATCGTACGCTTCACCAAGATCCTCAGTCTCCTTCGGCTGCTGAGGCTCTCCCGTCTCATACGCTACATTCATCAATGGGAGGAGGTGAGAGGATGGTTTTTATTGTTTTTTAACCGCATTCAACTCTCATAACCGCTGGTATGTGATGATAATGTGATCCAGGGGGATTTTCACATCTCTGCCTAGAGGGAAATATTATCGCTGTTTCAGAGCGAAGAGATTCAGTGGAGTTGTCAGTTATGTATCACTTAAAGGAGTAATTCTGTTTCTTTGTTTTTATTTACTCACCCTTGGCACATCAGGATGCAGGCTGCAAGTTTGACATTAATCACTACATTTACATGCACATCAAATGCATCATGAAAAATTTATATTCCATTGCAGCTATATTCCAAAATGTGATGTTTATATGCGTACAGCCATCAGAGTATTCCTGTACGCATAGCTGTTGTACTGTAAGTATGCAGCCTACACATTCCCTGCTGTTGTTTTCCAGGACATTTGAGATGTTCAAACTCTATTTAATTAGGAATCAAATGCTTCTGATCTTCAAAAATACCAGATAACACCACCATGAAAATTAATAATATAATATAATATACATTTCTTTGAATTATTCTAAAAAAAAAATATATGCACAATAATTTGATTTGGATTCAAACACTTCTAACCTTAAAAAATGCCAGACAACGTCGCCAAAACATTAATAATAATATTACTCCTACTACAAATTATTATTATTATTATTATTATAATGTACATTTATTTTAATAGACCTGATTATAAAAAACTTTTGACCTTCAAAAATGCCAGACAACACCACCGCAAAATTAATAATAATAATAATAATAATAATAATAGTAATTATTATTATTATTATTATTATTATTAAGGTACGTTTCTTTTTTATAATTCTAAAAAAACTTCTGACCTTAAAAAATGCCAGACAACACCACTGCAAAATTATTATTAATAATAATAATAATAATAATTATTATTATTATTATTATTATTATTATTATTAATGTACATTTCTTTTCTGACCTTAAAAAATGCCAGACAGCACTGCCACAAAAGTATTATTATTATTATTATTATTATTATCATTATTATTATTATTATTATTATTATTATTATTATCATCATCATCATCATAATCATAATCATAAATTAGGACTTAAACACTTCTGACCTTCAAAAATGCCAGGCCACACTTGCACAAAATTAAATAATAATAACAACAACAACAACAATAACAATAGTAATAATAATATATAAAAAAATATATTAATAATATATTAAAAAAATATTATAGTAATATTATTAATTAGAATTTCTGACCTTCAAAAATGCCAAATGACACAACCATAATAATAATTAATAACATATAACATATTGATAACATATTAACAACAATAATATTAACAACAACAACAACAACAATAATAATAATAATAATAATAATAATAATTATTATTATTATTATAGTTGTTGTTATTATTATTATTATTTTTTATTATTATTATTATTATTATTATTATTATTATTATTATTATATACATGTACATTTATTTTAATAATTCTAAAAAAACCTCTAAAAAACATGCCGGATAACACTGCCATAAAATAATTAATAATGGTAATTATAATATAATATAATATAATATAATAATTATTATTATTGTTCATGTGCATTTCTTTTAATAACTCCATAATAACTTTTAATATTGATGCACATGTAAACCTAGTCAACACCTGGTCATGCTTTTGCAGAGGGAAAAATATGAGTATGGTGATTATGATAAATGGTTTTATTTTGGGTGAAATATCATGTTTTCTTCATATTGAGATCTCTGATGTTTGACGGCAGCCGTTTGATTTGGAATCCTGGTAAATACGAGCATAGTTTGAGTCATTTGAGAGACTCGCTGTCTCTGTTGTCTTGCAGAAGTGGTTGAGATACTGAATCGATCTGATTTGTGCTTTTAGAAGACGTCACTGAATCCATTTAGTTCTCTGTTTGCAGAAATCACAGGCTGGATGCAGCATATGTTTCGTGACTCTCATTTCCAGCCAGTCTGGGAGCTTTGGCAGAAATCGAAGTGTTGAGTCTTACACGTATCAATTAATGAATATTTCAAAGTAGAGTGCTAACATTAGGCTGTAATTTTCTCGGGTCCTCTTGAGGACGGCTTTGGATGGTGATTAAAGCGATGATTAGAAGCGTTCGTCTCTCGGCATCAGCGGTGAACGGGTGAACGGGGTCTCGGAGGTGCGCGGTGAGAAGTGAATCCGGCGAACGCAGCTGCTGCCTCATTTAGTCGAGGTGCGTTCGCTCTCACGACAGAACGTCACGCGCTCTTCCACAGCAGCACGCCGCAAATCAACCGGCTCCTATTAGAGACGTGCAAAACATGTCAGAAACGAGAGATACTTATTATTTTTCCTTGATTTCAACTGCATAAAAAGGCTTCTGCACCCTGTTTGTGCAGTCAGAGGAACACAGCAGGAACTAATTAAGCTGGAGAACTAGTTAGTCGCCGACTGACGAGCAGGAGCAGATGAGATGACGAGCGGCTTAATATGTGACAGAAAGCGAGCAGACCTCGATGGGCGGAAATGAAGGCCATTGCATCAAAGTGTCATTTTTACAGGAGTCGTTCCTGATCTTATATGAGTTTAATGGTGTCGTAACTGTCATGAATGTGATTATGATTTGATGTAGAACAGCTATTTTTACCACCGAATGGTTAAGTAAAAAAGAGTCAGTATGATTTTTTTTCCCCGAAAGGCAGTAGTAATTTGATTCATTGGGGACGCATTAAATTGATCTAAAGTGACAGTAAAGACATTTATAATGTTACAGACGATTTCTGTTTCAAATAAATGCTGTTCATCTTTCAATCCTGAAAAATAATGTATCACTGTTTCTACAAAAATATTGCGCAGCACGACTGTTTTCAACATTGATAATAATTAGAATGATTTCTGAAGGATCATGTGACACTGAAGACTGGAGTAATGATGCTGAAAATACAGCTTTGATCACAGAAATAAATTACATTTGAACACATATTCACATAGAAAATGGCTATTTTAATTTGCATTAATATTTCGCATTTTTACTGTATTTTTGATCAAATAAATGCAGCTTTGTTAAGCAAAAGTGTAACCAAAATTTAACCAACCCCCAAGTTTTTAATGATAGTGTAATGTAATTATAGAAATATATTAAATAAATTATATAATTCAGCTAGTAACATGATAATATAATATAATATAATATAATAATATAAATGTATAATATAATATACTTTTCCTTTAATAATTTTAATATATATATATATATATATATATACACAATTTAATTTGGACACTTCTGACCTTTAAACAACACTGCCACAAAAATGAATAATAATAATAATAACAATAAGCACAACTGTTGTTGTTATTATTATTATTATTATTATTATTATGTTTATTTTTAGTATTAATTAGGAATCACACTCCTCTGGCCTTCAAAAATGCAAGTCAACACCACCACAATCTTTAAATAAATAAATAAATAATTTAATTCAATTTTTTTTTAATATAAAAAATATTTGTATTAAAATTATTTAATTTAATAATAAATATGTAACTAAATATTTAATATTAAATTATTATTATTATTATTATCTTTTTAATTATGGTGTAATGTAATTATGAAAAATATATAAAATTAATTATATAATTCAGCTAATGACATGCTCTTGTAAAAAAAAAAAAAAAAAACTTAAACTAAACTTTTAAAGCTTTCAGATTTAGTTTCTTTCTGTATTTTTGTATACATATCCTTTGCCGTCTTTAAATGTATTATTTGTATTCTTTATCATTACTTTTGTGTAATTGCATGTTAATCATATGAAAGAAAATGTGATACATGTCCAGTGTGCATACAGCATACTATTTTATTTATTTATTTATTTATTTATTTTTAATGTATGTTTATATACTAAATAGTAGGTGATATGCCATTTTAAACAGATTTTTAAAAATAATTTTAATGTATTTATTTGTAATTTATTTAAAATTAATTAATTTTAAATAGTTTTTTTTTTTTTGTATTTATTATTTATACTATATATATTATTTATACAGTACTAAGATTGACAGCAGACTGGTATTAACCACGCTAACCTGTTTTTAAACCATTAATTTTCACTGTTTCAACTAGTCTACACAAAAATTGCTAATGATATTAGAATGTTATGTATTGACAAAGTTTAGATTTTTTTAATTGACACAAAGCAAAGCTATCTCTTTGATGCTGATAATCTCACAATCAAATACATCTGCTAAAAGTTCAAATTAGCTAAACTAAAAGTTTGGAAGATGCTGATGGTAGCATCTCCTGTGAGTGAATCCAGTTAGTCAGCATGTTATTAAATCAAATGAAGGCTTAATGAGTGACTCCTGCGATCAGCAGATGCTCTCACCGACACGGCCGTCCAAACAAACCTCGCTTTCAGCATCCAGGGGCCTTTCTGGGCCATCGCTGGGAGTTTTGATGGAATGGATGTTTTTAAGAGCCGAAGCAGCCCCTCTCGGCCCGTATTACGTTAACGACGCTCTCTCTGCGTGACGCGAACACCTCCGAGCGCTTCTCAATGATCAGAGTTTGCGCGAGGGATCGTTTCGAAGGCGTTCGTGGAGCTTCGGTAGCCGCACCATCTGTGTTTGTTTATTGAACGAAGGCAGGGAGTCCGTCTCTATTAATATGTGCATCTGGGATCGTTCTGATTTATGGCTCGTGTCGCCGCGATTGGATGTTCGGGATGGAGAGCGTGATGTTCGATATGGCGCAGAGTTCTCTGAGGTTCTTCAAAAACACAAACATAGTCATTCTAGGCTGGTTTGGAGTCACGCCTGACACACAGGCTGAGATCAAGTCTGCAGGAGGAGGTAGAAACGGGGTTTAACAGCGTATTAAGGGATGTAAGACGGTTTGGCAGCATAAAAGGCGAATGTGCAAATGCGACTTGTGTAGTATAAATATGAGCGCAGCAGGCGGGCTCCAAAACCGTGTAAATAAACAATCAAACACCCTCATCGCTGCAATACTACTCATTCATTTCCTCTAGGATTTAGTTTGTGTACTATACACAATATGAAAAATTAATATGCATGTGAACAATTACATGTGCACTATACAGTAACTGTATCACCACCATAATGATTTTCAGAGACTCCCCTCCAATCTTGAAAATCTGGATTACTTTTTAAATAATAGTATGCATCAGCATTTCAAAGAGTAGAGAGCTACATTATGACCTCATTATGTGTGTTTAATTGCATGTTAATCAGTCAAGAAAAACATGTTTGTGGTTGCAAGAAAAATTATATATCGACCTGGTATGCATACAACATACTATTTGTTTGTTTCTTTAAATTCAAATTTTAATGTATTTTTTAATAGTAGGTGATGTGTCATTCTAAATATAAAAATTTAAAATAATTTCTTTTAATTTATTAATTTAAAATTTTGTATGAATTGTAATGAATTTTGATTTATTTACTTTATTGTATTCTTAATTTTTATAAATACCGGTTGTAAGGTGTTGTCAACAAACATTTTAATAATTTATCATTTATTTTATTTAATTAAGTGTAATGCATTTATTTTATGTATTTATTTTAACTTTTTTTTTCAAATAGTAGGCTATGCACCATTCTAACCATAAACATTTTAATTATTTTGTTTTAATTTATTTGTTTTGATTTATATAAAATGATAATAATAATAATTATAATAATAGTAATATTTAAAATAATAATAATTATTATTATTATTATTATTACTATTGGTTTTAATTCATTTAACAAAAAAATCATATAGTAGGGTGTGCCATTCGAAACATTTTATTTATTTATTTATTTATTTATTTATTATTTACTTATTTTTTTATTGGTGTTAATTAATTTTATTAGTTTGTTTACTTTAATTAATTTTATTTATTTTTCATACAGTAGGTTGTGCAATTCTAAACATAAACATTGTAATTTATTTTATTTTAATATTTTAATTTTTTATTTTATTTTATTTTGGGGGTTTTTATTAGTTTTAATCTAATAGTTTTTTTTATTTAATTTACAATTATTTTATTTTGTTTTATTTAATTTTATTGTTTTTAATTAATTTTATTTGTTTATTTATTTTAATTAATTGTTTCATATAGTATGTTATGTTTATTTTTAATTTTTTTATTTTATATTTTTAATAGTAGTTTAGGAATATTATTTTTATTATTATTTTTATCATTATTTTTTTTGTTTGTTTTATTAAGGCTTAGATTGTACGTAACTTTGACCGGATGTTAGCTTTGTTTAGGTCTGCAGGCATTGCAAAACACTTGATTTAAAGCTGTGAGGATGAAATCTGCCCTTCTGTGTGATGATTTAGCACACAGCATGACAGTATTTCTCAGAGAAAGCTCCTTCATCAGTGATTACTGCTGTCTGCTCTTTCATTCACTGTGCTGGAGTTTTCTCTTTCACTGTGGCTCAATTTTACAATATAAAGACCTCCAAGAGTATTTTCTTTCCGCGTTTTCAATAGCGTTCGGTCCATTTTTCCATTGCAAATGCTGTTGAAAAATAAGTAAACATTGTGCTGTGTGTTTGAAGACGTCTGTTGCTGTTTCCTTTGGTAATTCTAAGATTTTCTTTGGTTCTTCACTCATTCATTGATTCATTTTTTCCATCATCCACATGCTGAAACCAGCAGGTTTTGGTTCAATCTGCTAGATTAGAGTCCTTCTGTTTGTTTCTCTGTGTGTCTCTCTCCATTCTCATCAGCTTTATCAATCAGCGTTGAGATGATCGCTCTCATCGTTAACGCGTCTCGTGTCAATTAGAGTCGGAGCGGCCGAGCGGCCATCGCTCAGTGTGAGAGAGAGAGACGGTCAAACAGCCCCTGTAGTTTTGGTGATTCATACATTCGTAGATTCGTCCCTCGCCGTTCAGGCAAGACACGTTAGTCTTCATTCCCCGATTCACAATAATGACTTTATAATAAGCCCATATTAGAGAGGATTTCCACAATCTACCCAGAGCACTTCTCATTTTAATTGCGCTGCAGTCTGTTTCCATTTCACCACACTAATTTATTAGAGTCCAAGCGCGTAGAAAGACAAGAGAGAGAGCAAACAGTGCTTTGGCTGTCTTCAAAACCCTAGTGAGCTGCCTACCTATATGAATATATGTGTGTGTGTGTCCATAAACAACATTTGGATAAATGGTGCCATAATTTGATGTTTTAATGTATTATGTATTCATGCCACCCACAAGAAATAATGAAGTTTCAGGAGGAGAGAACAGATCTATTCATTTTTTGATAGATAGATAGATAGATAGAGTAAAATAAAAACAATAAAATAAATTATTAAAATATTTATTATTATTATTATTATTATTATTATTATTAATAATATAATAATAATAATAATAATAATAACAAGATTATTATTATCAATATATGTAATATTAACAATAATAACATTAATAGTATTAATAATACTACTTTATCATATTTACATAATAATAATAACAATAAAATAAAAAATAAAGTAAAATAAAATAAATAATTAAAAGAATGACAATTATTGTTATTGTTGTTGTTATTATTATTATTATTATTATTATCAGTAATAATGAGATTAGAATGAATACCGATATCAATAATATTAATAGTAATATTAATACAAAGTAATACTATTCATAATATTAACAATAATAATATTAATAGTACTAATAATAATGCTTCATATCATATTTACATATTATTATTATTATTATTATTATTATTATTGATTATAATCACATTATCATTACTATCAATATCCGTAATATTAATACTAATAATAATACTGTTAATAATAATAATAATAATATCAATAGTATTATTAATAATACTTTATATTATTATTATTATTATTATTATTATTATTATTAAAAATAATAATAATAACAATCATAATCATAATAATAATAGTATTAATAATAACACTTTATCGTGTTGTTGCTGATAAAATATTATTACTATACTATTTTGTTTTTAAATTGTACTACTACTATTAATAATAAAATAATAATTTATCATATTGTTATTATTATATCAGCAATAATAATAATGATAAAGTATTATCGTTATTGTTTTGTTTTTACGTTTTACTACTACTACTAATTGCATTAAAAATTGTTTATTAGTAGTAGTATTGATAATAATAATAATAACATTGATATTAATATTAAGATTGTAAATAAAAGCAATATTGTAAATGAATATAGTAATATTAACATGAATGCTAATTTCTATTTCAATCTTAATTTTTATATTTATATTAATATTATATTTTAACCTAACAGATTTTGTTGTTGTTGTTTTGTTTAAAAACAAGTGTAACATTGTTTCTAAGAACTTGTAACTTGAAGCAGATTTTTACTAGACTTTTCTTTTTCATCATCTCAGTTGTCCTGATTCATCACTGACCTCAAGCCTGAATGAAAAAGCTGACATTTAAACAATTCATACATTCATGTAATCCATTAGTTTGCATTATCGCTCGAACCTGAAATGACTTTCTCTTTCTATCATGTGTCTGTGTGTCCTTCTGTCTCTCTGTCTGTCTGTGATGATCCAGCAGTAAAGGCAGACAGTCAGTAATGAGGGTGACTTTTACACAACGCTGCATGATTAATTCAGATGCTTTTACAGCTAGTTGATGTTACAGAGAGCCAATTATTTAATCCGAGCTCATGCTGTTTCCCTCGGAACGAGCCAGAGCGACGAGCGACGTAATGCTCTGTTTGTCATTACACTGTCCTGGCAGAGGAAAGAGTTGTTAAAGACAAACATACGAACAGTAATCAACATCTGACCATGGGCGAGAGACTTAGACACACAGTGAGAGAGAGAGAGAGAGGGTGATTTATAGAGCTTTCCTCGTCACTCAATAACAATAGCATCATGTGGGCATACTCCTCTCACATAAGCTTTTAAAAGCTGTGTTTTAAAGTGACTCGAGTGGTTTTTAATAAGCACCGGTGCAGTTAACGGCGCGTGCCGTGGCTTCACTCACATTAAGTAGCTTTCAATTGTAGAGGCCATTAACACCGCACTGACCGGCGGCTTCTCGAGAGGATACTTCGCATTAGGATTAGCCAATCGCTCACCCGCTCCTTCAGCCGTTCTTCATCTCTCTCTCTCTCTCTCTCTCTCTCTCTCTCTCTCTGTCACTCTTGGCAGGAAGGAAGAAGCCTGGACTTGTTCTGACCTGTTTTCAATTATTTAACCTGTTAGTGATTCAGAAATGTCTCTTACACACACACACAAAGCAGAGCTATTGTAGACTCTTTTCCATAAGGATGGGAGTCCTTATGTCCTTTAAGTGCCTCATCATTCTATTTTAGATCAGGGAATCACAGTCTGATTACAAAATGTTTTTTTGAATTGTTTCTATTTGTGAGTTAGTTTGATTCATTTCCATGAATCAGTTCAATATGTTATATATATATATACACTACCGTTCAAAAGTTTGGGGTCAGTACATTTTTATTGTTTCTTTTTTTAAGAAATTAATACTTTTATTCATACTGTTGATATTATCCAACACTGATCATTCTAATAATAAATCCGCATATTAGAATGATTTCTGAAGGATCATGTGACGCTTAAGACTGGAGTAACAGCTGATAAAAATTCAGCTTTTCATCACAGGAATAAATTCTATTTTAAAGTATGTTAAAATAAAAAACATTATTTTATATTGTAAAAACATTTTGCAATATTACTGTTTTTTTTCTATATTTTTAATCAAATAAATGCAGCCTTGATGAGCATAAGAGACTTCTTTAAAGACTATTACAAGTCTTACTGACCCCAAACTTTTGAACGGTAGTGTATATATATATATATATATATATATATATGTGTGTGTGTGTGTGTGTGTACATATTAACAATTAAATTACAGTTAATTAAATTAAATTATGTGTGTGCTTGTAAATAATTATACATTTATATTTATAACTTTATAGAATTATTTATTGTGATTTACATTTGTATTTTCATATTAATCATTAAGTTAATTAAAAAAAAAATATATAAATTACAACTTTATAAAAATTATAGGTAATGCTCCATAGTAGGTTGTCATTTCTTATTAATGTATTAATAATTACATGAACTAAAAACATGTTTTTGTTAATGTTAGTTCATTAAAATGTTCATGAATTAATTAATTTTTTTGTATATGATATTACAGTGTAATGTTTTACATTTTTAAAATTTACATTTAAAATTTATTTTTAAGAAAGCATGAATTAGTACCTGACAAATTAATACAAATCATTGTTTATTTGCATATTACAAAAATTGATTTTTTTATTACAGTAAAATAGTTTTTATTTATAAAATTTAAATCAAATTTTTACATTTAATTTAATTTAAATAAGCATAAATTAGTATGTGACAAATAAATATACCTTTTTTGCATATTACAAAAATAGATTTATTTTTTCATTACAGTAAAAATTGTTTTTATTTATAAAATTTAAATTTAATTTTTATATTTAATTTAATTTAAATAAACAAATTAGTATGTGACAAATAAATATACATTTTTATTACAATAATAGATTTAATAGATTTATTCAGTTAAATACTGTAATACTACTTTTATTAAAAAAAGTTTAAATTATGTAAATTAGATTATTTTTTATTTAATTAAGAATAGATTAGTGTCTGACAAATAGACATTAAAATGTTATTTGTTTATTTATTTCAGTAAAAATAAACCTAATACTCTAAAAAATGTATTAATTATAACATTTTTAAATGTAATTTACATTAGCATAAATTAGTACATGACAAATATAGTATTGGTTTGTTATGGTTGTTGTTTTTTTGCATGTTGCAAAAAATTGTATTAAGATTTTTATTTTATTTTATTTATTTATTTATTTATAAATAAATATGAAATTTTATGGAAACGGATTTGATTTAAAATGCAGCCCATTTCAAATTAGGACTGTGTGGATAAAATCATATTATTTTTCTCATGATGTTGCATTGGTTATTTAAATCCTTATATCTGTATTTTTGTTTTACTTCCTTGTGCATCATGTAATTCCTTTCAGTTGCGTGTTTAAATGCATGTGTAAGTAATTGCAAACTTTCCTGGTTTCATATGTGTCATATCGTGAGGTATTCGCTGACACTCTGCCCTGTTTCAAATGTCAGTGTCGTTCAGATTGAGCAGAGTGTGACGGCTTGTGTCCAACATGTGCTGTCTCTGCTTCTGTCCCCGCTCAGATTTTTCATATGACCTATGACCTGGCCAGCGCAATGGTGCGAATCGTCAACTTGATTGGAATGATGCTGCTGCTCTGTCACTGGGACGGGTGCCTGCAGTTCCTGGTGCCGATGCTGCAGGATTTCCCCGCCGACTGCTGGGTGTCCAAGAACAAGATGGTGGTGAGTGTTTGCAAACACAATCTGTCTCTCTTCCAATCAGGCCCATCAGGGCTCTTCACCCCGCTTTAAAAGCACCATGAGTTAGGGCCGGTATGACAGTATGTGTCATGACAGTACAAATCTGTAGAGAAATGAAGGATCGTTTTTGTTTTTAAAGGATATTTCATAACGTGAAAATATGTTTTCACAGACCCATTTCATTAATTTGTTATCAATCATCTGATCTTGTTGTTTGTGTCAATCAATATGAGTAGAGGTACTTTTTTGAAATACCTTATAATTATGTATATTACATATTTGAATACAAATATTCTCTTATTAATAAAAGCTGTTCTTTATTGTTTTAATAAAAATAGCCCTATGTATCAGTTGAATTAAGATTTTAAAGTGGTGGTTAACTGCCTTTTGTTTGTTTATTTATTACATGTTAATTACGTAAAAATAATAAATATTTATAAAATATTTATAAAATAAAATAAAATTTATAAAATACAATTATCATTATTTAAATTATATATATATATATGTATATATGTGTGTGTGTGTGTGTTATTAATTTATTTATAATAACATTTATATAATGTTATTTGTTATTATTAAATATTATAAAATAATTTAAATAATTATATTGAAATTATATATATTTAAATAATTATGCATTTAATAATGCATTTAACTATAAATTTAGCTATAAATTATACATATTTTATTATTAAGAAATGTAAATTATTAAAAAAATATTTTTATTTGTATTCATAAAATAAAATAATCATTATTTAAATATATGTAATTTAAATAATATGCATTTAACTATAAATTATACATTTTTATTGTAATGTTTATTATTAAATAATTATATTTAATAATAAATATTACTACATATTTTTATACATTTAAATAATTATATTTAATGTATAAATAATATGCATTTAACTGTAAATTATACATATTTTATTAAGAAATTCTAAAAAATATATATTTTATTTTATTTTATTTTATTTGTATAAATATAAATGAGTGTGTGCGACGAACAACCGTATAAGTCCAAAAAAACAAAAAATGAGATAACCATGTGACATTAATTGTATGTGTGAACTTTGTATACAGAAACAGTTTGGGGACATTTTCGCGCGACCAAGAGTCCGCATTTTAAACGTTAAAATAGCGTCACGCGGAAAACCCGTTTATGTCCACAAAGAAGAATGGAGATGCCGCTTGCTGTCATGTCCGCTTCGGACATTAAAAGGCAAAACCTCGGCAAAAAAAAGAGAGCCGACATGACCAAATGAAAGGACAGAGTAAGGAAGGCTTTGAGGGATGCTGGAAAACCATATTTGACTCGAAGAGGAGAACAAAAACCAGGGAAAAATCCACCCAAACTGCTGAGTGGAAGAACCGTATATGTGATGTGATCTCTCTCTCTCTATGAACGCGCTAAACACCGCATAAACAGTTAACCTATCAAAATAAAACACATACCATATATAATAAAGCTGTATTCTTTCATATTTCCCGCCAGTCCTGTGTAAAGTACGGCAAGCAGAGTTTATTTGTTTATATATTTATTTATATCGTGAGATGGCGGAGCGCGAGAACAGTTTGAAGTAGTATATACACAGGTGCGCTGCGCCAGCTTTTCTAAATAAACGACAAGGTGCACTATTGGAGCTATCTAAACATACAAGAAGTGATCAAAGATATCCTATCTGACTAACTTGTTACAGTTATATTTGCGTGTAGCCTAGCCTACTGGGCGTCTACTATAGATCAGTCATGAATAGGTCGAAATGAAAGTTGAGAAAATTATGATATATCTTGTATACCTTATGATATGTTGAATAATATTTAGCTATGATGTATGTCTGCATTGTATTTATTGTTATTTATTTATTTATTTATTTATTGTTTTTTGTTAATAATTCATTGTTATTGCCTGTACTGTAAGAATGTCTATGTATTATACATTGTTCATACTGTATTTTCTGTTTTTAATAATAATAATAATAATAAACTAGAAAGAAATGCTTAATATTAACCTGAAGTTTCTGTTACTGTATTAAAACTAAGATAAAGGAATCAGATCTTTAGTGGTTTAAAGTGATATGATGAACTGGAGTTATACTGTTATTCCACACTAACTGGACATATACCGTTCTTCCACATTTCAGAAATATAAATCACAATAACTTTTGATTTTTAATACTGACACTGAAAAATGTTATCTCCTTAGAATTGAGAAGCTTTTGCTGTCTATTTTCAAGTAAAATAAAAATATATAATATAATGTTCACAATCCAAATGGAAAAAAATCTTATTACTCAAAATTTGAAAATATGGACTTGTATGGTTCTTCGTCTCAAGGCCTCAAATAGCATTACTTAAGTGTTGATTCTGTCTTTTCATATGAAAAAATGTTTTTATTTTTTATTTTTTTATTTTACGTTTTACATTTAGTTCCCACAGATTTCATTAAAATTTAACCATTGCAAAACAATCATATATTGCCATTTTTTCTCATAATATTGCATTGAGTATTTAGATCCTTATATGTGTGCTTTATTTATTTATGTGTGCTTTTATATAAATCCTTACAGTTCAGTTTGTATTAGTAATTGCAAATGTTGAAAGTAGCATTTCATTATGCAGAGTATTTCAAGTCTTTGTTTTAAAATAAAAAATAAAATAATTTAAAAAATAAAATAATTTAAATAAAATTGAAGTAAAAAATAAATTGCCATTTTTAAAGTTAAAATTATTATTGAATTATTATTATGTACTGGATTGGATATATACATTTCCATGATGTAAAATGACTCATATAAGGGCTAGTGAAAGGTCTGTATTTCTATAAGCTGTGTTCTTACGTAAGGCGGGTGAGTTAGTGAGGTGAAGGTTCACAGATTGTGGTTTTTCTACCGGCTTAATTCGATATCCGTCTAGTGTTGACAGTTCTCCGGACTGCGCTTTAATTTCCTCCTGTTTTTAGTCAAGGGGACGTGCGGCCACCGAGTCCCCAGCGTCCAGAGAGAGAGGACAGTCTTGTTCCTGATGCCCCTGAGATTTAGTTTCCTTAGCTGAATGCCAGAGACCCGAGCCGTGACCCTGAATCAGCCCGACGAGAACGAGAATGGCAGAAGTCCTCTCAGGATCTGCCACGGTTTATCGATGAGGCCTGCGGCGGCTCGCCAGCTTCCCTGAGGGGTAATTGGTGGTCTGTGATTGCCCCGCTCCTACAATAACATAAAGCCAGAGATCAGATTCAAACAAGCACGTTTTCAGTCAGCGGGGAGCTGCGCAGACAACAGACGCACCGCAGGGCCACACAAACTGAGAGATTATCGTTAAAAAGCATGTTTAGATTTGATTCTGTTTTAGTATTTAAATTCTTTGATGTCATCAGAGTCTAAAATTAACACACTTGTTCACCAATGAAACCATCCAAGATTAGGATGAGTTTGTTTCTTCATCAGATTTGTAGAAATGTGTAATTCCATCACTGTCTCACCAATGGATCCTCTGCAGTGAATGGGTGCCGTCAGAGTGAGAGTCCAAACAGCTGATAAAAACATCACAATAATCCACAAGTAATCCACACCACTCCAGTCCATCAGTTAACGTCTTGAGAAGACAAAAATCCACCGTTAAGACGTTTTTAACTAAAATACGAGTTCATAATCCTCTAGTGAAAACGTGGTCTGGTCTGAATCAGGAGAGAGATCTGCACAGATCAACCACCGTTTACAAAACAGTCCAAAACAGCTCTAAACAAATATGTGGCTGGATTCTGATGTGAAAGACAACAGGAGATGGACTTTTTCACTGGAGGAAGTGCTATTATGGATTATGGACTCTTTAGTTAAAAACGTCTTAATGGTGGATTTGTTTCAGCTTTTGTCTTCTTAAGATGTTAACTGATAGACTGGAGTGGTGTGGATTACTTGTGGATTATTGTGATTACTTTTTATAAATATTTCATGTGATTTATATTTTTATTTACATATTAATGGTTAAATTAAAAATGAAATTATATAAATTTTATAAAAATTATAGGTAATGCTCCATAGTAAGTTAGCATTTCTTATTAATGTATTAATAAATACATGAGCATTTATTAACCTTTGTTAATTTTAGTTCATTCAAATGTTCATGAATTAATTGAACAAATCAAATCATGTTTATGATATTACAGTAAAATACTGTAATGCTGTTTTCAGTTTTTTATTTTAATTTTTAATTTATTTTTAAGAAACCATAAATTTGTACCTATCAAATTAATACAAATCATTTTTACAAATATGCAAATATGTTTATTTGCATATTACAAAACAAAATTTATTACAGTAAAACTGTTTTTATTTATAAAATTTAAATTATTTTTACATTTAATTTAATTTAAATAAGCATAAATTATATGTGACAAATAAATATGCAATTTTTTTGCATATTACAAAATAGATTTAATAGACTTATTCAGAAATGTTTGTTCAAATTATTTAATTTAGATTTTAAAATAAATCATTTTTATTTAACTAAGCATAAATTATAACCCGACAAATAGACATATTACAATTTATTTATTTATTTATTTCTGTAAAAAAAACTAATACTCTGAAAAAATATTAAAATTTTATATAAAATTATACAATTTTAAAATTTAATTTAAATAAGCATAAATTAGTACATGACAAATATAGTATTGGTTTGTTATGGTTGAAACCATTTTTTTGCATGTTGCAGAAATTGGATTTTTATTTATTTATTTATTATTTTTAAATAAATGTGAGAATTTATGGAAACTGAATTGATTTACAATGCAGCCATTTCAAATTAGGACTGTGTGGATAAAAGCATGCATGCTGTCGTAATTATTTTGAAAATATTGAAAAATGAAGCTCACTGCAGTGAATGGGTGCCGTCAGAATGAGAGTCCAAACAGCTGATAAAAACATCACAATAATCCACAAGTAATCCGCACAACTCCAGCCCATCAGTTAATGTCTTGAGAAGACAAAAGATGAAACCAATCCATCATTAAGAGGTTTTTAATCAGGGGAGAATCAGGAGAGAAATCTGCACAGATTATTGTGATGTTTTTATTAGCTGTTTGGACTCTGATTCTGACGGCACCCATTCACTGCAGAGGATCCATTGGTGAGACAGTGATGGAATGACACATTTCTCCAAATCTGATGAACAAACAAACTCATCGTAATCCATTTACACCAAATTATAATTTTTGAGTGAACTACCCCTATATTGCCTTGTGAACAAACAATAAACAATTGTATCTTAAGAAAGATTAACAAAGGTTAATAGATGCTTTAAAAAATATTGACCTTATTCAAAAGTGTTTTCCTTTTATGAGTACACTGAGCTTCAGATGATGATTTTGTCCATTTTCTCAGTATTTTCAATACATTCTCCTGTAATAAAGTCAAATAGGGCCACGCTGTATCTTTTCAAATTCACTTTTGACGCCCGCAGCTCCTTTAGGTTGTTAGATCCAGCTATTTCAGTGACGGGGCTGTCATTACGAAACGGTATGATCTTTTTCCTCTTTTTGGAGAGCTGTAATAAGCTGTCGCTCTCTCAGGATTGAGCCCCTACAGAAATGAGTCTGAAAGCAATCTGGACATGTCACCTCAGACGGAGCCAATATTGATTCCTCACGGGCTCGCGCACACGTCCACAGGACAAGGGCAATTTATTCACTATTTTAGAGACACGCAGAAATTTCACATCTTTCTAAATAGCTGACCCACTTTTCTCCAGCTCGGATTTCTCTTTTTCGGCCTCATTCGTTCGTATTTTCATTTTATGCCACTGTGTTTTCTCCCGCCACAAACTCTCAGGAGTCAATCTGGATTCATATTCATGCCGTCATTGGAAGCGTTGAAACTTTTTGTTTCATGCATACATGTAGGTTTGTTCATCTTAAAAGATTGTACCTGAATATTTTTTATCCTTTTGATGATATTTGATGTATTTGTTTATTTATGCATTCAAAATGTTTAAGCACAGTGCAAACAATGCTTTTTTTGCTTAGATTTTTTTGTCTCGTTTCCAGCAAAAATATCAAAACGGACAAGTAAAAATTAAGTGAGTTTTTGCTTAGAACAAGCACAATAATCTGCCAGTGGTTAAGCAAAATAATCTTATTTCAAACAGAAAACAAGATTATTTTGCTTACCCCACTGGCAGATTATTTTACTTGTTTCAAGCAAAAACATTAATTTTGATTTTTTTTTTTTTCTGAAAACAAGATTTTGGAAACAAGACAAAAAATCTAAGTAAGAAAAGCATTTTTTGCAGCGCAGGAAATAAAATATAGAAATATTTATAGATATTTAATGATTTTCATCTATTTGCACCAATGTAACGATACTAAGAAATAAAAAACAATATTTACCCAAATTTAGTTAATGAAATTAATTTAATATATTTAATTTAATATAATAGCAATTTGACAGAGATTTCTGTAACCTTTTTATAAACAATCTGGGTCAGATTTTTGAATCTATTCATTAAAACATTCAAACTGATTTACAGAAATAAACTTAGCAATGGTGTTTTGCAAGTTATTAAAGTATCATTAAGATACTAATATAATTTGTATTAATATTTAGAAAATTATATTTATATGACGGATATATTATAAATATTACATTTTCAGTTTTTCTTTTAATTTCACTTTTAATTTCAAAGTTTTAGTAATTTTGTTGTGTTATTGTCATTTTTAGTATTTTTTTTTGTAATTTTTTAATGTCTATGTAGTTTTTATTAATTATTTCAATTATTTATTTTTTTATTTTATTTGGTATGTCAGTTTAACTAAAATAAAATCAGAAATCATGCCTTGGCTAAAATAAAGTTTTTTATATATTTTATTTTATTTCAATTAACTTTTTTTTTTTTTAAGAAACAATTATTTTTATGGTTTTAATTTTAGTTTCAGTTTTAGTGAACTATAATAACCCAGTAAGAGACACTATTAGAACTTCTTAACACTGTCATATTTACAGTTATCTATTTTAAAATTAGTTTAATGGAATTGTCTTAAATGGACAAATTAAAAGAATTAAAAAATCATAATTTACTTTAATATCACTAGCAAAGTACTCGTGAATGTATCATGAATATTGAGGTATATCACCACATAAACATGGTATATTTCATTTATCAGGTGGACATGAACTGTTTGTGATGGTCTTTCATTCTGTCTCTTTCTTTCAGAACGACACGTGGGGTCAGCAGTATTCTTACGCTCTCTTCAAGGCCATGAGCCACATGCTGTGTATCGGATATGGCATGTACCCGCCCGTCGGCATGACAGACGTGTGGCTGACCATCCTCAGCATGATCGTGGGTGCGACTTGCTACGCCATGTTCGTCGGCCACGCCACGGCGCTCATCCAGTCGCTGGACTCCTCGCGCAGGCAGTATCAGGAAAAGGTGAGTGACGGCCAGTTGGTTAACATAATGAACAAATCGCAAAAACAGCAGGGAAAGCTTCCTGCGAAGGTGCCGCATTGTGGGTTTGTCATCTGTCGTTGTGGTGACAAGACCGCAGGGACTCTTGTGTATGAGAATGACGTGTGAATTATGGGGGAAAGTGTGTCGTTTCTTCTGTTGTGGTGCCAAATAAGGGCAAAAATAACTAGATTTTAATCATTTTAATGGTGTTTTCTCATGCAAAAGCCACAACCACTATATTAAGTGGTTTCCAGGGCGTTGCTTGGTGGTTTCCAAGTTGTTGTGAGTGGTTTCCTAGGTGTTGCTATGTGACTTCCAGGCCATTGCATGGTTTCTCTGTAGTGACACCAAAGTTAATTCATGAAAATAATGCTAGGGTGTTGTAGGTGATTTCCAGGGTGTTGTGGGTGGTTTCCAGGGTGTTGTAGGTGGTTTTCAGGGTGTTGTGGGTGGTTTCGAGGGTTTCTAGGTAGTTTCAGGGTGTTGTGGGTGGTTTCCAGGGGTTGCTAGGTGGTTTCCAAGTTGTTGTGAGTGGTTTACTAGATGTTGCTATGTGGCTTTCAGGCCATTGCTAGATGGTTTCTCTGTAGTGACACTAAAGTTAATTTATGAAAATAATGCTAGGTGTTGTGGGTGGTTTCCAGGGTGTAGTTGGTTTTCAGGGCTAGGGGTTTCTAGTGTGTGTAGGTGGTTTCCAGGGTGTTGTAGGTGGTTTCCAGGGGGTTGCTAGGTTGTTTATAGGGGTTGTTCGGGTTTTTTTCTGGGTTTCCAGGGTGTTGCTGGGTGATTGCTATGTAGTGACACCAAGGTGCCAAAATAACTGGATTTTGTTTCCATTTTTAAAAAATGTTCCCTTGATGTTGCTAGGTGGTTGCTAGTGTTTTCTAAGTGGTTTCCAAAGTGTTGCTAGCTGTTTGCTATGCACTTGCAACAAAGTGAATTGTAACAGTAACTAGATTTTAAAAATGTTAATGGTTTTTGTTAATGGTCCATGCAAAAATCATACCCCTAAAGCTAGGGTATTGCGGGGGGTTTCCAAGGTGTTGCTAGGCGGTTGTTAGGATGTTTTGGGTGGTTTCCAGGGCATTGCTAGCTGGTAGCACCAGAGTGATTCATAAAAATTACTAGATTTTACAAATGTTAATGGTGTTTGTCCAAGCAAATGTCATAACCATGATTTTAGGGTGTTGCTAGGGTGTTCTGAGTGGTTTCCATGGGGGTTGCTAAGTGGTTGTTTCGTATTAGCATCAAATTGAATTGCAAAAATAAATAGATTTTTACAGTTATTAATAGTTTTTGCGCATGCAGAAGTTACAACCATGATACTATGGTGTTGTAGGGTGTTACCAGGGTGTTGCTAAGTCGTTGCTAGGGTTGTTAGGTGGTTTCCAGATTGTTGCTAGGTGTTTGCTATGCAGTTGCAACAAAGTGAATTGTTACAGCAACTGGATTTGAAAAATGTTAATGGTGTTTGCCCATGCAAGAATCATTCTCCTTATGCTAGGGTGTTGTGTGGAGTTTTCAGGGTGTTGCTAGGGTGTTTTGGGTGGTTTTCAGGGCATTGTTAGGTAGTAGCACCAGAGTGAATGGTAGAATAACTAGATTTTACAACTGTTATTAATGTTTGCACATGCAAAAGTCATAACCACAATTCTATGGTGTTCTGGGTGGTTTCCAGGGGGTTGCTAAGTGGTTGCCGTGTAGTAACACCAAAAGTGAATTGTAAAAATGACAAAATTTTACAAATGTTAATGGTGTTTGTCCAAACAAAAATTATAACCCCAATTCTAGGGTGTTGCAGTTGCAGTTGGTTTCCAGGAGTTGCTAGGGTGTTCTGAGTGGTTTCCAGGGGGTTGCTAAGTGGTTGCCTTGTAGTAGCACCAAAATGAGTTGTAAAAATAAGTAGATTTTACAAATGTTAATGGTGTTTGAAAATGCAGAAGTTACAACCATGATACTAAGGTGTTGTAGGGTTTCCAGGGTGTTGCTAAGTGGTTGCTATGGTTTTCTAGGTGGTTTCCAGAGTGTTGCCAGGTGTTTGTGTTTGTAACAGTAACTAGATTTTAAAAATGTTAATGGTGTTTTCCCATGCAAAATTCATAACCCTGATGCTAGGGTGTTGTGGGGGGTTTTCAAGGTGTTGCTAGGTCGTTGCTAGGGTGTTTTGGGTGGTTTCTATGGCATTTCTAGGTAGTAGCAACAGATTAAATTATAAAAATAACTAGATGTTGCAAATGTTAATTGGTGTCTGTCCATGCAAAAGTTATAACCACAGTTCTAGGGTGGTTTCCAGGGAGTTGCTAGGTGGCTGCTAGTGTGTTCTGGGTGGTTGCAGGCAGAACCTTCCATTGTTTTTCACTCTTCAGAAAGTCAAACTACCATTGACTGAATTACAGTGATACTAAATATGCCAGAAACTACCCGAACAACCAAAACATCAGACACAGTAGCTTTTAATATCAGAACAGAGTAAGAACTACAGAATCAATCAGAGAATGAACCAGCAAAACTTTGAAACTGTAAGGGTAAGGATATTCATGAAGCTTGGAAGTAAGGAAATCTGTGAAGGAAGAAAGTCAATTATGCAGAATATGAGTGTGTGGAGAAAACACAGTCCAGCTGGACGACAGCGTGACACTTCTAAACTCATCTCGGCACACTAACATGATTACCACACTTCCTGCCGGCTACTTTAATTCACAATAATGCACTTACAACGGCCCATAAACAACCAACTCGAGAGCGCAGATATTAATATTCACTCGCAGGCAGTTTTAGCTCTGATGATTGAAATTTACTTCAGAAGGGCTTTTTGATACAACCCCAAGTATTAAACTTGAGGATGTGCGTCATCATGCAGCGTTTGTGCTTCAGACTTCAGAAAATGGGGTTGTTTTTGTAGTTGCACTTCTGTAGATTCCTGTCTAGTCCGGTATGAGTGGTTGACCTCACCTCCGTCGTGGTCAGCGGGCAGTATGGTGTGCCAGGCGGGTCCCTCGTGCCGCTGCATGGGCAGACCTCGGTCTCTTCCCTCATGCCCACCTCAACACAGGCAGATCGCCACATGGTGCACCATCTGTTGAGAGACCGAGGGATGGAAAAAAGTGAGAATCATAGAGATGGAGAAGATATAAAGAGGGAAAGAGAAGATCAAAAGAAAGATGCAGGGGTCTTACAGACGCCCCAGATAGTCTGAGTCACAGATACAACAGAGATGGCAGTAACATTAGAAACTAGAAATGCAAAACTCATTGGCAGGTTTTTATGGATGGTTACTAGGGCATTTCTAGGTGGTTGCTACATGTTGTTGCTGCTATATTTAGGGCCCTGTGTTTTCAGTGATGCAAGAAATGCGAATGGAATTGCGGAAAACATCATAAAAACAGAATACCGGATGATGTGGGGAAAAATCATGTGGAATGTCAGGGTTGCAAAGGGGTGGAAAATTTCTGAAAACTTTCCAAAAATCCCTAGAAGATTCCAAAATTTCTGGAATGTTTCCAAAATTTACTGAACATTTTCCACCTTTTTGCAACCCTAAATGTCACAGAATTTGGCAAATTTGGGAGAATAAAGCAAAAGCAGGGCTGTGCACTTAATCAGATTTTGATATGGACTAGTTTCTGTGTCTCTGTGTGAATGATCACAGTTTCTGATTTCACCATTTTATTTGATTTTTTTTTATATATATAAAAACAGATACACTGAAATTTAAAGGTCTTTTACAAGCTGCCAAAATAAAAGTTAAGTTTAACTTGAAGAAATTATGACAGAATATATTATTGTACAAGCAAAATGTACTGTGTGTAATTATGTATATGTAAATACACACAAATTAATGTATATATTTAAGAGAAATGTTATGTACAATTTTTTTATTATTTATATACAATGTAAATTATATAAAAATTATAATAAATACATATACTTGTAAATATTTCTTTAAAATATACATGAATGCATTTGTATTTATATGTTCATAATAATTACACACAGTACATACACATATATGAGGCAGACTCTTTTATTTTGTATGTGATTGATCATGATTAATCGTTTCACAGCCCTAAGAATAAATAAATAAATATTTAAATTAATTTAAAAAGCTGTATTATTATTATTATTATTTTTAGTTTGATAAGTACATTTTGCTTTACAATAATATATTTCTGTCATAATTTCTTCAAGTTAAACTTAACTTTTATTATATGTTTTTATCAAAAATTTTTACTGCGATTAATCGTTTGACAGCCCTATTTATTTTCCATTTTTACAACAATTTAATGCAACGTTTTTGGTCCATTAATCCCCAAACAAAATCATCTGTTGTGTAGAAAATTGTTTGCCAAAAAAGTACAAATTTCACTATATTTAAAAAGATTTGATTGTTAAATAAAAATTAATGGATAAATGCATACAATTTTTATTGCTTTCCTTTCATTACCAGTGTTTTTGAAATTCGGAGGGGGAAAAAAAAACATATTTCATTGGGAAATATTATTGTTAAAATTTTAATACATTTTAATGAATTATTATCGTTTGATTAATTAAATTAATTAGACATACTTTTAATGATTACTGAAATTTAATTAAACCATTAAAAAAAATGTCTTTTATGTTCCAGGAGATAAAAATGTGTGCAATAAATAAATGTGCAATATAGTAATGGTAAAAACAGACTAAAAGCACATAAAGAGTGAGCTGGGATGCTCTTAGAGAGAGGAAGCTGCAAGTATTACATCAACCTCTTGACTTTTTCAGGAAATTGTTTTTGTGTCATGAGGGTAAAAATAGGAGACACTGAGAGACGTGTGAATGATGAGAAACACAGATAAGAAATACTGTAATACTGACATGGCACGTGATTTTAAGACCATAATGTGCTGTATTTGTTTTAAAATCATGCATTTAAAGTTAGTACACTCAGTCTGAAACTCCAGAGGAGACACACATAGAGTTTTTTTTCTCTGGAGAATGCTTTAATAAAAGTCTCAATTTGCTCTCCATTTCATCTTGGTTCAGTCTGAGGCATTAAACAGATTTTCTCATGTAAGGAAGGCCGGTAAGTCATTCAGATCTGTGCTCTTACGCTCTGACTTGAATAAGAAAGCAGGCGAGATGCATTTTCAACATCTCCAGGCGCTGAATGAATAACAGCATTATGTTTTTCTGCTGACTGTAATCTAAACACTGACACAAATACCTGTTCACCACTGCAGGGCAAACTGATCTCACGCTACTTCTTTAAAATCTCTCCCCCCAATCCTGTTCTTATATTATAAATTCATGGGAGTCTGAGCATGCGGTGGGAATTGAGCATTTGGCTTATGACTGCTTCGGTTTGTCTGATACTTCATTGTGAATCTTTAATGCCTGCAGCTTATGTATTTACCGCAGGAGCGGTGTGGCATGGCTTATTCAGACCGTTTAGGGAGATTGTGAGATTTCTTGATTTAAAGATGATGTAAAATCACAGAGGACAGAGAGAGAGATCTCTGAACACTTTAGTAAGTCCTACTAGTCTAAAGGCCTCTTCAGTATGGCTTTGTTTTACGTTTATGATGTGGATGATGTGGTGAGGAATAGCCTGAGGATTTGAGGCGAAGCACTAGTGGTGTTAAAGATTCATTGGAAATTGATTATTCGTCATTAATAATTTGATCAATATCTGTGACTCACAGTTAATCAATTTGCAGTCATGAATTATTACATAAAGTACATAAATTAAAGGTATTGATGTTGAACATAACACTGAAATTGTGAGAGGAAAATACTAGAACTCATACATGACGCTGGATCACAAAACAAGTCTTAAGTAGCATGGGTATATTTGTAGCAATAGCCAACAATAATACTAAGTAAGAAAATCTTTTTTTTTTTTGCATACTGGACCAATGGGTCAAATGATAGATGGATCAAAATGATCGATTTTTCTTTTATGGCAAAAATCATTAGGATATTAAGTAAAGATCACGTTCCTTGAAGATATTTTGTAAATTTCCTACCGTAAATATATCAAAACTTAATTTATGATTAGTAAAATGCATTGCTAAAAACTTTATTTGGACCACTTTAAAGGTGATTTTCTCAGTATTTTTTTATTGTATTTTATTTATTTTTTGCACCCTCAGATTACAGATTTTCAAATAGTTATAACAAACCATACATCAATAGAAAACTTATTTATTGAGCTTTCAGATGATGCATAAATCTCTCCTATGACTTGTTTTGTGGTCCAGTATGCAGTATGCAAAAAAAAAAAAAAGATTTTCTTACTCAGTATTTTTGTTTTGAACAACAAAAAAATGTCTAACCCTTTTGGCATATATTTTTTAAATATATTATATTTTTTGGCATACATTTTATTTTGATCAATTTTTCAAAAAAATCTTAATACAGCTTCTTTAGGTAAGAAATAAACACTTATTTGCTGATCTATATTCTATGTATTTTTAATAACATTTCTATTTCAAATAAATGCTGTTCTTTTGAACTTTCTATTCATCTGTGAATCCTGAAAAATAAAATGCATCACAGTTTCCATAAAAATATTGGGCAGCTCAACTGTTTTCAACGTTTATAATAATCAGAAATGTCTTATAAGCAGCAAATCAGCATATTAGAATGATTTCTGTAGGATCATGTGACACTGAAGAAGTAATGATGCTGAAAATTCAATAAATTATAGTTTAAAATATAGTAACATAGAAAACAGCTATTTTAAATTTCAATAATATATTAAATTTTTTATGTAATTTTGATTAAATAAATGTAGCCTTAGTGAGCAGAAGAGACCAAAAAATAACACACAGAAGTGGTGCAACTATTTAGAAAATTAGAGATTGTTCCCATTTAAATCTGTCATCTGGTTTAGAAGAATTTTGCAAACTCATTCGTCCTAATAATGAGTCGGCGGCTCGCTCTGTCCCGGTACATCCTCCCCTCCGTCTCGTTTCGTCTGCCCTGGTCTGCTGGCCTGCTTTTTTGGAGATTCAGAACTGCCAAGTGGGTTAACCAGCCATTTGGTCTCCCGGTGGACGCGGCCTGTGAGCTGCGGGTCAAACGGCGATCCGTTAATGCACCGCCCGTCCCATGGCAACCTGCTCCCATGGCAACGCAACTCACGATTCAGTGCGTGCCAGACCCTGGAGCCAGGCATCCTGTAGAGGAGACGTTAGCACGGTAAACACAGATTAATATGGAGGCGAGGGAGGCCGTGTGTCCGTTCGTTAGCTTGACTAATGTGTTCTCAGAACATTTCCCTGAGCTGTCGGAAGACAGATAGACAGGAAATACTGTGTGTGTGTGTGTGTGTGTGTGTGTGTTACAGATAGAGACAGAAGGACACACACGCGCACACACACCTGGCTGTACTACCTCTGCTGTTATTCTATGAGACAGTAGCCAGCGGGTTCCTCTTCAAACTAGTTCCTGTCTAGGAAAGACGAAACGTAACCTGACGGAAACCTCACATGCACGAGAACAGCCATGTGACGTTTGCTTTCTGATGGATTCACATGGAGTAAATCACACACACACATAGATAGATGCACAGGTCAGTGAATTCATATTAATATCTCAGGGCAGAAAAAAATTGTCAGTTTTGTGTCATCCAGCTCCATTATATAGCCATATTTTATTTTATTTTATTTTATTTTATTTTATTTTATTATTATTATTATTATTATTTTTTTTTTTTTTTTTTTTTTTGAAGCTAGATCTAATGAATTATTTGTGATTTAAATTCTAGTAGATGTTTTATTTATGACTGATTGTTTTTGGAGCCTCTTAGTGTGTAATGCTATTATATTTGTTTTTTGACATCACTAGTGAAGCTTTGAAACTGTGTTCTTGTGATGCATTTACTTGAAAGAACATTGCATAAGATATTAAAAATTGTTTTCATAGATTTTATCTGAAATATAAGTGTTGAAATTTTGTCGCATGTTTATTTTTCAAACAAGTAAAAACAAAAAAAAACAGAATAACAAAATTATTTATTTATTTATTGAATTATTGTGTTCTTTGTTAAACTCAAAGCCGTATGCAAACTAGGTGACACACTTAGATGCATTAGATATGTAGAAATGATGAATATCTTCACTTTTAAAATCTCCAGATCTCACCAGAAACGTCTTGCACAGGCGCTGTTCTGTGTAAAAGAATAGAAAGAGGCAAATATTTGCAGCTCGCACAGACGGTGGATGAAATTATCATGAGAATGGCCGGCTATAATCTGCCATGAATGGAGGGTTGTATTGTACTGCGCTCATGTCTGTCAGCGATGGCTAATATTAGCTTCATAAAGGGAGAGAGAGAGAGAGAGAGAGAGAGAGAGAGAGAGAGAGACAGACTGAAACTGAAGGAAAGCATGTCAGAAATAGATACTGTAGGAATGTGATTTGGGATGTGCTGATCAGTTTCTCAGGCTCAATTCAATTGGAAATTAAAGGAATAGTTCACAAAAATGAAATTATACCTGTCATTCCAGCTGTGGACAGTTCCAGTTTTTTACTTTGTTGCTGTATTTAAGTGGATTTTTTTTCAAGTATCTTTACTTCACTACATTTTACAGCATAATGTCATACTTTTTACTCAACCACATTTCTTAAACACGTTGTTCCTCATTATTTTGAACAGGAGAAATCCTCATCCGCTCCGAAACATGATAACAGTGTCTGATTCGAGAACGAGCTGATTCTTTTCAATGAACTTGTTAAATTGGTTCACAAATTGCACTGAACGATTCATTTGCAAGTTGGACTGATCAAATTGCAGCTGTTCTCAAGACAACAGCTCACTGATTCAAAAGATCCAGTCAGAGCGAGTCTCTAGTGAACAACTCACTGATTCAAATGATCGAGTCAGAGCGAGTCTCCAGTGAACGACTCGCTGATTCAAATGAACCGGTCAGAGCGAGATCTTCAGTGAACAATTCACTGATTCAAAGAGTTCGTTCAGAGTGAGTCTCCTGTGAACAACTTGCTGATTCAAATTATTCAGTCAGAGCAAGTCTCCAGATAGCAACTCACTTATACAAACGATCAGTCAGAGCAATTCTTGAATCAACAACTCACTGATTCAAATGATGTGGACAGAGAGAGTCTCCAGTGAACGACTCGCTGATTCAGATGATCCGATCAGAGCGAGTCTCCAGTGAACAACTCGCTGATTCAAATGGCTGGTCAGATCAAGTCTCCAGTGAGCAACTTACTGATTCTAAAGATCCGGACAGGCCGAGTCTCCGGTACAAAACTCGCTGATTCAAATGATCTAATCAGAGCAAGTCTGAAGTGAACAACTCACTGATTTACATGTTCTGGTCAGAGTGAGTCTCCAGTCAACAACTCAGTTGTGAGTACTTAATACTTTTACTGGATTAATATTTTATTAGGGTATCTGTACTTTTACTCAAATGCTTGATTTGTGATTCGTTCACCACTAGTTGTTCCAAACTGTTCCAAACTTTTATTTTAAACATTGATTTAACCATTTAAAAAACTTTATAGGCCCCAAATGCAAAGTTTAAAGACGGAGACACATTTTTTAATGGCTAAACTGTGATTGGTGTGATATGAGATCTTTGGCCGTGTGATTCCCGCCTGCAGCTGTGCTGTTAATTAAAGACTTTTGAGAGCAACTGTGGGTATCGTTTCACACCACACACATACACACTTATTCCTCTTCCCGTCGAGGGCTCATGGGACACGTGCCTGCAAAACCCTCTCACTTGTGCTCGGCAGAGGATTATGGGAAGAAGTGAGTTTCCTGCACAGATATATGCATGCTGTTTTTCTTATCTACCTGCTAACAGAGAGACCAATCGGCACATGTGAGCTGTGGCATCATTCACATACTGTCTGTATTATATAGTGTGTGAGATTGGGATTATCGTCTCCCCAATCATAGTATGTTGAAGCTAATATTGTAAAGGTGGATGCACAGTACATTTCTGGTGGACTTTCTCTTAAAGCAGGAATTCCCAAATGTTTCTTTTGTTATTTAACCCAAAAATGTTGCCAAAGTACTATAGTTTTATTTAATCTTATTGAATTAATACACACGCACCACCAGAAAATGATGTATTTTAAAGTGTTGTTGACGTATGGCGATTGAGATGCAGCCATGGACCATCAGCCGTGGGATCTGAAACACCTGATTAGCTGGAACATCATCACTGCTGAGATGAATCAAAGTGAAGCTCTGCTGTATTCACACCCTCACACACACCTCTCAAACCTCTTACTTTCACATCTGAACACAGACTCACTCACACCCTCCTTCACTTCGGCATGTGTCTCTGCTGACCTGTAATATGAACGTGTGAGGTCGGGAATCCACTGTCCGATTTCCCTGCTGGAATCATCTCGCCGTCTGCCTGTCTCCGTCCGTGTGTGCCGAGAAGAGAATTGCACGCTCTAGAGGCGTCCCGTAAGGAAGTGTTGTATGTGTGGCGTAATCCTGTTCGCCAGGCCGGCGTAAGAGCATTACAGAGCAGTCATGACATGTTTGATAATTGCTCGAGTTAATGAGAATTAATTCTATGGCATCTAATCTAGTTGAGTCACACATGCTCTTGCGTGTGGAGGCTAGGATTAGCGCTTCATACGTTATCATCTCAAATCAAAGACTGTTCACCTTCAGATGGCGTGGGAGAGAAGAGATACTGAAACCTTATAACAGAGAGTACGTTTGGAGAAAATACTTCCAAACTCTCCTGAAACTACTCATTGGAAAAATGTAGTCAGCTACACTTCAGGCTACTTACATTTGAACTGTGATTTATTTAATATGAGATTACAATTCAGTTTATAAAAAAACAGCAAAATTTATGTGGTATAAAACATGAGGGTGACAGTATTAAACAAAAAGCACCATCATTTATATAACTAAATTAAAAATGATTCAAATGACATGTTTGGACAAATAAATAAATTTTATGAAGTAAATTTGAGTTTGCTTGTGCAAAACTTACCACTATGATTATAAAGTGTTGTGGGTTGTTGCCAGGGTGTTGCTAGGTATTCTGAGTATGTTACTATGTGGTTGCTAGGGTGTTCTGAGCGGCTGTATGTTGCTGTGCAGGTTGCTAGGGCGTTCTTCTTAGTTGTTAGTGTGTTGCCGTGCTATTTCTAGGGTATTTTGGATGCTTGTTAGTATGTTGTTGTGCAGTTGCTATAATGTTTGAAGTGTTTCGTATGTGTTAGTATGTTGCTAGGGTATTGCTTGAGTGTTCTGAGTGGTTGTTAGTATTTTGCTATCGTGTTGCTAGGGTGTTTTGTATGTGTTAATATGTTGCTATGGTGTTGCTAGAGCGTTCTGAGCAGTTGCTGGTGCTATGGTGTTGCTAGGGTGTTTTGAATGTGTTAGGTGTTTTTATAGTTAGTGTGTTGCTAGGTGTTTTGTATGTGTTAGTATGTTGCTATGAGGTTGCTTGGGTGTTCTAAGCAGTTGTTAGTATGTTTCTGTGGTAATTGGTAGGGTGTTCTGAGCGTTGCTAGTATGTTGCTAGGGTGTTTTGAAATGTAGTAGTATGTTGCTATGGTGTTGCTAGGGTGTTTTGAATGTGGTAGTATGTTGCCATGGTGTTGCTAGAGTGTTCTGAGCGATTGTTGGTATGTTGCTAGGGTGTTTTGAATGTGTTACTTTGTTGCTATGGTGTTGCTAGGGTGTTCTGAGTGGTTGTTAGTATGTTGCTATGCAGTTGGGTGCTCTGAGCGGTGCTAAAGGCTTTTTGCCTGTAGTGTGTTGTCTTCAATATCTATATTTTTTACTTTTGTATTTTTATGTTTTATATTTGTTTAATTTGTATAGAATTTTTGTTTTAATATTTGTTCCTTTTCTTATAAATTTGCTTTATTTTTATATTTTCTTATTTATGCTTAAGTTGTATATATATATTTTATATTTAGATTTTCATTCACTTTCATTACGTTTATATTTTATAATTTATATTTAATTTTGATATTATTGAAATTTTTTTATATTTCTATATTTTATTATTTATATTTAATGTTTATATTTTATTAACTTTTTGGTATTTTATTTTATTTCAGTTAACGCTTATGAAAATATTTTTAATGGTTTTAGTTTCATTTTAGTTAAACAATAGTAACCCCGTAAAACACCTTTGAAGAAGCGCTGCCTCTGCCACAGATCTATTCCTAATGATGTCATTACCGCATCGGCAAGCGGCAAAGATCCTCATGAAGTTCTTCCAAGAGAGCCCACGCATGGCTTAACATGAAAGCGCGCGAGTGCGGTAAAGCAGCAGCAGGGGTCTTCGGAGAGCAGGGGGAGTGATTTCAGAGGAGGAAAGTCGAGTTCGGCAGCAGAATAAATGAGATTAGTGCCATCGGGTTGACTGGGGATAAAATAAACTCTGAAAGCTGCCAGGGCCAGTTTGAGGACCAGCATCTCTGCTTCCTGCTGTTAAAGGAAGTTACGAAAGGGCTTTTCTAGTGCTGAGACTTCCTCGAGTTGGACTTGACATTGGCGTCAGAACGTCAGGTCTGCAGAATATAATCAGCTTTAAAGTTTTCATTTATCAGCCCCCAAGGAAATGCACGTAATTGGCAAGTGTTAATTAAAGATTCGGAGGGAGTGATGGGCAGGGATGCTCACGCCGTTTGGGGCCGACATGTCAAAACACGCTGCTTATGAGCGCGCAGACACCAGAGGAGCTCTTTCATGGGGATTTCATCAAACCGGTCAAAAGAAAGCACAAAATCTGCGATTCAAACCTAAAAGACAACATTAGCATGTAGATGAAGACGAGATTCTGTGTCTGGAGAACATGAGCCGCAGGTTTCGTTCGTGGAGCTCCAGTAGTCAGTAAAGCACTCAAGACTTCTTTAAGTCTATGTGAATGATTCCATTCAACTTTTCACTTTAACTGTTTAGACAGTTTCACAGCTGTTTTACAACGAGCTGCCGGATCATTTTCAATGGATAGGGCACTGAAAGCGGCGGTTCATGCACAAAATCCACTGCAACTTCATCATTACTGCTAGCAGCACACACACTGCACAAGATAAACCGATTTTATGATAGTAATATAATAATGTATTGGAAAAAATAGGTATCAAATTACAAAAATCCAAAATAAACCAGAACATAAAATCCACACTACATAGTTTTTTCATGCACTGGTCAATTTTAGTCTTTTGGAGTGTGTTTTGGTGGAAAGAAAACATCCAAAATACACTTTGAAGTGTTTATTTTATTGAGTTTTTATGATGCTGTGGTTGTTAGGATGTTGCTATGGCGTTGCTAGGGAGTTCTGAGCGGTTGTTAGAATGTTGCTGTGGTGTTTATAGGTTGTCTGGATATGTTAGTATGTTGCCATGGCGTTGCTAGGGTGTTTTGTATAGATAGTATGTTGCTATAGTGTTGCTAGAGAGCTCTAAGTGGTTGTTAGTATGTTGCTATGTTGTTGCTATAGGTTGAGTTGCTTGAGTTGCGTTGTCTGTTAGTATGTTGCCGTGGTGTTGCTATGGTTTTGGATGTGTTTAGTATGTTGCCTAGGTATGTTTAACAAAGATATGTTAGTATAGATGGTGTTGCTAGGGTGTTTTGTGCGGTTGTATATGTGCTGATTATGTTGCTGTGGTGTTTATAGGCTGTCTGATATGTTAGTATGTTGCCATGGTGTTGCTATAGGATTGTTGTTGCTAGCGTGTTTTGAGTTAGTATGTTGCCTGAGGGTGTTTTGGATGTGATAGTATATGGTGTTTGTAGTGTTTTGTATAGTTAGTATGTTGCTATGATGTTGCTAGGGGTTTTGGATGTGATAGTATGTTGCCATGGTGTTGCTAGGGTGTTTTGTATAGTTAGTATGTTGCTATGATGTTGCTAGGGTGTTTTGGATGTGATAGTATGTTGCCATGGTGTTGCTAGGGTGTTTTGTATAGCAAGTATGTTGCTATAGCGTTGCTAGGGAGTTCTGGACAGTTGTAAGTATGTTGCTATGCAGTTGGCTCAGTGTTTCAACACAAATTCTGCTGATGAACTTGAAGGCTTCTATTGGATCATTAAGGGTAAACATCATATTATGTGACTAAGCTTTATTTTACATCCTAATATACTTTATATTTATATTACATTTTTATACATTATTATTTATATTCACTTTAAATATACTTGTTATATTTTTTCTGTTAACATTTATTTAAATGTTTTTAGTGGTTTTAGTTTTAGGTTCATTTTAGTTAAATGATAGTAACCCTGTAAAATATGTATTAAATACGTTTTGAAATGTTTATTTTATTGCATTTTATATGTGTGCATTTGTAGATTTCAATTACGATGTATTTGGAGACTTTAGCAACACTTACACCAAACTTTACAGTGTTATTTCTAGCATTTCTCTGATTTTATGCAACGTTTTATTCATAAAAATGTGACTTTCTGGCTGTTAAATGTATTTTCTAATTTATGAAGTGATAAAAACATAAACCCAAAAGCCTTTAAAATGTAAACAAAATCAAACAAGACTTAAAAAATGACACTTGAACTTAAATGAAACTAAAAACAGACAATATGAAAAAACAAACTCATCTCAGTAATACTTAAATAGCACTGTTTTATCATAAGATGTTATTTAAGCTTGGTTAATTGTCATTTAGCAGCAGAAGTTTCTGGTTTGTGGGTCACTGCAACCTTTATGAGACCTTTGTGAATCCTGCTTCCAGCCTACGGCTTTATTCTGCATTCTAAATGGCTCATAATAATGAAACACGCAATTTGATCTTGTTTGAGACAGAACTCGCTAAATAAAAAGCTCCAGCGAGGTATCTGTGGGTGTGGGAACTACTTTTCATCCTCTTCCTTCTGGAAAGCACAGCAGGAGAAGCGTTCAGCGGCAGCTTACCTGCAACAGACGAGTCTTTTGAAGAGAGACGCGGATCTTGCGCTGCGCTTTCATGCGCGATGGACTCTATAGAGAGCAGTCACAGCCTGTCATGCAAATTCATCAATTCCCCTTCATCCCGTTCACACGGTAACCTGTCGTATCCATGGATACCGCTGGAGGATGCTAGGATGGCCTGTTTATGAAGGCAGCATCAAAACACAAGCTTTTTTGATTTATATCAGGGATAAAATAAAAGTTTGTTTTTGTTTTTTCTGGACTTAGTATGAATAATTCAATGAATTTTTTTAAAATTTCACATTGAAATATTGCAAGAGTAATTCAGTTTCACATTTTATATTATTATTATTATTGATGGTTGTTATTAATATTTTTTTGAAAAATCAAAGTAAGCACACCACAGCTCCAGAATTAAAAAAAATATTCATTTATGTTCTCACCGCATGGTGATGTTTCGTTTTTCTAAAATAATAATAAAAATTGTAATAATGATACATGTTTCTACTGTAATATTTTTCTGTAAAATAAAAAGTTAGTATTTAAAGAAAACAGTAATTATAATAATTATAATAATTTTGCAGGGTTTGAAAAATAAAATGAAATAAAATAAAATGAAATACAATAAAATAAAATAATGAAATAAAATAAAATAAAAATGTATGGAAGTCTTAATTTTTTTTCATTTTTAGATGTTCAACCAACACGGTTTTGTGCTTCACTTATTTAGTTTCATGTTCATTATTTATTTTCTTAAATAATAATAACAGTTAATATATATATATATATATATATATATATATATATATTAATATTTTACTGTTTAAATTAAATTAAATTAAATTAAAAATATATTCACTCTAATATTATAAATAAAATATTATGAGTAATACTTATTTAGTTTCATATTGTGAATAAGTACAGTGAAATATTACAATTTAATAGTAATAATGAGAAAAACAAGAAATATTACTATTAAAATATTATTAAATAATAATTATAATTGTATAGCTGTTGTTGTCAGTGTTATAGTTACTCAGATTTATAAACATGTTTAAATATATATATATAAAATATTAAATAAAAAATGTATATAAAAATATAAAAATTGAATTATAAAAATGTAATGTATTGTTATATGTATTATTATTATTATTTATATTTATTTATACATTTTTTATTTTATTTTTCCCTTGTGTATTTTTCCTCATATTTTTTCTTGTATGTTTTTTGTTTGTGGTTGAAAATATGTTCTATCATGGGGATAAAACAAGAATTGAGCTCATTTTTATATTATTTATTTTCTCAGCACGTGTTTCTGGACATAAGAATGATTCATCAGTGCATGCAAGTTATTTCAGAGAAAAACAAATGTTTTTAAGGATCTAAAGAAGTTCTGTGCTGGATTTATCGTGTTCCATTTAAATATCTTGGCCTTATAAACCGTTTTCTAAAATTAGCAGCGTTCTGTGAAGACGTGTCGTGGTCTGCAGTGTTTTTGCTCTTCAATGCGAGTGCAAATGTTCAAGGCCGCAATTAGCCCAGGATTTGGCTGAAATGGCTCGTGTGGAGGGAGAAAGAGAGAGGCAGAAGGCAAAATAAATGTTTAGAAATTATAATTAAGCGGCTGACATCTCTTTTGGGACATAAATTATTCATGTTTGTTTGGAAAGTGAATTTGCATGTAGAGGCAGAACGGACGCGGTGCCTGCGTGTGTTCAGAGTCTCAGTCTCTCACAGGAGCCGCAGTGATGACAGATGATGTTCGGATGTTCGACTTTTACCTGAATGCTGCTTGTGACGGCAATACGTCATTCAGGCTTGTGTGTGTAAAATCAACCTGTTTTATGTCATCGTTGGTGCTTATGTAATCTACATCACTTCCTGAATCTGAAATGCACTTCCTGTGGACTTTGAAGACGTGACGGGCGGTGAAATCAGTCTGGCGCGTCTGAACCGGATCAGCAGATGTTCTGTCAGGTGCAGAAATAGATCTGGTGTCACATCAGAGAAACGAGAACCGTCATGAGTGAATCTGCTTCATGATTTCATGATAAATCCAGCAACCTCATCTCTTTATTCTGTGAAAGACTGCACGATTCGTGATATGGAATTGTGTGTTTGTCATATTACCAAGGCTGCTAATTGATTAAATAAATATATGTGTTCGTTTAACATTTGAAAATGAAGAAATTAAGACTGTATGTGACCCTAAACCACAAAACCAGTCATAAGGGTCAGTTTTTTGAAATTAAGATTTATACATATTGATGTATGGTTTATTTATTTGGCCGAGATACTACTATTTGAAAATCTGGAATCTGAGGATGCAAAAAAATTAAAATATTGAGAAAATCACCTTTAAAGTTGTGCAAATGAAATTCTTAGCAATGCATATTACTAATCAAAAAATAAGTTTTTATATGTTTACGGTAGGAAATTTACAAAATATCTTTTATTTTATTTTATTTTATTTTTTTTTTTCTACAACCCTGATTATTATTATTATTATTATTATTATTATTATTATTATTTAGTGCTCTCAAATCAATTAATCCTGATTAATCACATCCAAAATACTTATTATGTATATATATAAATACACACACATACACTTTATGTTTGGAAAATATTTAGATGTATTTACATGTATATATTTTTATTCTTATTCATATTATATATAAATATATTTAATATATAAACAACTATTTTTTCTTAAATACATCTATGCTTGTGAGTATGTGCTCTGTATGCGATTAATCACGATTAATCGATTTGACAGCACTGTTATTATGATTATTATTATTGCTCTTTTTTAAATATTTTATTTTACAGTAAATATTATAATAGAAATATTTATTATTATTAATGACAATAAAAAATAATATCCTATTCATACTAGTCACATAGTAATTGTTCAGCCTTACAAATTATGAAATTATTATTATGATTATTTAGTATAATGATTATTACATTTTTCTTATTTTTTCTTAAATACTCTATTTTTATTTTACAGTACAATGTTAGAATATTAATACTGCTTTATATTGTTTAATATTATTATTTTTATGTATTCATAATAATAATCACTATGAAATAATAATTTGTCAATATTTTTGTAGTGCTGTTCAATGATTAATCACGATTAACCGCATCCAAAATACAAATTTTTGTTTAAATAATATATGTGTGTGTACACTATATATTTATTATGTGTATATATTTAAGAAATATGTTTATATATTATATAATATATGTTATATATATATATATATATATATATACACAATCATATATTCATATTTTTATATAATCCACATTTTTGTCCAAATTGTGCAGCCCTACCAACAAGAACAGCATTTTAAGTTGCAAGTGCAGTTTTTATCCGAAAAAGTTGATTTCTTTCCTCAGATGGTGCAGCCCTACTGTTATGTGTGTCTGTGGCAGAAAACATGTTCTCAGTGTCATATCATGACACATACGGAGCTCCTCTGAAGCCACAGAAGTGAGTGTGTGTGTGTGTGTGCTGAATATGATGGGTGGACAGCGCCTGATTAAAAGTCAGCACACACTTGCAGAGGTCAGCGTGTGTGTGTGGTTTGTAGGTGAGGCGTCACAGTCGACGGAACAGCTTCATTGGGATGCGCACATGAACAGGAGAAGGCTGGTGTGTTTTTCATTCAGGAGGAGAGCGAGAGCTCTTCATTGAGTATGAATCAGTAAGTTTCTACTGCAGGATCAAAGCAGGGAGAGTTCATTCAGCCTCATGTTCTTCCAAACACACATGCTGGGATTAACCTCCATGACAACTACACTTTCTCGTAGCTCAAACAGCAGATCATGAAATGCATGAACTGATAAAAATGTATGCATTCAATGCATGTAAGGCATCTGCCAAATGCATTAAAGTAAATGTGTTTTTTGGATGAGCTATTCTTTTAAAAGAAAGAGAGAGAAAATGATATAGAGGCCATGTGATCATTTGTTGAGAGCAAAACTCAGATTTAGCTGGCAGAGGAGCTTGTATCACTTGTTGCTTCAAGTCTGTAATCATTATATCAGCTTTATGTAAACTCTACAACAGCAAAACAGTAACTCTGTCAAGTGTGTGTGTGTGTGTGTGTGTGTGTTTTCTCTCAGGCAGCGCCACAGGCAGTTCATCATGGGGCCGATGCTCACCGTCTCATTAGACTCATCTCTCTGTCTCTCTCTCTGTGTCTTTATAGTGTTATTAGCGTCTGCTGTGTTTTACGGCGGCAGCTGACAGAGTGGAATACAAGTTTGAAAACTCACCTTCATACAGTATCAGTGCTGTATACGGTCACAATACATTCATTACATCACAAATAGAACACAATTAGAGTGGAACAGAAATGTGACGTATGCTTGTGTGCTTTCTGTGTTGGATTAGAGCTGTGCATATTAAACTGATGGATAATGTGTGTGAGGTGCTAATTGTAATTCAGCTGGAGTGTGTGTGTGTGTGTGTGTGTGTGTGTGTGTGTGTGTGAAGGTCAGTGAAGATCTCAGGGCTGTTGCTCTGTATTCTACAAACCTTTGATCTTCTGCTCCGTCCTGTCAGAACCATCCTGACGACATACAGAACACACACACGCTCATGTACCTCTCTCACTGCATCTCACACACACTCAGTGGCAGGTTTTTCTGACTGTAGTAACTTTAATGTGGCTGATGTCATCGATGACAGCCAATTAATTTTCAGATTAAAAAAAATAATAATCTAAATGTAAAGAAATGCTTTAAATTTTCAATTTGACAAGTAAATAGGCATGTTTTATGCAAGCAAGTTTTAAAATGTAGTTAAATGTAATACAATACTAATTGAATGAATCACAACTAATTTAAAATGTGACATTTAAATTGCATTTTTACATATGCTTTGGTTCTGCAAAAAAGTAATTTTAACACAATAAAAGGAATCATATAAATTGCATGCGTTTTTTTATTTAATTAGTGCTGCCCTGAATAAGGTACTTCACATAACAGATGTTTACATATAGTCCAAACAAATTTATAGAAAAATAATATAATATAATATACTCTTAGTATTTTTTAAATGTTTTAAAATGTAGCATTTTGAAATGCTTTAATGCATGTTTTAAAATGTAATTAAATGTAATAAAATAATAAAATGTAATAAATAATTTATTTATTATGTCATAATAAATTTAACATAACATAACAGATGTTTATATATAATCCATAAATCAAAATTATATCTGAAATGATAAAAAAAAAATCATATAAATAATCGTATAAAGCATTTTAAGTGAAACATTTGTTTTTTTATAATATAATATAATAGTCTTAGTATTTTAAAAATAGTTTAATGCTTTAATGCATGTTTTAAAATGTAGTTAAATGTAATAATTAAATTTAATATATAATTTAATGAATCATAATAAATCATTTAAAATGCAACATTTAACACTGCAGATGTTTATATATAATCCAGAAGTCAAAATTGTATCTGAAATGCGAAAAAAAAATCATATAAAGCATCTTAAATGAATTTGTTTTATTTTTATAATATAATAATAGAATAGAATAGAATAGAATAGAATAGAATAGTCAGTATTTTTTAAACTTTGTAATGCTTTAATGCATGTCTTTAAATGTAGTTAAATGTAATAAAATAATTAAATGTAATAAATAACGTAATGAATATAACATAATAAATCTTTTAAAATGCAACATTTAACATAACAGATATTTACATATAATCCACAACTCAACATTATATCTGAAATGATAAAAAATATATATAAAATATATCATATAAAGCATTTTAAATGCAGCATTTGTTTATTTTTATAATGTTATGCAATATAATATAATAGTCTTAGTATTTTTTAAATGTTATAATGCTTTAATGTACATTTTAAAATGTAGTTAAATATAATAAAATAATTAAATGTAATAAATAACATAACAGATGTTTACAGTATATATAATCCACAAGTCAAAATTATATCTGAAATAATAAAAAAAAATATAAAATATATCATATAAAACATCCTAAATGAAACATTTGTTTATTTTTATAATATAATATAATATATAAATCTATTATTTATGCATAAATGAAATAAACTGTCATTTAGCACAGTCTAGGGAGAAAAACGTATTAAATGTGCCTTAAAATTACTAATCCTCACAGTGTTGCTTAATTTTACACCAGCAAGAAATCATCATGTTTTACATGTTTCTGTTTAACGTGTTAGAAACTGACTGCCCTCTTCACAATTCACAATAATGACTGTCTGTCTGTCTGTCTTTGTGTCTGCAGTACAAGCAGGTGGAGCAGTACATGTCCTTCCATAAGCTGCCAGCGGACATGAGACAGCGGATCCACGATTACTACGAGCACAGATACCAGGGGAAGATGTTTGATGAAGAGAGCATTCTGGGAGAACTAAATGAGCCTCTAAGAGAGGTGAGAACAAACAGATGCATTTTCTGAAAACCCGTATGCATGAATGCTGCATCCCACAATGCAATGCACTCACGTTCAACTTTCTTTTCCACTGTGGCTTTTCCATTTCTTTTCCAATTCAGTTGTTATCTTTCTGTAATGTTTGCTTTTCGCTTCACAGGAGATCATAAACTTCAACTGTCGGAAACTGGTGGCGTCTATGCCGCTGTTCGCCAACGCGGATCCGAATTTTGTGACGTCGATGCTCACCAAACTCCGCTTCGAGGTCTTCCAACCTGGAGATTACATCATACGAGAAGGAACCATCGGAAAGAAGATGTACTTCATCCAGCACGGCGTGGTGAGCGTCCTCACCAAAGGAAACAAGGAGACCAAGCTGTCGGACGGGTCCTACTTTGGAGGTACAAATGAATCACAAACGTGGAAATACAAAAGTGGATCATGCACTCTCACACACACAGTGGAGCTCAGCCATTTCTCCAGCTTTAATATTTATAATGATGGATTAGCCAAAACAAAAGCTTTTTGCCTCTAAGCTTTTGGGACAGTCACAGAACCGCGGGATCGCAGCCGTTAAGTGCCCTATTTCTGGGCTGTTAACGCAGATGCAGAGCAGGTGATGTTTGGGTCGCTTCCGGTTTAGTTTTTTGGGCCCCTGACACAGATTTTCAAACTTTTTATCCTTCAGTTTTTGTAATTCAGAACAGAGAGGTCTAAGGATGAAATAACAGTTCTGACGACTGCGGCTCGCTGATCTGTGATTGACAAAGACACGCTTGTTTCCTGTTGTGGCACGAGCACACGAGTTTAGGTTTTATGAATAAATAAAGAATAAACACTGCACATTTTATGTCCCAACTGCACTGACGGCTTTGACAGTGTTTACTTTTAGACAGAGAGAGTGCTTTGAATAAATGACGTTAAATGAGTTAGAAAAGTGCCTTTGTAGACACATACATACACTACCTTTCAAAAGTTTAGGGTCATTAAAGAAATTCATACTTTTATTCATCAAGGATGCATTCAATTGATCAAAAGTGGCGGTAAAGACATTTATAAATATTTATATTTCAAAGAAATGCTGTTCTTTTGAACTTTTTGTTCATCAAAGAATCCTTAAAAATAAAATGTATCACAGTTTTCACAAAAATATTGTGCAGCACAACTGTTTTCAACATTAATAATAATCAGAAATGTTTGTTGAGCAGCAAATCAGCATATTAGAATGATTTCTGAAGGATCATGTGACACTGAAGACTGGAGTAATGATGCTGAAAATTCAGCTGCACATCACAGAAATAAATTACATTTGAACAGATATTCACACAGAAGAGTGATAGTTTAAATTAGAATAATATTTCATATTTTTACTGTATTTTTGATCTAGTAAATGCAGCAAATCAGCATATTAGAATGATTTCTGTAGGATCATGTGACATTGAAGACTGGAGTAATGATGCTGAAAATTCAGGTTTGATCACAGGAATAAATTAAATTTTAACACATATTCACATAGAAAGCAACTGTTTTAAATTACAATAATATTTCACAATATTACTGTTTTTACTGTATTTGTAATCAAATAAATACAGCTCTGGTGAGCAAACCAGTTTTATAGGTAACATTTTAAAATAAGGTCATGTTTAATAAAGTTAACAATTGTTCATTGTTCATGTTGGTTTACAGTGCTTTAACTAATGTTAACAGATACAACTTTTAAAAATGTGATAAAATATATTAGTAAAAGGAAAAATTAAGATTCATGAATGTTGGTTCATATAGTTTATTATAAATTATGTTACTTTTATTAATTATAATTTATAATATTATATTATATTTTAATAATAATAGCATAATATAATAATAATATAATAATTATTATATTATAAATGATATTATTTTTATTCATTATTATTTTATAATTATAGTATATATTAATAATAATGATAGTAATTGTATTTATATATATATATAGAAGCCTTGAGACTGAAAATGTTGTGGCATTCAGTGTCGTCATGATGTAATTTTTCTGTGGCTTCAGAGTCATTAGTCACATGACATTATCTCAGGTGATTTGTGGGTAATTTGGTATGGGCAGTGTGAAAGAGGTCAAAGGTCAGGACTGCAACTCTCGACACTCTTTCATTTGCTTCATTTCATTGGGTGGTTTCTGTTTAAATAATGAGGCATTTAGCCTCATGTGACCCACCGACCGTCACTAATTACATCTAGTGTACGCCACGTGACCTTTGACCTCATCCCTGGGGAACTCTGATGGAAGTAATGGGAAGATAACACGCAATCCATGTCTACCACAATGCCTGCACTAGTCTGCATTTCACATACACGCTCCTGACCATCTACAGTCTTCAAGTCCTAGCACCAGTGCATGCTGGGAAAGAAACAGAAATCCGTGGAGAATTTGTTTTTAAGCAGAGTTATTCGCTCATGAAATTAATTTATGTAACGGCTCCTCAGGGGGATGTGAGATTTTACTGTCCTGGTGTCTGGTATTTGTTACTTGTGTGACTGACTTTGGCCAAAGCATGCAGAGATTTGGACAGGCTTCACATGGAGAGCTCAAACTGCTGTCTAGATAGGCAGCTCAGTAGAGTTGGAACAGTCTCTCTGCGTTTTTTACTTAAATAAGGGAGTAAGAAACGTGAGCGTGCGTGAGCTCGACTTTAAACAGCACACATGAAAACACATGAATGCCCTTATGCTTCCTGTGATTGTGTCAGCCATCAATGATTTAAATGCAGGGGCTGATGATAATTATGGACACGCTGCTCATACCAGGTCATGTGAACCGCTCCCCATAATGAGGTCGCATGCTTGAGCTTGACTTAATGAGGAGGGATGAATATGAAAGAAGACATTGATGAGCCCAAGAGCAGCCAGGACTATCTATTTGTTTATTTATTTACTTATTTATTTATTTATTTTGAAGATAATGTGAGGAGTGTTGTTTGTCAGTGCTAGGGTATTGATATGTGGTTGTTAGGGTGTTCTTAATTACTAGAGGGTTTTGGATGGTTGCTAGGTGGTTTCTAGGGTGTTCTTAGTGGTTGCTAGGGTATTCTGGGTGGTTGTTAGGTGGTTTTAGGGTGTTTCGTATAGTAGGTGGTTTCTAAGGTGGTGTGAATGGTTGCTGGGATGTTTTGGATGATTGGTGGTTTCTAGGGTGTTCTGAAAGTTGGCAAAGGTGTTCTGGATGGTTGTTAGGTGTTGTTTTTGTGTGTTTGTGTGTGTGTTCAGGGTGGTTGCTAGGTGTTTTTTGTGGTGTCCTGGCTGGTTGTTAGGGTGTTTCAGATGGTAGGTGATACCTAGGGTGTTCTGAGTGGTTTCTAGGGTGTTTTGGATGGTTACTAGGGTGTTTCAGGTGTTAAGTGGTTTCTAGGGTGTTCTTAGTGGTTGCTAGGGTATTCTGGGTGGTTGTTAGGTGGTTTCTAGGGTGTTGTGCATGGTTCCTAGGGTGTTTTGAATGGTTGGTGGTTTCTAGGGGGTTCTGAATGTTGGCAAAGGTGTTCTGGATGGTTGTTAGGTGTTTATTAGGGTGTTCTGTGTGGTTGCTATTTTTTGTGTGTGTGTGTTCAGGGTGGTCGCTAGGTGTTTTTTGTGGTGTCCTGGCTGGTTGTTAGGGTGTTTCAGATGGTAGATGATTTCTAGGGTGTTCTGAGTGGTTTGTAGCATGTTTTGGATGGTTGGGTGGTTTATAGGGTGATCTGGTTGGTTGTTAAGGTGTTTTTGATGGTAGGTGCTTTCTAGGGTGTTCTGAGTGGTTGGTGTTCTAGATGGTTGCTAGGTTGTTTCTAGGGTGTTCTGACTGGCTCCTAAGATATTCTGGATGGTTGCTAGGTGGTTTGAGGGTGTTGTAAGTGGTTGCTATGGATGCCTGGCTGGTTGTCAGGGTGTTTCAGATGGTGTTGTTTTAAGTGGTTGCTAGGTAGATTCTATAGTGTTGTGCATGGCTCCTAGGGTGTTTTGGGTGGTCGGTGGTTTCTAGGCTGTTCTTAGTGGTTAGTAAGATGTTCTGGGTGGTTGCTAGGTGGTTTAAGGGTGTTGTGAGTGGTCGCTGTGGTGTTTTGATTGGTTGCCAGGTGGTATTTAGGGTGTTCTGGCTGGTTGTTAGGATGTCTTGGGTGGTAGGTGGTTTCTTGGGTGTTCTGAGTGGTTGCTAGGTTATTTCTAGGGTGTTGTGCATGGTTGCAAGAGAGTTTTGGATGGTTGCTATGTGGTTTATAGGGTGTTCTGGCTGGTTGGAGGAGTGATTTGATGTTAAGTGGTTTCTACATTTTTCTGTTTGGTTGCTAGGTGTTCTAGAATGTTGTACATGGTTCCTAAGGTGTTTTGGATGGTTGGTGGTTTCTAGGGTGTTCTGAGTGTTGGCTAAGGTGTTCTGGATGGTTGTTAGGTGTTTATTAGGGTGTTCTGGCTGGTTGTTAGGATGTTTTGGATGGTAGGTGGTTTCTTGGGTGTTCTGAGTGGTTGCTAGGTGATTTCTAGGGTGTTGTACATGGTTCCTAAGGTGTTTAGAATGGTAAGTGGTTTCTAGGGTGTTCTGATTGGTTGCTAGGTGGTTTCTAGGATGTTGTAAATTGCTGCTAGGGCGTTTTGTATAGTAGGTGGATTCAAGGGTGGTCTGAAAGGTTGCTAGGATGTTCTGTATGGTTGCTAGGTGATGTTTAGGGTGTTCAGGCTGATTGTTAGGGTGTTTCAGATTGTAGATGGTTTCTAGGGTGTACTGAGTGGTTGGTAAGATGTTTTAGATGGTTGTTTTAAGGGTGTTCTGATTGGTTTTTAGGGTGTTTTGTATGGTGGGTGGCTTCTAGGGTGTTTTAAATGGTTGCTAGGTGGTTTTAGGGTGTTCTAAATGGTTTGCTAGGTGGTTTTAGGGTGTTGTGCATGGTCTCCTAGGGTGTTTTGGATAGTTGGTGGTTTCTAGGGTGTTCTGAGTGGTTGGTAAGATGTTCTAGCTAGGTTGTTTTTAGGGTGTTCTAATTGGTGGCTAGGTGGTTTTAGGGTGTTGTGCATGGCCCCTAGCGTGTTTTGGATAATTGGTGGTTTTAGGGTGTTCTGGGTGGTTGCTAAGGTGGTCTGGATGGTTGCTAGGTGGTTTTTATAGTGTTCTGATTTATTTTTATGGTCTTTTGTATGGTTCTATGGTGTTTAAAATTGGTTGCTAGGTGTTCTGAGCGGTTGCTATGTGTTTTTAGGGTGTTGTTCATGGTCCCTAGGGTGTTTTGGATAGTTGGTGGTTTCTAGGGTGTTCTGAGTGGTTGCTACAGTAGTCTGGGTGGTTGCTAGGTGGTTTTTAGGGTGTTCTGATTGGTTTTTAGGGTGTTTTGTACTGTATAGTCATTGGTTTCTAGGGTGTCCCGAGGGGTTGCTAAAGTGGTTGAGATGGTTGCTAGGTGGTTTTTAGGTGGTTCTGGCTAGTTGTTAAGGTGTTTTTGATGGTTAGTGGTTTCTAGGCTGGTCTGGATGGTTAACTAGGTGGTTTTCAGGATGTTTTGAGTGGTTGTTAGGCTGGTCTGTAGATGTATTTAAACCTCTGACTAACTGTGAGCAGTAGCACTAGTGATGCTCTGCACTACTAAGGAATAAAGAGGGCAGACAGTCACTCTGATATCCTTTATTTTGACACATACACGCTGCAGGTGGACCATCACTGTAATACATGTGCCGTCAGCCTCTCTGGATAAAAGCTTCAATCTGCAGCAAAATCTCAAAGCGCGGCAGGAGTGTGTCGTGTGTGTGTGTGTAGGTCATTCTTAGTTAAATGTCATGATCGGGGACGTTTGATTCATTCTAATCTAGAAGCAGGATTTCTTTGGGAAAATCCCCCGGATCCAAGTCATCTCAGCCTGTTTCTGTCGCAGAAGGAAGAAAATCGATCTCGCTGTCTCATCAGTGTTGTCATCTTGTGTCACTTTCACTAGACTAAATCTGAGACAGCATCACATGAGTGAGTGTGGTGCCAGAATATGTTCTGAGGTGCAGGAAGTGACATCATGACATCATGTCTCTGCTCATGAATATTAATTATGTCGTGCATACCTTTCTAGGTACTGTAACATTAGTGAACCGTCCATTCACGTAAGTCATTAATATTCACGAGGCAAACCTTCACTTGGGATTTGTAATTCAGGTCTTGTACACATTTTTAAGTTGAAAGGCCGTCAGGAAACATCTGACCTGGCATTGAGAATGAATATCAGACTAACTTTACTTTGATCTATTTTTCTGAGCATACGTATCCTAACTTACAGCTTAAATCTCCAAGGTGTTTTTATCTAGAGATCATACATTTTTCAGACATTTTTTTAATATGAGCCAACAAGTAGATATATTTAGATATTAGCTGACTACATTCAGTTGATTCAGACTTAAAAAACAGCCGACCGGCACCTCTGGTGTGAGACAGAGAGAAATTGTGTGTATTTTTGTGTATTTCTGTGTGTGTGTGTTTGGACTGTGGTTCTGGCTGCATCGTTTGCCAGTGGCTGGAGTGTGAGGCTGCTGTGCTTATAATCCTCTCACGACTCCAGCTCTCTGACTCTCATTACACACTGACATGTTGAGAGTTTTTAACAGGGAAACTGCTGCACAGGTTCACTGATTCCCCTTTTTTTCGGGCTTTCTTGGCGTATTTATTCTGGCTTATTTGTTAATTTCTAAATCCTAATGTTCCTGTCCATTAAAACCAGTAAAATTATGCAGAAATTACAGTATGTTAGAAATAGCATTAGAGTATAATAAAGTCTAATACATGTTTTGAGCAATATGGCATATTTGCTTTATAATGAATTATCAGTTATCATTCTTGTAATTCATAAGAATATTGTGAATAATCTGATATTTAGGTTTGTGTCCATCAAGATACAAATAAAAAGAGGAAATGACTATTAAATAATAAATAATTATGAATTATTATTATTATTTGTTTATTTGTAATGTAATTTATAATTATGAATTAGAATGTATTTTTATTATTATTATTATTTAATTCACTGGATTATCCTAAAATACCAATATCTAAACCTTTTTTGAGTAAACGATGCCACAGTTTCAGTTTGGGTGTACTGTCCCTTTAAGATTATCCTGATCCACACACACCCTCCATCATGCTAAACAATCCCGGTATTCCATCAGATTATTCCAGCCGTATTTCCTGCTGGACATTGATGCTGTTTCATTTTGATTGGTATATATATATATATATATATATAATATATGCAAGATACAACTCTGTCAGTATGGAATGCTGAATGATTTTTAATAATGTATTATTATAATTTGCATTATTAACCTAAAGAAAAAAGTATTCTTACAGCAATGAAATGCTTATAAATGCTATTTAGTATAATTAGAAATGCAAATAATAACAAACAATTATCATAATAAATGCATTTATAATAATTTATTATTTATTATAATTTGCATTATTAACCTAAAGAAAACATTTATTTTTACAGCAATGAAATGCTTATAAAAGCACTTTATGCAATTTAGTATAATTATAAATGCAAATAATAAGAAGAAATTATCATATAAAATGCATTTAGAATAAGTTATTATTTATTATAATTTGCATTTCTAACCTAAAAAACTATAGCCTTAATACTCTGCCAGTATGATTTTTTTTATTAATGCAATGTATTATAATTATACATGCAAATGATAATAATAAATATTATAATGAATGCTAAATATATTATATTTATATTATTAAAGGGACAGTACACCCAAAAATGCTGTCATCATTTACTTACCCTCAAGTTTTTCCAAACCAGTTTGAGTCTTTTGTTGATTTTTAAAGAAAGTTAGTTACCAGACAGCTGCTGATAGACATTTTTTCCAATACTATGGAAGTCAGTGGCTACCAGCACAGTAAATAATGCCACAGTTTCATTTTTTGGGTGTACTGTCCCTTTAAAATAATCCTGATCCACATACCCACACCTCATCATGGTAAACAGTCCCGGTATTCCATCAGATTATTCCAGCCGGATTTCCTGCTGGACGTTGATGCTGTTTTATTTTGATGAGTCAGAGATCAGCTGTTGAACGCATCACGCTAATGGAAATGCTGCCATGAGCTAAACGGAGGTCAGTGTGAGATCACAAATTCATTCTGGAACAAATCCGGCGTCACTTCTGTGTGTCCAGTTGACATTTCATTCCAGTGACATGTCAAACAGGAAAATTGTACTCTTTCATAGCTCAGCAGACAAATACAAACAAGTCAATAGTCGTCATACAGTAGGAATACTAAGTGTGAATGCAGCTCATGCTTTGATTAGTGCTGTGAATCTTACAATTTGATTCAGATTCAGGGAGTCAGTTCACTAAGCGAATCTTGATGCTTTGTAAGCTTTGAATTATTAGTAATAAATCTAAAATTCTAATATAGAATTTCTGTCTTGTCTTTGAAAAGAATCACAAGGTGTCTGTAGATTGATTTCTTCCCCTGTCCCTAATATCGATGTTTGGCACTTAAGAAACAGAGAGGATTGTGGGTAGTGGTTGTTTAGCAGTGAGCAGACAGAGGTTTTGCTGTTCTCTGGAGGGCAGCAGAGGGCGATGTTGCCAGTTCTGCACCCCGATAAATGGGGCGTAATTCTGCTGATCCATATGAGGTCTGCCAGTCCTCTAAACTCTGAGTGGCATTTAGTGCTTCAGCTGTGGATTACAGGACATGTTTAATCCAAAAAAGGGGGAATGATAGTTGTTTGAGATTGTTTTTGTTTTTTCCTTGATGGAAAGTCAGCTCTGGATGTGTTTGGAAAGAGAATGTGATGGGAAGTGTGTGTTTTCTGGTTTGTACACACAGGTTCACAGAAGGTTCGTGCTGAACAGTGATGCTGTTGAAGCTCAGCATCATTTCTGGCAGGATTTGACACAGATGTCAATGGTGTCATGCAGCTTTAATGTGTGTGTGTGTGTCTTCAGGAACAACGTGAAATGAGCTAAAATGAGATGAGAGTCATTTTTGTTGATAATTACATGTGCAGATGACATTGTTTTGTTATAATATGATTTTGGTTAAATTCCATTTACATACAGTAAATCCGGTTTAGATCCAGTTACTTCACAATCTCCATAAAGTTTTAGAATTTACATTGACTAAAATACAATTTTCAGAAGAAACTACATTCTCACAACCTTCCAGTATAAAATGCTTATAATGCATTTTCTAAATGCAAATATAATTTATAATAATATATTATTTATTATAATTTGCACTATTTATTTACAGAAAAGGTAAAACGTTATATTTCCAGCCTTGCTTGCAAATTTTATAAATGCAATTTATTATAATTCTAAATGCTAGTAATAAATAATAAATGATTATAAATGCATTTTTAATAATTTATTAGTTATTACAATTTGCATTTCTAACCTAATGTGTGTGTGTGTGTGTGTGTGTATATACACACACACAACATACAACTACAAGATACAACTCTGTCAGTATGGAATGCTTATGAATGCAATTTAGTATAATTATAAATGCAAATCATTATCATAATACATGCATTTATAATAATGAATTATTTATTAAAATTTGCATTATTACTCTACAAAAATGAATTCTTACAGCTTTGAAATGCTTATAAATGCACTTTATAAATGCTATTTAGTATAATTATAAATGCAAATAATAACAAATAATTATCATAATAAATGCATTTATAATAATTTATTATTTATTATAATTTGCATTATAAACCCAAAGAAAACATTTATTTTTACAGCTATGAAATGCTTATAAAAGCACTTTATAAATGCAATTTAGTGTAATTGTGAATGCAAAAAATAAGAAGAAATTATCATATAAAATGCATTTATAATAATTTATTATTTACTATAATTTGCATTTCTAACCTAAAAGCTATAGTCTTAATACTCTGCCAGTATGATTTTTTTTAATTAATGCAATGTATTATAATTATAAATGCAAATGATAATAATAAATGTGATAATGAATGCTAAATATATAATATTTATATTGTATATAAACACAATTCACATGCATTTCAAGTTCTCATTTTGCAACTAAAGTGTTGTTTTGTTTTGGAGATTCTGATGTCACTACTGACTCTCATTACTGATTTATTCATATACCACAGTGGTAGAAGTGAACACTGATGTGTTTACATCTTCTCTCATTCAGAGATTTGTCTGCTGACACGAGGCAGACGCACCGCCAGCGTCCGGGCCGACACGTACTGCCGTCTTTACTCGCTTTCTGTGGACAACTTCAACGAGGTCCTGGAGGAATATCCCATGATGAGAAGAGCGTTTGAGACGGTCGCTCTGGACCGCCTGGACCGCATCGGTAAGAAGTTTAAAACTGCATACTACTCCATACTACTAACACAATATGCATACTGTGCAAAATAAACACAGCGTCTGTAAAATCAACTTTATTTTCATGTACTTAAGTCTCATTATAATGCATTTCTCTTACTGTACAGCAATTGAAACTGAAGCTAAACTAAACTCTCACCCCCTCTTGTGTCTAATGTCTCACAACAGAGTGTAATTTCTCTGTCAGCGTCTCGGATTTCCTGCCTTATTGAGTCAGTCAGTCTGGGCTCGTGAGGGTCTCGCTGCTGTTTACGCCGCACACGGTGTTTATTTTCCTCAGTAGGAGGGAACACGCTCTTGTCCGTCACTGTAAACATCCACATCCAGCTCCGTCGGCCCACTCGCCGCTGTAAAAACAACAGACTGAATCTTTTGATAGCAGAGCTGTGCGCAAAATGTGAGGACTTATTATAGAGAAACTCACATAAACCACTTTTTTCATATTCCCTCTTCCTATAGTCTTCTGAAGTTTTAAGCCTGTGCTGCTCGTAGTCACTCGTAAGACATGGGTAATTAATTACAGATTAAATAGATTTGCATCTGTCTTGAAATGAATTGAGGTTCACACAGGTCGATCATATCCCTGCGGATCTTCCTGTCAGAAAATGGTCTAAACTCTAATCCAATTAGTAGGTTATTTTGAAGAAAATAAGAATTATTGAATCATTATTACAGAATTGTTTTAGGTAATCTACACTGAATGATTCTGGGGATGTTGAAATTAAGTTTAGAGTGAATTAAATCAAGTGCACTCTTTGAAGGTACTTTTTTTTTCTTTTATTGTATTGCCTGAAGATCAAAAGTGTCTTGTGTCGTGCTCGGGCTCCGCACCGGCCCAGTGTGATTACAGTAGTAAGTGATAGCGTGACATTACCAAACATAGCAAAGTGCCCTCTGCTCATCCAGGTCTCTTGTTTATATCAGCCCTGTTTAAGCTAGAGGTCGTGTCTGCACTCTGTTTTTGTGCTCTCTCTTATCTGGGGCTCAGCAGTGAGGAGCAGTCAAACGCAGGCCGGTCAGCCTGCAGGAACGACCTGCCCCCTGCTACGCTCAGCTATTTCCATTCGGCCCGTGTCCTCACCGCGAGCGGCCCCGCCGTCTCTGATTGCGCTCGGAGCCGTCCTCGGGCGAGCCCGGGCTCCCGGACTGCAGACCTGTTTAACAGGGGCGATGTGGAGTGTGAGATGAATCAAAGCGCTGTTGAAACAGTAGACGGATCGAACAGAGTGCTGCGTTTGATATTTAATATTCAAGGCGTCGCCTGAGGGTGAATAATACCATTTTTGGTGGGTATTATTAAAAAAGCCATGATCTGTTTGAAGGAAGACTGCAATGCAGCTGAAATACTAACAAGTGACTTAGTACTGACATTCATGGAAAATATATAAAACTGTGTGTGTGTGTGTTGTACACCTGAGGTGATGAAAGATGATAAATTATATATTTTGCTCTTAAGATGTTGTAAATATAAATACATATAATAATATAGTTATAAATTGTGCTCTTTATATTACATTTTAATTGATAAATGCATTCTAAATTTGAATTCAATAAGTACATAAAAATATAAATAAAACAATAAATAAACAAATTCTAATTGCAACTTTGCATGTATTGTCATTTTTCTGAAATTCTGGAACAATGTTTTATAGCCATCATATCATTGTATATGTGATCCTGGACCACAAAACCAATCATAAGGGTCTTTTATTAGTATTATTATTAATTGAGTTTTATATGTCATATGAAAGCTGAATAAAGCTTTCCATTGATGTATGGTTTGTTAGGAAAGGACAATATTTTGGCCTAGATACAACTATTTGAAAATCTGTAATCTGCAAAAAAAAAACAACTAAAATATTGAGAAAATTGCCTTTAAATTTGTTGAAATTAAGTTCTTAGCAATGCATATTACTAATCATAAATTAAATTATGATATATTTACGGTAGGAAATTTACAAAATATCTTCATGGAACATGATCTTTACTTAATATCTATAATTTTTTACCCTTACACTGATTGCCATATTCATATACCATAAAATTATAGAACAAAAATACAAACCCCATGGTATTACCATGCCATCATGTCCCCCCAAAAAAAAGTAATACCACAGTACTTTGATATATATCATGGTACTGAATGATTAACATGTACATATATCATAGAATTACAGAACAGAATATAGAATTGCAAAAAAAACATGGTATTACCATGCTATAATATACAAAAAATGGTAATACCACAGTACTTTGATATATACCATGGTACTAAATAATTACCATGTTCATATACCATAGATTTATAGAACAGAATAGAAAGTTACAACAAAACCATGGTTTTGCCATGCTATTGTGTTCACAAAATAGTAACACCACAGTACTTTCTGTTAGTTTGGTTTCTTATATTTATAAAAGAAATGTTTTCTGCTGACTACAAATCAGATATTTTGTCTTTGATCTCTTAGGGAAGAAGAACTCCATTCTCCAGCACAAGGTCCAACATGACTTGAATTCAGGGGTTTTGAACTACCAGGAAAATGAGATCATCCAGCAGATCGTGCAGCACGATCGAGACATGGCTCACTGCGCCAACCTGATGCAGAGTCCGTCGCCGCCTGCTCCTCCGTCCCCTACTCCCGTCATCTGGGCTCCCCTGATCCAAGCGCCTCTACAAGCCGCTGCAGCCACCACATCGGTCGCTATTGCACTAACCCACCACCCCCATCTCCCCGCCACTCTCTTCCGACCACCGGTTTCCGTTCTAGGGTCAAGAAACGAGCCGCCCGGCCGGCTGAAGAGGTTTCAGACGGTCGCACCAAAATCTGGAGGTCCCGGGTCAGCCGGCGACTCTCCATCCGGGTCCCCATCAAAGATGCGTCCAGGAGTCGATACGCCTCTTCTCGCATCTCTCCGAACGCACCACTCATCAGGCGCCACCAGTTCCAGCCAGCAAGCTGGAATTTCATTGTTCCCATTCGAAAGCTTCTCTTCTTCATCGGCTTCGCCGACTTCTAGCACCGCACAGCTACATTCGCAGCCAAGACAAAAGCAAGGAGTCGCCCCCAGCACTCCTCCACAATCAGGACGTCTCCAACCATCAGGTGGAGTTCCAACTGGAATCCTGGCTACAACTTCTTCGAATACTAGTCCTCTTTCCACAAGCTTGTTCAGTCACGCCCCTAGTCAGTTGCTGCACAGCCAACCCCCACCAAAACCGTCTCAAACGGGCTCCCTCCAGCAGTTTGCGACCGGAGGGGGCAAGACTTCCACTGGGTTAAATCTCTTCCATACTCCCCCACCCGGATCCCCTGCTTCCACCCGCTCCCAAGCCCCCGAGAGTTCCACATCATCCCACATCCCGCCTGCATTATCCACGTACCTTCCTTTAGAAAGGTCAGCGCTGGCCTCGCTCGCTCAGTACGGCTCAGCGAACGCTTCGCCGTGCTACACCCCTCTGGCCCCGAGTCCGACCATCCAGAGCCCCGTCACGGGGAGAACTTTCCACTACAGTGACCCTTCCAGTGCCGCCGGCTCCCACAGCTCCCTGCTCCTTCCGCAGTCCTCTTGTCCCGGCCAGCTCCCGGGTCACCACTCTTCCGGCACGGACTCTCCGTTAGGTCGCTTTTACGAGGATTTGAACATACTGTCCAGCTCCCATCCCGTAGAGGCAGCGGGTCAGTCTTCCCCTCGGGAGCCCGGTTACTGCCTCTCCCCGTATTCCTCCCCGACGCTAACCCCCAAACCCTGTAGCTCGGTATCGGGGCACATGGCCGGCCCCGTACAGACTTCTCCGGGCTCTCGAGGCCAGGCTCATTCTATAGGGACGTCACCTGCACTTTCTCTCCCGCGAGCCTCCGACGGACACCCGTCGGAACTAGAACCGCCCCGTTCGAAACTCCCTTCCAATTTGTGAGGCTAAATCACACCCTCCTAACTCAGTAATAGCGATCTTCCTCTGTGTGACGTTTGACCTTTTCTTTCGTTATCTCTGTATTGGCACTGTGTTTCAATCATTTTAAATATCTAAATATTACTGTGATTTTAAAACGATAAGACTACCGAGTTAACTTAGAGCTCTAGATTTCTTTCGTTTTGCTTTGTTATTCTCCTTTTTCACTCATGAATATATATCTGTGGAATTATATATTTAAATATATGTTAATCAGTCAATAGGAGGGTGTGAAATGCTACATATATTGAGACCTAGAGGACAATTGTTTATTTTATACCTATGCCAAATTCATCTACAAGAGTTTGGTCATTATATATTGACTTGGACAGAAAGACTCCTATGCACTGCATACGAAAACTGATTTTTGTCTGATCCAAAACCTTTTTAGTCGCCCTATGAGGATCACATATTGCTGATCTTGAATCTAAGGGTTTGTGTTTAAGGGGTTGTACTTGTTTATTCATCCTACAGATGTTTTGGGACCTTTTGAGGTGGAGAGGAGAACATACTGTAGGAAAACCAAAAAAATCCAATCCACGTTAGCATTTCTTCATTTTCGTTCAGCCTCACTGTAGTAATATCAGCAGGCATTGAGCATTGGGCGTCAGGAGAGAGGGTTTGAGAAACATCCCAACTAAATCACAACTCACTTGTGTCTTCCAGAATCTTATGACAGTGTAGCCCTGTGTGTCCGCGTGAGTGAATGTGGTGAAAGAGCTTGATGCAAGTGGCAATCAAGTTAGACTTACCAAGAATAGTTTTGCCTTTTCACAGCAACCGAGGAGTACTTCCATGCAACATTTCTTGTTTGTGCATAAAATAAGCCAACAACATTATAACATTAGTCCAAAAGCTGCTCAAATTTGGTTTGTTTTTCTATATCTTTAGCTGCTATTAGGTGGAATCGAGTGAAGGATTCTGAATGTACCGTGTAAGTCCAAACGATGACGATCAAATCCGTTCAGGGATGGTGATTGAAGATCTCAGCAGACGTCCGTCACACACACCTGAGTCCCTCACAGGTCACAACTCACGTCACAGCGTTCTGATTTAATACGACAGACAGGCACATTTCGGGCGACCTTTGACCCTTGTCAGCTTGAGAACAGGACAACACAATGACCAGCGTCAGACAGATGGGCCGGTATTGTAATGATGCACAAAACATGATTCAGTTTAAGCAAAATATATATATATATATATATATATATATATACACTACCGTCTCTTTTTTCTCATCAAGGCTGCATTTATTTGATCAAAAATACAATAAAAACTAATATTTTGAAATATTATTACAATTATTACAATTACAAAAGGTTTTCTATTTTAATGTATTTTAATCTATTTTAAAGTATTTTAAGATATAATTTATTCCTGTGGTGGCATTGTTCTGCTATATAATGAATGTTAAAAAGAATTAATATTAAAATTAACAGTGTTTTTTTTTTGTAACCTGTGACACTTTAGCTTTGATGAATAAAAAAATGTTTAAACAGTCATTTTGAACGGTAGTGTATATAGCACAATATACAAAATATTTTTAATGACCGATCTGTCAGTGGAAAGCTTTTTCAATGTCAAGAAAAGATTTTTTTCCTTACATTTACAAGGTTAAAATTAATACCTTTATATGTACACTACCACTCAAAAGTTTGGGATCAGTAGGAAGTCTCTTATGCTCGTCAAGGCCGCATTTATTTGAGCAAAAATACAGAAAAAAACAGTAATATTGCAAAATGTTATTACAGTATAAAATAATTGTTTTTACTTTAATATACTTTAAAATATAATTTATTCCTGTGATTCAATGCTGAATTTTTATCAGCTGTTACTCCAGTCTTAAGTGTCACATGATCCTTCTAATATGAAAATCATTCTAATATGCTGATTAATTATTAGAATTATTAATGTTGGAAACAGTTTTGCTGCTAAATATTTTTTTGCAACCCGTGATTCTTTTTTTCAGGATTCTTTGAATAACAAGTTAAAAAGAACAGCATTTATTCAAAATATAAATCTTTTCTAACAATGTAAATCTATGCTATCAATTTTTATTAATTGAACACATCCTTGGTGAATAAAAGTATTAATTTCTTTAAAAAAAAATGTACTGAGACCCTAAACTTTTGAACAGGAGTATATTGTTAGAAAAGATTTATATTTTAAATAAATGCTGTTGTTTTTTTTTTTTTACTTTATATTCATCAAAGAATCCTAAAAAAAGTATCACAAATAAGCAACACAACTAATGTTAGCTGACAGCAACTAATGATGCTGAAAAATTCAGCTTTGATCACAGAAATAAATTAGATTTTTGATGTATATTAAATTAGAAAAATGTTGTTTTACATCGTAATAATATTTGACTACATAATTATTTTTTTCTGTATTTTTGATCAAATAAACGCAGCCTTGATGAGCATTAGAAACGTATTTAAAATACATTAAAATCTTACTGATCCCAAACTTTTGAGCGGTAGTGTGTATATATATATTACACAGAAATATTACAGTTTTAAACTTTTTCTTATGTCAGAAAGGAGTGTTTTTGCCCATGCAAAACTCGCTACTAACATAGCAGACTGTTGTGGGTGGTTGCTAGTGGTAGTAAGTTGCTGTGCTGTTGCTAGGGTGTTCTGGTTGGTTGCATAGCTTATATTCATATCTGGAGCCTTTCTGTCAGAGAAATGGTTTTCTTCTGTAACATAAATGACAAGCAAGTCACTGTGTTGTTTCTAAAAGCCTATTTGAGATTTTTTCCCTGTTCTTTCTCACCCTCTGTGTGTGTCGAAGTGAAATCAGGGACAGCGTTTCTACACACCTGAGAGCGTCTGACCTGAGGAAAGTTCATAAGTTGCGAAAACTCCTCAACTTTTGAGGGGGGGGAGAAAGGGAGACGGGAAGCACAAATGCAAGGAGACACTGATGTATTGAGGAGGTGATGTGTGCTGACTGGCAGCCAGGGGCCCGGCAGGTAGGCAGGACCCCCGCGGGCCGCTCGCCGTGATGAGAGGTTTGTTCTGGGAGCCTCCGCCGCATCTTGTGATTGTTTCTAAGGGCTCTCAGAAGTTTCCGGAGGGGGTAGCGTATTGATTGTGGAGTATTCGAGAATTTTTTCTGTGTGACATTTACATAAATAAATAAAAACACAAAGACAACCGGAGGGAGCTGAACCTGTGTAGGCTGAAAGAGAAGGAATCAGGGCGAAAGAGTGACTGATTAGAGAAGGGTAGCACGAAATCCAGAACAGAGCCGTCAAACAAGATAATGTCACTTCACTGAATCAGACCGTCAGGTCAGATCCAGAATCACTGACCTCTCGACTCGTACTGTCAAAATCCCACACTCATTTTCAGATATTTTGTTTTAAATTCAAAGATGCAAAGGCATTAATGAAACACAAACAGAACATTTCTGTGTAAATCAAACACTTCAATTCAAAACAAAGTCTCTTAAGGCTGCATTTATTTGATCAAAAATACAGTAAAAATGTTAAATATTATTGCAATTTAAAATAACACTTCCCTATGTGAATCTGTTTTAAAATGTAATTTATTACAGTGATCAAAGCTGAATTTTTTTTTGCATCATTACTTCAGTCTTCAGTGTCACATGATCCATCAGAAATCATTCTAATATGCTGATTTGCTGCTCAAGAAACATATTTATGTGGAAAGTGTGATACATTTTATTTTTCAGGATTTAAAGATGAATTTAAAATGAAAGAGAACAGTATTTACTTGAAATAGAAATCTATTTTTTTATTATAAATGTTTTTACTGTCAATTTTGATCATTTTAATGCATCCTTGATTAATAAAAGTGTACATTTTTCATTTAAACTAACCATTCTTACATAATTAGCACACTTAATTAAATTAGATGATTCATGCACAAGTAGATTAATGTATAATTTTTGTTCTGCTCGTATTTTATGAATAAGGTACGACGAAAAAATAAAAAAAATCTAAAATTACTTTTAGATTAAAATTGTAATAATATGAGAGTAAATTTGAAATATTACAAGAATAAAGTCGAAATGTTATGAGAATAAAGTCGAAATATCACAAGAATAGAGTTGAAATATCACAAGAATAAAGTCAAAATATTATGAAAATAAAGTTGAAATATTTTGAGAATAAAGTCGAAATATTACGAGAATAAAGTCGAAATGTTATGAGAATAAAGTCAAAATATATTACGAGAAAAAAGTTTAAATATTTCTAGAATAAAGTTGAAATATTTCGAGAAAAAAGTCAAAATATTTCGAGAAAAAAGTCTAAATATTCAGAGAATAAAGTCGAAATATTATGAGAATGAAGTAAAAATATTACGAGAAAAAAAGTCTAAATATTTAGCGAATACAGTTGAAATATCATGAGAATAAAGTCAAAATATTATGAGAATAAAGCTGAAATATTACAGGAAAAAATTTTAATATTTTGAGAATAAAGTCGAAATATCACGAGAATAGTCTAAATATTTCAAAAATAAAGTCAAAATATTTTAAGAAATTATTAGCCTATTGCGCAAGCAAATAGCCTAGATTGGGAGCACCGGGAGAAATTCCAAAGCCTCAGATTTCAAAATCTGTCAGTTTTACAGCGCAATACAACAATATCTTACAATAATGTGTTTTTCACACTCTTTCCTGTGGTGTGACAGGTTGCTGTATTCGCTTCAGTTTAGGTGGCATCTAAGTCAATCATCTTTCCAATTACAATGAGACATTCGTTTCATTAAATTAGACTGTACGTTTTTTCCCATGCCTTTTGATGTTCCTTCACTTTTATATCTTGCTATAAACTTGAAATAAAGAGGAAAAACACATTCATAATATGATGATATTTCATGATAGACAGAATTTAAAAGCTGAGTTGTGTTATATAAAAAGCAACAAAGCACCTTTTTAGCAATTACTGTGTGGCTGGCGCACTGCAAATAATAAATGGAAGACGTTAAATATGATGTCCAATCATTTCCCTTATTATATCATGAATAAATTAGCTTGTGCATAGTTACTTAATGTTATATAGCTCAGAAAAGACAACAGTATAACGTATGTTATATATAACAATAGCTGTTTTGAATTAAATACATGTGAGGAATGAAAGGTTGGACACCACAGATGTTTTTGCGGAGTAGGCGGTAGAATTTTCACAAAGAAAACAGTGTCATTTAATTAATTGATTTACATGAACACAGTGATCTGTCACGCCACATTTAAGAGCCTGAAAAACACATTATTAACACGTAGTTTGTATTTCACTATAAAACTAATTTTGAAAGCTGAGACTGTATTATATTAAAAGTACCAAAGGCACAAAGCTTATTGCTCTTAGGGGTGCTGGCGCACTACAAATGCAATCGAAGATGTGAAATTTTATTTCCAAGCATGCAAATGACACATGGTATGATTTCTGCTAATAAGCCCACATATATTTGTAGTATTAAAAAGGGTTAAATAAGAGAGCTACAGCGCCCCCCAAAGGAATGTGAATTGGGTGTGTGAGCTGATGTTAAAATAAAAGTTCCTGTTCAGTCTGTTAATATAAATATCATATTCTTCGAATCCTTAAAATGGACTCTTCCTCATCCCAGTAAGATGATGCAGCCGCTTGGATGCAACAATATTCAAATAAATTCTTCCCTGTGCTCTCAATCCAGGCCAACATAGGCTATACTCTCAAAATATTATTTATTATGTTTATATTTATTTTATTTATTATTTTTAATATCTACAAAAAATTTAAATTCTTGAAACATTGCAACTTTATTCTCAAATTATTCCGACTTTAATCTTGTAAAAAAAAAATTTAACATGGTACTAAAATGTCGTCATAATAAGGCCTATAGAGTTTCCCCCTGATATTTTGGGCTTGAATAGCATAATCTATTCTAAACAGAACTAACCACTTTCTTCTTTTAGTGAACGCCACACACGTATGATTCCCTGTCGCTGCAATTCAGAGACGTATTTACAGATGCAGCAGGAAGCTGGATCTGGACGCGGTCCACCTGGCAACATGCATCACTTCGGTTTGTTTGCCAGTTTTCATAACACAATTCTAATTCCAGTTGGGAGCGTTCCCAATTCCGACAGCTAATCTTACGCCGGCTCCGTTTGCTTTGTGCCGTGAACGAGCGCCCGCGGAACGACTCCGCAGACGGTAATGAAATCAATGGCGGTGATTGAGGATTAGATTTCACACTTACCGAGCTCAGTAAGACGCGTGGAGGAAAAGGACGCGGCTCTTTGACTGGCATCGCCATCTCTAATTCATGCCTACAAATGAGTTCTGAGAGCCGCTGCGACGGGACGTGTGTCAAACAGGCAGGATTCAAACTGACACGGGTCACAGGTGTCCTTAACCCAGACAGAACCAGAGAGCAGTATGTCACCCAATGTAATGATCACTGTTAGCTGCTAGAAACATGCCCTGACCTTTGACATTATAAGGCATACAGAGGAGAAGCTGGTGCACAATGACAGTGATTAAAGAAATGGTTCACCCAGAAATGAACATTTGCTGAAAATGTGCTCACGCCCAGGCCATTCAAGATGTAGATGAGCTTATTTCTTCATTAAATTTGTAGAAATGTGTCATTCTGTCACTTGCTCACCAATGAATGTGAATGGGTGCCGTCAGAATGAGAGTCCAAACAGCTGATAAAAACATCACAATAATCCACAAGTAATCCACACCAAAAAGACCATAATCCATAATAACGCTTCCCATACAGCAAAAAAAAAAATATATATATATATATATGTGTGTGTGCGTGTGTGTGTGTATATATATATATGTGTGTGTGTGTGTGTGTGTGTATATATATATATATATATATTCAAATATATTTTAAAATGGCTAAATAATTTCACAATATATTTACGTACATATATTTTCTACTGATGTATTTTTTGGCCTTTTTTGTGTATTTCTGAAAATATATTTCTACATTTAAAATATATTTCAAAAACAATATGCAAATGGCCAAAAAAAATTGGTAAAATATGTTTACGTAAATATATTTTCTACCAGTGTATTTTTGGCCATATATGAATATATTTTGACCAAAAAAATGCATTTTCCTGCCACAGAAATACATTTAGAAATATTTTTTGGTATATGATGGTTGGAACGCAAAATAGTTACTATTTCAAAAATATATTTCATTGAGCTTCGCTGGTTGCAACATTAGTTTAGCATACATTTCGAATATATTTTGGCCACAAAAAACATATTTTTTGCCATATGGGTTCCTCCAGTGAAAAAGTGGTCTGGTGTGAATCAGGAGAGAAATCTGCACAATCAAGCACCGTTTACAAGCCAGAACAGCTTTAAACAAATATGTGGCTCGATTTTGATGAGAGACAACAGGAGATGGACTTTTTCACTGGAGGAAGTACTTTTTTTTTTTTTTATTGGGGGAACCACTTTTTACTACAGGAAGTGTTATTGTGGATTATGGACTTGTATTTTAGTTCAAACCATCTTGATGGATTTGTTTCATTTTTTGTCTTCTCAAGATGTTAACTGATGGACTGGAGTGGTGTGGATTACTTGTGGATGTTTTTATCAGCAGTTTGGACTCTCATTCTGACGGCACCCATTCATATCCATTGGTGAGCAAGTGATGGAATGACTCTTCTACAAATGTGATGAAGTAACAAACTCGTTCTAATCTTGGACGGCCTCATTTTTGAGTGAACGATCACTTTAAATGGCAGTGCTGGTTTCTGTGTGTATCAATGACGATCATTTCAAATGTAGCAAATTGTACAGGGTGTCTCTGGATAATTGTTACAATGTAGCAGTGCAAATGGAATGTTGAAGTTCGACTGTTACATTTAAAATTCAAATGTTTCATTGTAAGTCCAACATGCCTGACTGGCAGAAATGCGTTCTAAAAGAGGAATCTTTGAAATGTTTCATTTTATTGTATTATTTATTTCTTTTCCCAAGAGGGCTCGGTTTGTATTTTCCACAGCACTGTTTGAACCCACTTCACTGTGTGTTTTTGTTCTTTATAAAACATAACAATATTATTTATTCCTCTGCATTTCTTTTGGTGTTCCTGACATGGTTTGTGATGTTTTCTCGCTCATGGAAAAGCGTCATGTTAATACACCAGATATTAAACCTGAGGTTTCACCAAGTCACTGAAATACACTTTAGCACTTTCTTCGGGACAACAATGAAGACACAATGCTTGAACTGAGAGACAGATCAATCAGAGAATGTCAATCTATTGATCCGTTTTTTCTTATTTTCGTTCCTATGAAATCTATATTCTTGGGGAAACAGCAATAAGCGTGATGTGACCGTGGCGACGTGTGCTGGAGACGACAGTAGATCCATAAACCGTCCGTCCACACACACGTGTTTCAGGACGAGTCTCCTGCGGCACCAATCAAAACCCGGATGGACGATAAGCACACCAACTGGATATTATTGAGAAAAGAACAAATAAAAATATTAAGAATTAGCCCGCGTCTGTGTCTTGAGTCAGAGCTGCATGATAAACACTGTACTTTGTGCACCGAAATGATGAAAGAATTCACATTTAGCAGAAATGCATGTTTATAAAATGTACATTCTTTCTCTTTTAGGAAAACAGACCAAACTATAAATGCGTTATCTTTGCTTTTCACCTTCCGTCCAATCGAACTCATTGTGTTTGAATGTTAAACGAGTGTTTCTGGTCTCCAGGAGCCGCTGGTGTGGATGTCTCTCTCTGCCCTCCACCATCTGTCTAATTACACCTCCACAAACCAGCGTCAGATTGTCTGTTATAATTACGGAGGATTTTCCTTGTGTGACACCAGTCGAGTGTGTGTGTGTGTGTGTGTGTGAGACGCTGGTTAACTCTCTCCTGTAAGGTCACAGATGTCAGATCCAGACGCTTGGAGCTGTCTCTGCTTCTCCTAAAGACCAGACAGTAATGCAGCTAATCTGAGACTGCTTTAAAGTAGAGCTCTTTTACTAAAATACTGTATGTTGGATTGTCTATATTTGTGAGGGCCATGTCAAATATAAATGTATGAGTATATTTAAACGTAGAAAACAGCTTCTCTCTATTTGAAAGGCTCATAAATCGACCAAAACACATTTTGCTGTAAATCTAATAATGTCAAGAGGTTTGTATGAGCGTTCGCTTCAGCTTTGGTAAATATCATTATGTCAAATACTAAGAAACATTCTTGTGTTTCAGGACAAATCCTTTCTGTGTTATTTATTTATTTATTTCATGAGTTTTCGAACTGTATTTATTATTATTCATTTTTTGTTTTTATTTATTTTATTTGTTTTAATTTTTTAGTTTTTAGATTTTATCACATACTGGTTTAAACTTGTGTTTTATACATTTATTATTTAATTTTTGTTTTATTCAGATTGAACTTTTTTGGACAATATTTTGGGGTTAATTTGACTTCTTTGTTCGGAGAATACATATCTTGAATATTTTTTTATATAATATTTATTTTCATTTTAATGTTTTTAATAATTTATTTATTTTTTATTTTTTGTAAATTCATTTATTATTTTAGTGTTTCTTTTCTTATCTTAGTTATTCTTTCATTTTTTTATATACTGGTTTAAATTTGTGTTTTGTATATTTATTATTCTTTTTTTTTTCCAGATTTAACTTTTTTTGGTAATAATTTGGGGATATTTTGACTTCTTTTTTCAGAGGATATATCTTGAATTGATTTTTTATTTTATATTTTTATTTACTAGTTTATTTAATAGTTATTTAATTTTAATGTTTTTGAAATTTATTTTAATATTTTTTTATTAGATTATTAATTTTAGTGTTTATTTATGTTTTGTATTTATCTATTCATTGTGTTTTTACATTTTTTTTTATTTAGATATTTTTTGTTTTTATTTATTGATATATATATATATATTTTTAATTGTTTAGTTTTTAGATTTTCTCATATTTCTCATATTCTGATTTAAATTCGTGTTTTATGTATTTATCCAATTTTTGTTTTATTCATATTTTTTTAAAAAAATGGCAATATTTTGGGGATATTTTTATTTTTTTTAATTTTTATTTAATTTTATTTTGTTCGAATTTTTTTTATTTTATTTTAATATTTTTATTAGATTATTAATTTTTGTGTTTATGTATTTTTTCGTATTTATTTATTCATTGTTAGTTTTTAGATTTTTTTTTATTTAGTTACTTTTTTTTATTTATTGATTTGTTTTTAATTGTTTAGTTTTTAGATTTTCTCATATACTTTTAAATGTGTGTTTTATATATTTATTATTTAATTTGTTTTATTCAGATTTAAGGTTTTTTGGACAATATTTTGTGGGTATTTTGACTTCTTTATTCAGAGGATAAATCTTGACTCTTATTTATTTATTGGTTTATTTAATTTTTTTTTTTTTACCATTTTTAGGATAATTGTTTGACATCATTCTTCAGAGAATATATCTTGAATCTAGTTTTTTCTTTTCTTCTTTCCTTTCATTTTAGCCATGTGCTTGAAACAAGCTATTTTGGGCCATCCATACAGCCTTGATTACATCAGGAAAGAGGAATATGATGATAAATTATGAACATATTCTCTTTCTCTTTGAAAAACGAGCACTAATAAAACGTTGCCAATAAGAGCAGGGACATTTAATACGAAAATAAATCGGACAGCGTTTGATTTGGTATTGTTGTTCCGGCTGGATTTAGGAGTCAGAAAACTCATTTTCTGGGGTCAGTAGCCCTGAATCTCCTCAGTCAGTCGTCCTAAACTAGCCGTGTTAATGACTGACGGACGGAAGCGCTGGGATAATCTGATCCGGGTCTCTCCAGGTCAAACACTAAAGTAATTAATCCTTTTTGCTCCGCCGCTGACGGACGGACGGACAAACCGCTGCTCCTCTTCACCTTTCTCTTCCCGTCGGCTTCTTTCCCAAAGTCCTTTTTATTTGTCCATCTCACAGCGAGAGATTCTTGGTCACGGTGAGAGAGAGAAGTAAAGCTGGACTTTATGTGAATTAAAGTGTTTTTATAGTGGCATTTGAAGGTCTGCAGGGATTATGGTGGATTTTGCTCGTGTAGAGAAGCGAAAGTGTGCCAGTACATGTCACGAAATAATAGAAACCAAAACAAGAGGAGAATAGTGTCAGATGTCCTTAACATTCTTTAAAGCTCAATATCAGTGGTCTGATCTCCTGTGTCATCATTTGTGCTGTAGGTTTATGCGTTTGGGGATTTTTGGAAAGTGATGAAATAAAGACTTTATTTGTTTGTTTGTTTTTGGGTGTAATTTTTTATTTAGTTTTTATTTATTGATTTATTATGGTTTTTTAAATTAGTGGTTTATTTATTTATTTATTTTATTATTTTAGGTGGTATTTAATATATTTTTTATTTATTTATTTTTAATTTTTATTACAATTTTATATCAAATAGGTATATTTTTATTGGTTTATATACATATTCATTTTAGTTTTTTTCTTTCAATTTAGTAATTTAATTTAATTATTTCCTAATTTTATATTTGTTCATTATTTTTAGATTTTTGTTTTTTATTCATTTAGTATTCTTTATTTATTGTTTATTACTTTTTATTTTTAGTTTTTATGTAACTTTTTATTTATTTTATTTTATTTTTATTTGGGATTTTTTAGGGACAGTTTGTTGACTGTTTGTTTTTTTGTTTTTTTTGCTTGTTTAGATTTTTTTGTTTATTTGTTTTTAGTGATTTTATTTTTTATTTATTTTTTGGTTTATGTATTTTATTTATTTATGTTTTTTTTTTCATTTAGCTTTAGTTTTAGTTAGTTTTTGTTAAATTGTTTAAGGCTACATTTTTTACTTCTTTTGTTTATATCTTGAATTTAATTTTTCATACTCCATTAGCAAATAGTTTTGTGTTTGGATGGTTTTATGTTTTCTTTTATTTTATTTTTATTTTAATTTGAGATATTTTTAAGGACAATTTGTTTGTTTGTTTTTTGCTTGTTTGTCTGTTTAGATTTATTTCTTGTTTTCTATTTAGTGATTTTTTTTCATTTAACTTTAGCTTTAGTTTTTTATTTATCAATTGTTCAGTGTTATATTTTTTTAAGTATGCATTTTCTACTTAAATTAAGTAAAAAATGTATCTTAAATTGTCTTAAATTAAGTTTTTTTTAGGCTTGTTTTAGACATTTTGTAAAGTTTTAGGCAAATGCTTAAAACAAGCTTTTTCCCCGTCCACTTAAAGTATCATGACTTTTCTTGGCGTTTACGTGCTTTGCCGGCGGCTTCACATTTTTTTTTTTGTTTTTTTGGTTTTTTTTGGCAAGCGCTGAAATTGCGCTTTGACATTTCAAACCCTCCATCAACTCTCTATTAGATCTTTTATTTGCTTATTTATTTATTTATTGCTCAGCATAAAATCCTGCCTCCAAAAAGCCTCCTGACATCTGGCTCCCGCAGCTGTCCGCCTGCCAAAAACAGCAAAAGCTGCAGCTTTCTGAAAAAGGCTCGATCGCGGGGAATTACGCCGACCATCAGCGTTATGACTGCGGGTCAGAGACATCAGCTGAAAGCAGGTTGAGGGGCTCTTAACCCACTTCTCTGGATTATAAAGGGACAGCGGTTAAAGTCAGGACAGGAGAAGAGGATTTGGGGTTGTGTGTCTCACATTCATCTCCTCCTCGGACCCGTGACCCTCAGAAATGCTCACACCCTCAGGAAGGTGATGAACCAGATAAAGCCTCAGGTTTGAGTCTTTGCTGTTTTGAACTGTTTTCAACATTGCTAATAATCAGAAATGTTTGTTGAGCAGCAAATCAGCACATTAGAATGATTTCTGAAGAATCATGTGACACTGAAGACTGGAGTAATGATGCTGACAATTCAGCTTTGACCATAGAAATAAATTACATTTTACAATGTGTTCACATAGAAAATGGCTATTTTACATTATAATAATTTTTCAGATTTTTACAGGTTTTTTGATCAAATAAATGCAGCCTTGATGAGCAGGAGACAAAAAATAGTCAAACATTAAAATACAAATGTTGATTTAAAAACAAATCAGATTGATTGATATTCTAGTAGATGTAGTGGTGACAAACACTAAGATTAATAGTTGGTCACTGTGCAGTTTTATGTTATTTTAGTTTTATTTATTTATTATATTATTTTTTTTTAATGTTTTTATTCACATTTTTTTTTATTTAGGATATTTGTAAGGATAATTATTTAGCTATTAATTAATATATTGTATATTTATAATTAATACATTTTAAAAAATCATTTTTTTGCTTGTTTGTTTGTTTACATTTTTTGTGTCTGTTTTTAGTGATTTTATTTTTTATTTTTATTTTTTTCATTTAGCTTTAGTTTTAGTTCGTTTTTGTTACTTTTTTTAATTCTGCATTTTTCACTTCTTTTGTTTATATCTTGAATTAAGTTTTTCATACTTCACATACTACATTCCCAAATAGTTTTTTGTTTGGTTGGTATTTATTTATTTATTTATTTATTGACACTTTCTCCGGGATAATTGTTTGACATCTTTCTTCAGATGATATATAATAATAATATTTCAGATTTTTACTTTTTGCAGCCTTGATGCAGGAGAATGCAGTTTTATTTTTATTTATTTATTTATTTGAATTATTTAATTATTAATTATATTATTTTTTACATTTTTATTCAAATTTGTTTTTTTAAATTTGAGATATTTTTAAGACTAATTAATTAATATATTATATATTTATAATTAATTAAAAAATATTTTTTGCTTGTTTGTTTAGTTTTTTGTTTGTTTGTTTTTAGTGATTTATTTTTAGTTTTTGTTTTATTTTGTTTTGTTTTTACATTTGTTTTACTTCTTTGTTCATAGAATATATATTGAATTAATTATTTATTAATTTTTTTTTTTTTTTTTTGACAGTTTTTCCAGAATAATTGTTTGACATCTTTCTTCAGATGATATATCTATAGTTTTTCCTTTCTTTTAGACATACATTTTTAGTATTCTTTTAGGCACTTGCTTAAAACAAGCTACGTTTGGCCTGACGATGCTGAAAATTCATGATTTAAAAACAAATCTGACTGATTGATTGCTATTCTAGTAAATCTAGCAGTGACATGTAAACTAAGATTAATAGTTGGTCACTGTGCAGCCAATTCATCTTAAAATCACTTGAGAAATGATTTACTGCTCCATTAAAGCCTACTGAGGTTCTTTCAGCGTGAATCTAACCTTGTTTTACCTGGACGGCTGTCAGAGCTGCCGATACTCTCACGCCGTCTGATCCGAACATCTTCAGCCGTCAGAGGATGAAAGACCTTCAGTAACCCGCCGAGAAAACCAGCAAAGACAAAAGAGAGAAAAATAGGAGACATTTTCTCTTTATATCTGTCTAATGACATGTGTACTACTACTCCATCAGAACCATCACATACAGATTCTGACACCAGAAGACCAGAAGCTCCTGTTATTTACAGTGATTAGTCATAAAAGAGACCATTATGTCAAACCCATGACCCGTATATGCTAAAAAATAGACCAGCCAATCACAACAGAGCTCATTTAGATATGCAAATCTAAGGAAGAGTTGTAAAACAGAGTTGAGAATTGTAAAACAGAGGACTGAAAAAAGTTCAAAGAGCCGTGAGTGTGTAAAAGGGCTTCCCTGATAGGAATAATAGAGGCTGAGCACATACACACACACACACGCCGGCCGTCTGATGGAGAGATGATGATGATGATGATGATGATGGTGTCAGACATGTGTCATTCAGACCCTTTGAAGACACTGAAACAACAAAGACTCTGAATGATCCGTCATTACAGGAACAAAACAACAACGGCCATAGTGTGTGTGTGTGTGTGTCACACAAGACAAAATGTACTGTACAAAAGAGACAGAGATTTTTCGTAACAAAAAAAGTAACATGGTTATTACCTTAATTGTACATTAAGATGTTTTTTAAAGTCTCTTCTGCTTACCAAGGCTGCAATTATTGGATCAAAAATACTGTAAAAATCAGAAATATTATTGTTATTTAAAATAACTGTTTTCTATGTGAATATCTGTTAAACTAATTTATTTCTGTGATGCGCAGCTGAATTTTCAGCATCATTACTCCAGTCTTCAGTGTCACATGATCCTTCAGAAATCATTCTAATATGCTGATTTGCTGCTCAACAAACATTTCTGATTATTATTATGTTAAAAACAGCTGAGTGAAATTTTTTCAGGTTTCTTTGATGAAAAGAAAGTTCAAAAGAACAGCATTTATTTATAATAGAAATCTTTTGTAACATTATAAATGTCTTTACTGTCACTTTTGATTCATTTTTTTTAGGTTTACAGACGAAGTCATAAGTTTACATACACCTTGCAGAATGTGCAAAATGTTAATTATTTTACCAAAACTGCAGGTGCCACAAATTACAGCATTTTTGTGTATTTGAACCTTTTCCAACAATGACTGTATGATTTTGAGATCCATCTTTTCACACTGAGGACAACTGAGGGACTCATATGCAACTATTACAGAAGATTCAAACGCTCACTGATGCTCCAGAAGGAAACACAATGCATTAAGAGACGGGGGTGAAAACTTTTGAACAGAATGAATATGTGTGCATTTTTCTTATTTTGCCTAAATATCATATTTTTTTCATTTAGTACTGCCCTTCAGAAGCTACAGAAGATACTTACATGTTTCCCAGAAGACAAAATAAGTTAAATTTACCCTGATCTTCAAATTCCAAAAGTTTTCACCCCCGTCTCTTAATGCATGGTTTTTCTTTCTGGAGCATCAGTGAGCGTTTGAATCTTCTGTAATAGTTGCATATGAGTCCCTCAGTTGTCCTCAGTGTGAAAAGATGGATCTCAAAATCATACAGTCATTGTTGGAAAAGGTTCAAATACACAAAAATGCTGAAAAACCAAAGAATTTGTGGGACCTGAAAGATGTTTTTGTTTAGGACAAACAAGGGACTCATGAACAACTATCATTAAACAAAAAACACAGCTGTGGATCATTCATGTAACAACACAGTATTAATAATCAAGCATATGTAAACTTTTAAAACAGGGTCATTTTTATAAATTCAACTATTATTTTCTCTTGTGAATTATATGTAAACACCTTATATGTGAAATATTTTATTCAGGTCAGTACTAAATAAAAAACAACATGCATTTTGTATGATCCCTCTTATTTTGGTAAAATAATTAACGTTTTGCAGATTCTGCAAGATGTATGTAAACTTTTGACCTCAAATGTAAATTCATTAAAAGAGTAAATAGACACTTTTGATTCACATGACTTTATTATTATTCTTTCAGGATTCATGAGGTGATGTGGTTGACAAGCGTTGTCCAATCAGAATGCAGCTGGACTGCAGAACCACTCTGAATTCCTTAGCAACTGTGTAACAACACCATGGCAACCAACCAAACACTGAGATGAGTAAACACACGCTGACATTTTCTGCAGTTTGACAGATCCCAGATCAGTCCTGGAGACTCCATGTACCTGTGGAAGGTCTTCGAGAGCTCATCTGATGACAGGAGGAGTTTCCACTGCGCTCTGAAGTCAAGTATGTGTTCACTTCTATCACACAGAGAGCGTCAGAATTTCTGTGTCTGTTTGCTGACGTTGTGGAAAGTCTAGTTGGACTCTGTCTGTTCTGTGAGTGCTGGAGATACGTCTGTCTCCGTCAGAACCACCACCAATAACAGCTTCAACGAGCCCTGGGGTGTCATATTTATAAAATTATAGAATTTTCCGTAAATAATTCACAAATTGGTATTCCATTGCTGTTTTTAGACCAGTGTAGTGCTGCAGTGATGATTTGTTTTTGTATGTTCACATTACTTCTATCAACAAAAACCCAATAGGATTTGGCTTTTGGATTACAAAAAAAGTTCATCATTTTTTACCTTTTGAAGATGATTTTTAAAATGAATGAACTCAGCTTTTAATTTTGAGGCCTAAATACAATCACCAGAAGTAAAAAGTTAAACACAGGCTATAAATGAGCATCACTACTGAGCTTCCATTAAAAAAAAAAAAAATCTAAATTAATATGTTGTTTTTTGTGCCATACTGAACTGACTATTTAATAAAATAATTGTTTGCAAAAATAAATAAATAGATAAATAAATTCAGAAAATTATACTAGGAATAATTTGAACTCTTCATACATACAGATCAAATTGAAAAATATATATTATAATTAAATATAATATAAAATATATATTTTTCTTTTTATTTACCCTGTTGTCATTATACCAATCTGTATTGTCACACAAAATACCAATAACAAAATTTGGAGTAATTATAATTTAATTTAATTTAATTTAATTTAAAATTTACCATGGTGTTACCTTGACTGTACATTTCGATTCAGACGTTTGGGTTCATTAGGATTTTTGAAAGATGTCTGTTCTGCTCACCAAGGCTGCATTTATTTAATCAAAAGTACAGTAAAAATGTGAAATATTTTTGCTATTTAAAATAGCCATTTTATATATTTTATGAACATATTTATATATTAATATATAATCTGATATATTTTTACATATAAATGAGCATCACTATCATTAAAACTTCCATCAAAGTCGTTCTTTATTTAAATAGATAAATAAAATTAAAAACAAAATTCATGAATTATACTAGGAATAATTTGAACTCTTTATACATACACATTAAATTGAAAAAAAAAAAATATATATATATATATATATATATATTATTATTATTATTACTTTTTCCTTACTCTGTTGTCATTATACCAATCTGTACTGTCACACAAAATGCAAAGAAAATATAAAAAATTAAGAATAAGAAAATTAAGAAAATAAGACAATTTGGAGTAATTCATTTTTTAAAATAAAAATAATATAAAATTATAAAAAATGTTTAAATAAATAAACAATACAAAATAAATAAAGTATTATATAATATACTGAATATTATTCAATATTATGATATTTAAAAATGATTTAATATGATAGAAATGTAGTATAGCATGTAATGTAATATGAATAATATTTCATTTGACCTCTATTGAGGACAAACACCATGATCATTTGCCTAAAACACTGAAGCGAAATCATTTCCGAGCACAATTTTGTACCCCGTTCACGTGAAGGAACTTCTACAGACGCACGACTGATTTATTCATATATTTGTTCATGTCCACACACAGTAAAAGCTCAACAAATGCCCTCAGCACTTTTCTTCATTCTAAGAGGTCATAAATGACTCATCAGTTTTGAAACAGCCTCTATTTCCATTCTGCTCTCGTTTAGACGGAAGGTCATTTTCATATCTCACCTGAATAATCATCATCCTCATTTATGGGAAGGCAATAAATTGTAGCAACACTGCACTTTCTGTAATGATACGCACATGTACAGTACACAGCATTCGTCTGTATGAACATCCTGAAACGCACTAAACATGGAGTCGGTGATACTAGAGATCATAAACTGACAAACCAAGAGCTTGATTTGTTAATCCACCACAGTAGTTTAGAGTTACAGCTTTAATTTTTTAAACCAGACGCCCTAGATATAAGTTCATTAGCATTGCTGTTGCTCACACTGTAGAGCATGATGTAATCATATTATCAAGATCAGCATGGGCTTGATTTCTGGGAAATGCATAAACTAATAAAATTTATACGTAAATTGCTTTAGATAAAAGCACCTGCCATATGCACGTTTTAAACAAATGCAATTTGATTTAAAATGATCTGTCAGAATCCACTATTTAACAGTCTACACAGCTTAACATTTGTCCCGTATTCATCAGAATTGCCTGAAAACATTAAGAACTTTTACTGTTTGCACTGCAGAACAGAGCTGCTCACTGATCACAAATCAGTTCAGATTTTCAATTCTGATTCAGTTACTGAATTTAAACTATAAGTTGGGAGCAGGATACAGAATTGCAGTTTGAATTTGAATGCAAGTAGAACTGACAAACTTGAAAATAGATATGAAAATTTCCTTTTCTGTTGGTGTGTTTTTCAGGGATATAATAACATATCTCCTTCTGAAAGCACAGCATCCAGATATGAGGAAAACATTGTGTTGCAGCGACCCAGTTTCACTCTGTCCCACATTTATTACACACACACACACACACTGCTTTACTGTCAAACCTGTCGTCACAGCGACCTTGAGCCTCTGGTGAAGGTGTCGTGTGAAATTCAGCGCCGCTAGAAAATAGTGTCTCACCTCCTGACACACACACACACACACTCCTAATGAAAGCATCACTAACACTGGAGAATTCATGCAATTACTGACAAAAATCTCAGATGTTTTCACTGCTTAAAACACAACTGCATCTGTGTGTGTGTGTGTACTGGTATTCCCTACGTTACCAATGTAGCAAAATACATGGAAACCCAACATGTATACTGGTATTCACTATGTTATATGGACCAAATGTCCCCCAAAGTATAGTAATACACCAGGAAATGTTGATCTTGTGTGGACATGCATTTGGTCCCCATGAGGAAAGAAAGCTTATAAATCAAACAGAATGAAGTGTTTTGAGAATGTAAAAATGCATGTAGTTTTGTGTGAGGGAAAGGTTTAGGTGTAGGGTTAGAATTTATTTATTTTTTTTTTAATAATCAAAAACCAAAAATGAAGTATATGAAGTCATACTAGGAATAATTGTACACTTTATAAATAAAATAGAATAAAATAAAATTAAATTAAATTAAATTAAATTAAAAGAGAAGTCCACTTCCAGAACAAAAATGTACAAATAATGTAGTCACCCCCTTGTCATCCAAGATGTTCATGTCTTTCTTGAAATTTATGTTTTTTGAGGAAAACATTTCAGTATTTTTCTCCATATAATGGACTGATATGGTGCCCCGGTTTTGAACTTCCAAAATGCAGTTTAAATGCAGCTTCAAACGATCACAAATGTGGTTGTAAATGATCCCAGCTGAGGAAGAAGGGTCTTATCTAGTGTAACGATTGGTTATTTTTATTTAAAAATTACAATGTATATACTTTTTGATACTTTTTTTTTTTATTAAATTAAATTAAAAAATGAATACATTACGTAAATACATTACGCCTATGAAATGAACCCATTAAGATAGGAATACCTGTGTGTGTGTGTGTGTGTGTGTGTGTGTTTGCTGGGTCTGTGTTCAAAATAACATGAAACACTCTGAAGAAATACAGATTTGAAAATTGTTACGTATTCTGACTGTGCTTGAGAATTCTAAGTTGTTGCTAGGGAGTTGTTATATTGTTGCTATGGTATTCTGAGTGATTGTCAGTGTGTTGCTATTGTGTTCTGATAAATGAAATAAAGTGAACTCAGGTAAAGTGGGCCACTTTTTGTAAAACGTGTAATTTAGATTAGGTTCGTTTTTTTTTTTTTTCCGTTCCTTTCTTGATTACTTTTGTTAACATTAAGGTCCGACTATGATATTTTAATTTCAATAGAGGTCATATAAAATGTTATTTGCAAGATATATACCAATAAACATTTTGAGGTCATGTACTCCAGACAAATTTCTTTTCAGGTAAAGTAGGCCATCCCTTATTCATGCTAAATTATTTTGCATCTTAATTAAAAACAATTCAATGTATTTATTGAATTTGGGTATAATTACTGAAGGTTAAAGGTCGACCCACTTTACCTGAATCCTAACACACTCAGCCAAAGTGAGGCAGCAATATTTAAACACCTCACAAGAAAACTAACACATTTTTAAAAAGCGGCCCACTTTAGCTGAATTCACCCTCTCTTGAAATCCCTTATAACAGCATTGTAAGTGATTGAGCGGTATATATCAGAGTGCATGCTATAACCAACTAACAGCACTGTACTTTCAGTGTGTCATGTTTAACATCTAACAACTCTCTTTCTATCGCGCGAAAGGTGCGTTTCGGCGTGAACACGGGCTGCGTTGCCATGGCGACCAGGTCTTGCCATACCGGCGCGAGATTAGGCCGCACGCTGCCATTTGCATACAGATTGCCCAGCTGCTACCTTGTCGCCATGGCGATGGCACACAGCATCCCAGCGTCCCTCAGATGAGCGACATCATTGAGAATTTTGCCCCAAACACACCTGACAGCGTCAGCAATGACACTCGTTTTTCTGTGGTGGGGATTTCCATTGACTTCTAATACTTCACTAATTTATATTATATTATATTATATTATATAATTATCATAAAAATATTTTTTAAATGTTTGTTAATATTTCAGACTAACCTCAAATTTACAAATAAGGAAATACAAACATAAACTAAATATAATATTATATGAATTATATTATATTATATTATATTACATTATATTATCCTAAACATGTTTTTAGATGTTCTTTAATATTTCAGACTACCCTCAAATTTACAAATAAGGAAATACAAACATAAACTAAATATTATATTATATTATATTATATTAAATTATGTTATATTATATTATATTATATAATTATCATAAAAATATTTTTTAAATGTTTGTTAATATTTCAGACTAACCTCAAATTTACAAATAAGGAAATACAAACATAAACTAAATATTATATTATATTATATTATTTTAAATTATATTATATTACACTATATTATATTATATTATATTATATTATACTATTCTATATTATATTATATTATATTATATTATATTATATTATATAATTATCATAAAAATATTTTTTAGATGTTCTTTAATATTTCAGACTACCCTCAAATTTACAAATAAGGAAATACAAACATAAACTAAATATTATATTATATTATATTATATTATATTATATTATATTATATTATATTATCCTAAACATATTTTTAGATGTTCTTTAATATTTCAGAATAACCTCAAATTTACAGGAATACAAACATAAACTAAATGTAATATGCTAATATAATATAAAATGCTTAATTTCCATGTTTTTTAGGGTGAGTTTGCTCTGTTTAATTCACATCAGATTTGAGCAGATGTTGAAGTTTCTACATAAGCTGAATTAAAGGTTTCAAGCTGTTTATTTTATAATAGCGTCACAGCGCCACCTAGTGACCGACTGACGCACATGCTGCAGGTTTATTCACTATTGACATTTCATTTGAGTAATCTGTTGTTGTGTTTGTTTATATACATGCATGCATGTATTTGGCACATGTAAATATTGACACATTCTTTATTTAGCCTGTGTTTTTTCTTATATGCTATAGGTTTGGTTCAAGGGATTCCGTATTTGTAAACATTGTAACATTCTTTACTTTCATAATTTAAAAAAATAAATAAAAAATAAAACATTTTAATAAATTCAACTATTATTTTCTGTCATGCACTATATGTCTTTTATGTAGACTTTAAGTGTCTTTTATGTGAAATATCTTATTCAGGTCAGTACTAAATAACAAAACAACAACATGCATTATTTTATATTATTATCTTTTCCATTTTCTTCACCATGCATTAAATTAGAGTTATATATATGTAATTATTATATAATTGTTATTATATCATATTGTTAGTGTTTTTTAACCTCTTGTGATAGTTACACTTACATAAATACAAATTTGGCAGGTCTCCACAGGAGTGACACGACACTTTCTTGCCCTGCATTAGACAAGCAGAAATACATATAAATATGCATGATCATCATTAGTTGGCACATTTAATAAGGATCTGATTTGTGCAGAGTCATCGTGAGCTCAGCATATTTTGCCGTAAATACATTTATAGTAATAAAAGAGGTTAATAAAAGGTTGTAAAAATGTACAACCATAGTTAAACTTTATCAGATCACATAACGTCCTTTGAGCTCACCTGAACTCTGGGCCGCGGATAAAAGCCTTCACCGCACATGCAACTGCATGCATTGTGAAAGTGAGAGTGAACATGGCAACCCGCTGGGGAATCTGTGGAGCTGGAAACATCAGTCATGACTTCTGTGTGGCTCTAAAGACACTTCCTCCTGAAGATCACAAGGTACCATTCATATGGAACTAAACTTAAGCTTTTAAAATCTGATTTAACCATTAACTGTGTGTTTATGTGTGCTGTAGATAGCTGCAGTGGCAGCAAGAAGCCTAGAACGTGCAGAGAAGTTTGCAAAAACTCATGAGATCCCGATTGCATACGGCAGCTACCAGGAGCTGTTGAAGGATCCCAACATCGGTGAGTAAACAGACAGAGCTGGACAGAATTAAAGAGACAGTCACTCCGTATCATTCACCAGTGTGTTTTGTCAGATGTGGTGTACATGGGCACGATGCACACACATCATCTGCAGGCGGGTCTGTTGTTCCTCAACGGTGGGAAGAACGTGCTGTGCGAGAAACCCTTCGCCATGAACCTGCGAGAGGTCAAACAGCTCGTCTCCGCCGCCCGGGAGAACAACGTCTTCCTCATGGAGGTAAAAGAAAGATCACAAAAAACAAACAAGGAACAAAAACTCCCATTTTCATTCCCCATAAAGACATAAGTAACTTCATTAAGTTATAAATCATTAGAATATTAAGTAAAGATCACTTTCCAGGAAAATATTTTGTACATTTCCTACTGTAAATAAATCAAAACTTAATTTTCAGTTGGTAATGTGCATTGCTAAGAACTTCATTTAGTCAAATTTTAAGGCGATTTTCTCAGTATTGTGATTTTTTGCACCCTCAGATTCCAGATTTTCATATGTTGTCCTATCCTAACAAACCATACATCAGTGGAAAGCTTATTTAATTCAATAATATAAATCTCAATTTCAAAAAATTGACTCTCATGACTGGTTTTGTGGTCCAGGGTCACATATGTGAAGCGGCATCATCAGATCCACTAGAAATGAACATTGAAGTGAATTTCATGAAAACATGTCCTTGGTTATATAATAAAAATTCTCATTAAATTATTCTGAAAATAAAATCTTATAATTAAAATCTACATTAATCTACTGCATTGTAAAAATACAAAATCGAATGCATTACTACTGTTATTTATAAATGCATTACATTTTTTCCCCAATAATTACATTTCAGTAATGGAAATTTAAGGGAAATGTTTTCATAATTTCATAATGCAAAAAAAAAAAACAAAACAACATCTTAACAATTGCTTATTTTTTTAATGCAAAATTATTTTTTATTGTATTATTTTATTTTTTATTTATCTCTACCTGTTGAAAACAAACATATATATATATATATATATATTCTTTTTTTTAATACTTAATATATATATATATTTTTTTTATGTAAGTATACATGCACACACACACTATTTTCATGAGAACTATGTACATTTCTCCCCACCTTTTCATTACCTTAATGTATTTTACTGTTGTAAATTCTCATTATTTGTATAATGAGTGAATTTGAATAATTCTCATTAAATTATTCTGAAATTAATTAAAATCTACATTAATCTACTGCATTGCAAAAATACAAAATTGAATGCAATACTACTATTATTTATAAATGCATTACATTTTTTCCTCCAATAATTACATTTCAGTAATGGAAATTTAAGGGAACAACAACATCTTAACAATTGCTTATTTTTTTCATGCAAAATTATTTTTTATTTTGTTATTTTATTTTTTATTTATTTCTACCTGGAGAATATATATATTCTTTTTTTAAATACTTAACATTTATATATATATATATATATATATATATATATATATTCATGTAAGTTCTCCCCACCTTTTCATTACCTTAATGTATTTTACTGTTGTAAATTCTCATTATTTGTAATCATAATTCTCATTAAATTATTCTGAAATTAATTAAAATCTACATTAATCTACATTACAAAAATGAAAATCTAATGCATTATAATTTCACAATGCAAAAACATCAACTTAACAATCGCTTATTTTTTTAAATGCAACAATGGTTTTATTTATTTGATTTTTTTATGTATTTAAAAAAAAATAAAGTTTTAATTTAGTTCTTTGGTAATAATATTTATAAATATATTCAACTGACTATACATTTTGACAGTACAAAAGCAAAACAGTACATCTTTGTACCTTATTTGCCACCAAAATAATACATATTAGTACCTTAAAAGTACATAAATTGATATCACCTGAAAGCTGAATAAATAAATACAGTTTTTATTAATGTACGGTTTGTTAGGATAGGACAATATTTGGCCGAGATACAATTTTTTGAAAATCTGGGATCTGAGGGTGCAAAAAAAATCAAAATACTGATAAAATCGCCTTTAAAATTGTGCAAATGAAGTTCTTAGCAATGCATATCACTAATCAAAACTTAACTTTTGATATATTTACGGTGGGAAATTCACAAAATATCTTCATGGAACATGATCTTTACTTAATATCCTAATGATTTTTGGCATAAAAGAAAAACAGAATGAAGAATCTCATGTCAGCTGAAATGAAAGATGTCTCTCTGACCGCTGTTTTGTCTCTCAGGCGGTCTGGTCCAGGTGTTTTCCCGTGTACGCCGAGGTCGGCCGGCTGCTCTCAGAGAAAGCTGTCGGGGACGTGAGGATGGTGAAGGTGTATTTCGGCCTGCCTCTGCTGGACCGTGTGCGCACCATACAGAAGGAGCAGGGCGGAGGAGCGCTGATGGACATCGGCGTCTACTGCGTGCAGTTCGCACTCATGGCTTTCAAGGGGGAAAGACCAGAATCCATCCACGCCACGGGAGTGCTGCTACCCTCAGGTACAAATAAATATCACCACCACATTAGCTACGGTCCATATTCAAATAAAGGTTTTATCTGAGATGAGCTTGTAGAAGACATTTTTTTAGAAAGAATGTTCACAGATGAACAAACATTCTTCAAGTAACGTTAAAAGAACGTTCATTTAGAGTTATCTGGTCTTTAATAACGTTCTCAGAACGTTAACACATAAACATTATTTATACGTCATCCATAGAATGTTTTCTGAAACATTTTAGTTTTTAGTTTCATCTTTTTAAAAAAAAATGTAACTACTTTCAAGTTTCAGATGGTTCAGAGAAGATGCAAAAGTAACTTTTCCATCATATTTGCAAAATGTTAAAATGTAACGTTCCATTAATGTTCCATTAACATTCACATAAGCAAGAAAAAAATGCTTTTTAAAGCTTTTAAAAACCTTTCAGGACTTAAATCAGACCAGAAAGTTTTAAATAGATAAATAAATCTATATCTTCCTTAGTATTTTTGTTTTAATGATACATTTACTGGACATGCAAATTGAAGATATGTTCTGAAAAATGTAACAAAATTTTTGAAAACTTGTTTTCCCGTCTGAATTAATTTTCTGAGCCCTTTGGAAGATATTTGTCCTTTTTTTTAATTATAAACTCAGAAGTTTCTCAGAAATCAAAACTTTTGCCATTTTGCTTTTCAAGTAAATATATCTTGATTTAGAATCTTTAAATAATTGCACTGAAAAACAAGACAAAATACTAAGGAAGAACCACTTTTTGCAGTATGTTTTTTTGTGAAATGAAATAAAAAGTAATGGAGATCTGCTGGAAGTTGTGTTTTTAAACTTTGAAGCTTTGCTAATGCAAAACATTTACATTTTGAGACCAATTTATTCCTTACATTTTCTTTAGTTTGTCTTTAAAAGACAAAAAATGTACCTGTACATGCACATTCTCAGTGCATGTGTTTGTCATCTGGGCCGTTCTATATTTTCTTGATTTGTGGATCTTCTGTCAGGAGTTGACGAGTCGATAGTGGTGGTCCTGAAGTTCTCAAGGAACAGGATGGCCATATGCGCTTGCACCATCGATTGTTATCTTCCGAACGACGCCACCATCTGCGGAACCAAAGGAACGATCAGAGTGAGTGACTGAATGAGAGCAGACACACGCGGGATCACTGCACACTTACTTCATTTCACATCATGACTGAACTGAAAAACACTCTGATCCTCATCTACATTTTTAATTCATTCATTTTCAGTTCATCCGTTTGATTCTGTTCTTGTTGCTGTTCTATGTTTTTTTTTCCACTAAGTAAAGCTATTTACAATTTATACAAGTAAATTGTATAGAAGTATACAAATACAAAAACTACGATCTAACAGGGTTATTTATTATAGTATCACTGAGTTTTTATTATTATTATTTTAAATTAGTTTATATTTAGTTTTTTTTTCAATTTGTTTGTACTTAAAATGTTTGGAAACATTTTTTAATTTTATTATTATTTTATTATTGCATATTTTTGTTTTAATACTATTTTGAATTCTTTCATTTTTATATTTTCAGTTTTCTTCTTAATAATGTTTTAGTGATTTTGTTGTGTTTTCTATATATATCTATATAGATTTTTGATTCATTTCAGTTTTATTTTTAGCTATTTCAGGTTAAATGAAAATAAAAAATGTTGCTTAGGAAACTCGCTGAAATAGGTTTAATGGTTTTCTAAAAAAAAAATTTTATTTCAGTTAACATGCAAATGTTTTTTTGTTTTTTTTTTCAAATTAATTCCACACCTGTCTGGTAAAAAACTTGTGGTTTTGTTTCATTAATGTTTTTTTTTCCTCACTTATATAAATATAAATATATGTACATATAAATTATTTGGGGTTTTTTTGTTTGTTTGTTTGGTTTTTTTTTAGTAAATGAACATGAACCAATTTTTTAAGAATGTCATAAAGTAATTATTTCTGAACATTCAGGATCTCCCTGTCTGTCATTTCTAATGGTGTATTAAATACAATTAATAAAAGTTAATCATGTGGATTGCATTGTTGAAAATGAATCAGTAAAAAATTTACTGGCTAAATACATTTTGAGTGATACCTTCCAAAAGATTTAGAATTTTTGATTTGGCCACTAGTAAATACAAAATAATAATAATAAAGTCTGGTCATACCAATGTCATTTCATCAGTTGTCTGCTCTGTGCTCAGGTGCCGCATCCCATGCATGCTCCAACCATTCTGGAGGTGAACGGGGAAAAGACAGAGTTTCCTCTTCCTGAACCCGGCATACCTCTGAACTTCCATAACAGCACCGGACTGAGATACGAAGCGGAGGAAGTCAGGCGCTGCCTGCTGAAAGGTGACACACCATTACTGCATATACAGATGTGGAAATGAGCACGAGTTTTGTGTGAGGATGATGTTTATGTTGATTTGTCTCACAGGAGTGAAGGAGAGCGCCAAGATGTCACTCAGTGACTCAGAGCTGCTCATTGAGGTCTTGGATGAGGCCCGCAGGCAGGTGGGCGTGGTTTATGAGCAGGACAGCCAATGACTGGCCTCCGCTCCTTCACTGACCTGATTGGATGGTGCTACTCAGGAAAAGAAACAATCATGCTTGAATATTTGTATAATGAAAAGTTGTGTGTGCACTAGTGAAGGCAATTCGTCTGCAATAAAAGTGACACAAACACAGTGCAATTTGTATGTCATTTTACTATAATAGTCAAAAGAGTCAGGATAACATTAAATAATAATAAAACAATCTTGGGGGAAAAACCACACATTTATATGTATAATTATCTGGGTTTTTCTACTCTTCAGTAAGCATTTTAAATAATTTTAAGGTTATAGGGAGAAAAACTATGGTGATATTTATTTATGTATTTTTTATTCATGTATTAATTTATTGGTTATAATTTATGGCTGCATTTAGACTCCAGAGCAGTGTTAAAACTTTCTTGAAAAAAAAAAAAGTAAACACAAATTAATATGTATAATTATCAGGGATATGCTACTCTTCAAACCCAATTTTAAAAACTTACATTGACGTATGTTATGCATTTATAGCTGCATTTTAAATATAGGATTAAAGGATTTGTTTATGTATAGTTTTCTGGGTTTAGGTACTCTTCATAAACAAATGATATTTTAAAATAAATATGATTTAAAAAATCATGGTAACTTTTTTAATTATTATTTATGGCTAAGAGTTAATTAGCAAAAATCATGCTTTTTCATTGTGCACTCCAATTAATCTCAATCAAACTGCAGTTGGGTTATTTTGATTAAGTAAAAATAACAAATAACAAAAACAACAACAACAACAAAAATGCAGCACAATAAAACGCAATAAAAACACGATTTTTAAAATTTTTTTAAAAACAGAATTATCTGTTTTTGCAGATTAACTCTTCATATCTTTAAATACACAATTAAAGCTTATAATAAAAGCATTAAAGCAAAAACAACAACAAAACAAACTACTTAATATGTATAATTATCTTGGTTTTGCTACTGAGAACCAATGGAGATTTAAATAACTTTAAATATTATCTTTTTTAAAATAAATTATTACATTTATGTATCATTTATTATTTAGATAATAAATATAATATTGTCATATTTATGATCATACTTTGGGTCTGAATGGGTTAAGATGAGTTTTCACAGACAAAAGTGTTGCATAATAATGTTAAAAAAAAAAAAAAACATTGGTTGTTTATTACTGTGTACTGTTTCCCTTTCACATACAACTAAAATATGTAGGCAGTACATAATATATTCTGCACAGAAGGTGCAGGCCAGTGTTTGTCACCATCTGCTGGTTCTTACAGTCACACACACACACACACACACACACACACACACACACTGACAGACGCCATCATGCTTATGAAGTGGGGAATCTGTAGCGCTGGGAAAATCAGTCATGACTTTACAGTGGCACTGAGGACACTTCCAGCAGAAAACCACCAGGTAAAGAGCCGAAACACACACACCCGCATACATGACAAAACTTCCGGAAACTTCATATTACTGTCAAACTCCGGGAGAAACACACATGCGCACTGAATGAACGCGATAACAGCGTTAATCCTGATGATGAAGATCACAGACACACACCTGAATCTCATGCATAAGACACTTCAGCATGCATTTCAAAACTTTTACCTGAGCTGCTAATTGTAAACAAAACCGCACAGTTGAATTGGGAAGTTTTACTGTGCAGCGGGGAAACATCGGTAGTGCAGTGTACTTACGTAAAGAAAACAATTCATATAATATAGCATTTAATCACGCTAAACAAGAATAAACAAATGTACATGAAACATAAAATGTGGCATTATTGTTATTATTTAAAGAATGATATTTTATGGTTAAATGACAGGTGGTAGCGGTGGCAGCACGTGACCTGAAACATGCGCAGGAGTTTGCGCAGCAGCACAACATCCCGAGGGCGTACGGCAGCTATGAAGAGCTGGCCAAAGATCCGGAGATCGGTGAGAGACTACATACTGATCTCAGAACAGAATCTGTGCAAAAACACCATCATCACGTGTGCATTAAACTCCCTCCATCTGTGCTCCTGTTAACTAGTCAAAAGAATATTAAGGAATGTGATTTCTAGTGGTATTTCTATCATAATAATTTCATCATAATGACTTAAAGTATCACTAAAATAAATTAAGAGTTCTCTAAGACCCTATTTAATTAACTAAAATGTATGAAGGCAATTAAAATAAATTTTATCTCACAATTCAGATTTTTTTTTCCTTGCAGTTGTAAGAGAAAAAAAGTCAGAATTGTGAGATAAAAAAAATCACAATTACCTTTTTTATTTTTTTATTTCATGGCTTGAAAAAAACTGAATCTGAGATTTAGACTTGGAATTCTGAGAAAAAAAGTTAGAATTGTAAGATTTTAAAAAATCACAATTACCTTTTTTATTTAGTTTTTATTCCATGGCAAAAAAAAAAAACTGAATCTGAGATGTGAAAAAGGAATACAATCGGAATCGGAAAAAAAAGTTGTTACATTGTAAGATATATAAATTAAAAAATAAATAAATAAGTAAAATAAAAATGCAATTACCTTTTTATTCATTTTTTTATTCCATGGCAATAAAAAAAAAATCTGTAACGTAAACAAATTCTGAGGAAAAAAGTTAGAATTATAAGATAAAAAAAAGCACAATTACCTTTATTTATTTATTTATTTTGTTTATTCCATGGCTAAAATTGAATCTGAGATGTAAACTTGCAACTCTGAGAAAAAAATTTTAATTGTGAGATTTGAACTTAAAATAAATGAATAAAAGTCTGAACTGTGAAATAAAAAAAATCAAAATAATTATTTCTTAAACTTCCATATTAATTCCAACAGGTTTTATTATTTTGTATTAGATTTTTTTGGATATCTTGATATATTTTTGCAGAGTTTAATAATGTGTTACTAATGCTAATTAGAATCAGCAGTTGTTTAAGGAGTTTTATATGTTTTTTTCTTTATATTTTCCTTACATTTTCTTTTTTTACAATTCATTTTCATATCCTACAGCAATACGAAATCCTATTAATAATCATAATATCCTTAATCCTGTAAGAAAATGATTGGAACCTGTTGGAACCTAAGGAATCCCAAAATAAAAAATGTAATTGCAACTTTGTATCTCAGAATTGTATCTTCCGTTCTTGCAGTTCTCTTCTTGTAGTTCATTCTGAGATAAAATGTTGCAATTTACGTTTTTCACCGGGTGACTGTACTACAAAAACATGACCTGCAGAATATGAGGATAATCATTAACAAAGAGTAAAATAAAGCAGACATTGAAGATGCTGATAGATATCACACTGGAATCTTCTGTTGACTGATTGTGAGGGGTTTTGTTGTGAATGTGTCGCTGGTTGTGTGTTTCAGATGTGGTGTACGTGGGCACCATCCACCCTCATCACCTGTCGGTGGGCGTTCTCTTCATGAACGCTAAGAAGAACATCCTGTGTGAGAAACCGTTGGCCATGAACCTTAAGGAGGTGCAGGAACTGATCGCCGCAGCCAAGAAGAATGACGTCTTCCTCATGGAGGTCAGGAGACGCTCAAGTGTTTATTTTCTTCAAATTACAAACAGTGATGCGTGACTGTATTCAAAATAGACTAATAGTCTTTACTGTCACTTTTTATCAATTTAACACATCCTTGCTAAATCAAAGTATTCATTTCTTTCAAAAGAGAAAACGTACTGACCTCAAACTTTTGAACAGGAGTTTACATTGTTACAAAATGTTTCTATTTATTTACTGTTTTTACTGCATTTTTGATCAAATAAATACAGCCTTGATGAGCAGAACAGACTTGTGTCAAAATCATCAACTGATTAAAAATTCTTGCTGATCTTTTGAATTATATTATAACATTTTAAATAATCTAAAAATTATTTAATAATTAAAAAAAGTATTATTATTATGTTGAATACATCAATATACTTTTTATACATTTTTATATTCGTTTTAATTTCAGTTATTTACTGAACAACAGGCTAAACTAAATTTAAGCTTTTTATTTCAGTCCTAGTCAGTCCTAAATCCTAAATCAGTATAATAGTTACAATCATAATATATTATATACAATTTTTTGTACTTTTCTTTTGCATTTATGTCAGTAAGTATGCATACTGTACTCTGATGCTCATGTTTTTCCGTCTCTGCTCCGTAGGCCGTCTGGACGCGCTTCTTCCCGGTCTCGCTGGAGATCAGTCGGCTGCTGTCCCGGGGTGAGGTGGGCGAGGTGAAGGTTGTGCGTGCGGATTTCGGCGTTCCTCTTGCGCATGTGCCAGGCATCACACAAAAGGAACTGGGAGGAGGAGCACTGCTCTACATCGGCATCTACTGCGTGCAGTTTGCGCTCATGGTGTTCAATGGAGAGAAACCGGAGAGCATACAAGCAACTGGAGTCTGTCTGGACACTGGTACTAAACTCACTCACATACAAATAACAAAACATCAGAGATATTAGTGAATTACACATATAGACTGATTTACTGGCCTGCTGGAAACATAATATCATTTCAGTAACTAGATAAAAAACTTTGTCAAGACAAACTTTAAGTTGGCTTGAGAAAGCCACGCCAGAAAGTTCGAAAAAGGTTGAAAAGTTGCAAAACGTTTTCAGTCTGAAACAGTTTGAAGTTTAAAGTAGTTTAAATGGTTAAAGTTTGAATGTTTTGAAGGCATTACAGTCTCAGATAGATGGATAGCATGTTGTTAGCATGTTACTAGCATGATTAGCAAGTTAATAGCATTGTATTAGCATCTTGCTAGGATGATTAGCATGCTACTAGCAGGTTGCTAATATAGTTAACAAGTTACTAGCATGTTGCTAGCATAATTCTTACATGATTAGCATGTTACTAGCCTGTTTCTAGCATGATTATCATGTTTTACTAACATGTTGTTAGCATAATTTAACATGATTAGCATGTTACTAGCATGATTAGCATGTTACTAGCATGTTATTAGCATGATTCTAACTTGATTACCAAGTTATTAGCATGTTTTAGCATGATGAACATGTTACTAGCATGTTGTTAGCATGAAATGCAAGTTGCAAGCATGCTACTACCATGATTAGCAAGATGCTAACTTGTTTCTAGCATGATTAGCATTAGCAAGTTGTTAGCATGTTGATTAACAAGTAGTTACAATGTTGGTAACATGTTTCTAGCATGATTAGCATGTTTCTAGCATTATTAACATGTTAATAGCATGTTGCTAGAATGTTTCTAACATGATTAGCAAGTTACTAGCATGTTGCTAGTATGTTTCTAACATGATTAGCATGTTACTAGCATGTTATCAGCATGATTCTAACATGATTAGCAAGTTATTAGCATGTTACTAGCCTGTTGCTAGCATGATTAGCATGTTTCTAGCATGATTGGCATGTTATTAGCATGTTGTTATCATGATTTGCTAGTTGCTAGCATTTTGGTAACATGATTCTAGCCTGATTAACATGTTTCTAGCATGATTAGCATGTTACTAGTATGTTATTAGCATGATTCTAACATGATTAGCAAAGATATTAGCATGTTTTTGCATGATTAGCATGTTACTAGCATGCTGGTAGCATGATTCTTGCATAATTAGCATGGTACTAGCATGATTAGCATGTTACTATCATGTTGTTAGCATGAAATGCAAATTGCAAGCATTTTACTAGCATGATTAACAAGTTGCTAACATGTTTCTAGCACAATTAACAAGTTGTTAGCATGTCGATTAGCAAGTAGTTAGGATGTTGCTAGCATGTTTCTAGCATGGTTAGCAAGTTGTTAGCATGTTTCTAGCATGATTAACATGTTACTAGCATGTTGCTAGAATATTTCTAACATGATTAGCAAGTTACTAGCATGTTTTAGCATGTTACTAGCATGTTATCAGCATGATTCTAACATGATTAGCAAGTTATTAGCATGTTTTAGCATGATTGACATGTTACTAGCATGATTTTATCATGATTAGCATGTTACTAGCCTGTTGTTAGCATGACTAGCATGTTTCTAGCATGGTTATCATGTTATTAGCATGTTGTTATCATGATTTGCTAGTTGCTAGCATTTTGGTAACATGATTCTAGCCTGATTAACATGTTTCTAGCATGATTAGCATGTTACTAGTATGTTATTAGCATGATTCTAACATGATTACCAAAGATATTAGCATGTTTTTGCATGATTAGCATGTTACTAGCATGCTGGTAGCATGATTCTTGGATAATTAGCATGGTACTAGCATGATTAGCATGTTACTATCATGTTGTTAGCATGAAATGCAAGTTGCAAGCATTTTACTAGCATGGTTACCAAGTTGCTAACATGTTTCTAGCACGATTAACAAGTTGTTAGCATGTCAATTAGCTTAGTAGTTGTTAGCATGTTTCTAGCATGGTTAGCAAGTTGTTAGCATGTTTCTAGCATGATTAACATGTTACTAGCATGTTGCTAGAATGTTTCTAACATGATTAGCAAGTTACTAGCATGTTGCTAGCATGTTTCTAGCATGATTAACATGTTACTAGCATGTTATCAGCATGATTTTAACATGATTAGCAAGTTATTAGCATGTTTTAGCATGATTGACATGTTACTAGCATGTTATTAGCATGATTCTAACATGATTAGCAAAAAGATATTAGCATGTTTTTGCGTGATTAGCATGTTACTAGCATGCTGGTAGCATGATTCTTGGATAATTAGCATGGTACTATCATGTTGTTAGCAAGAAATGCAAGTTGCAAGCATGTTTCTAGCAGAATTAGCAAGTTGTTAGAATGTTGATTAGCAAGTAGTTAGGATGTTGCTAGCATTTTTCTAGCATGATTAACATGTTACTAGCATGTTTCTAGCATGATTCTAGATGCTAGGCATAGGTAGGTAGAGTTTGAAGATTGTAGAATTAAAGCTGTAGGAGTTAAAGTTGATCATTTTAGTCTCAGAAGAAGAAGAAGAAGAAGAAGAAGAAGAAGTTTCTATACATTTACAAGTATCTAAACATTTTTAATCTGTGTAACATACCAATATTTCAATAATAAAAACTAATAATGATATATTTTTTTTATTTGCATAACACATTTCATATTTAAAATGCAGCTCAGTGTGCTTCACGAGGCAGAATAACAACATTTAAGCCACTGAAAAAATATTTTTAAAAATATAAAAAATGATACAGAAAAAAATAAAAGAATAAAAAAGGGAATAAACAGATTAAAGAGACATAAAATCCATTAATTTGAACAATTTTTTTGTCCCAGTGACAGACGTTTGTTTTATTTAAATTTTCACAGGTGTAGATGAGGCGATGATCGTCACGCTGAAGTTCTCTGGTCACCGTTTGGCCGTCTGTACCTGCACAATCACCGCTCAGCTTCCGAACGAAGCCTTAATCGTCGGGACGAAAGGAACCATCAAGGTCTGATGAATGTAAATCATGTCAGTGTGTCGTGTCTGCGTCTTAAAACAGGGTTAAAACAGAAGACACGTTTCATTCCTGTTTATATAAAACTGCTTTGCTGTTTGAATTCTAAACTCAAGCACTGTAAATATTTGATCTTGTGTTACTGGAACTGCTGACTAACACAGCTTTTAAAGTGAACTTATTGCGAAACTAAATCACATGCACCCAAACAACTGGTGAAGGTCGTTCAGATTATTCACATTTACATTTGGCAGTCTGATCCAGGCCTGCAGGACACATCACTTTTTAATAATAATAATAATAATAATAATAATAGTAATACTTTTTTTGTATATTTTGCATATTCATACTTTAAGGCATTTAAAACATTTTTAAGAATTACTAAAAAATTAAAAAACAAAGTTTGAAAAATAATAAAATAATTTTGTCAATACAATGACAAAAAAAACTTTTTTAATACATTATTTTAATAAGCAAATATATTTCTTGTTAATATGTTTTATTTAATAATATATATAATTTAAGTATTATTTTATAATATGTTAAGTAATTTTTTATACAATGTCTTTAAATGCATTAGTAAATTATATATTGATTGACTTTGTGTCTGATGCATTAGAAAAAAATACATTTTTTGATAGAAAAATAAAATGCATCTGAGTGTTCTTCACGGGTCAGAATAATACGATTTTAATGATGTAAAAAACGTAAAGTTTTTAAAGTAAAAACAAAAATTAGGAAAATGAATGAGGAAAAAATGAATAAAAGAAAACAATGCCTGAAGAAAGTAAAATACATTATTTTAATAAGCAGATGTATTTATTGTAATCCTTTTGTTTAATAATATGTAATCATTTATTCATCATTGTGAATCAGATTTTATATAACTACACTCAAAGTTAGAAACGGAAACAAATAAAACATTTAGGGTTGCCTGAGAATCAAACCCATTACCTTGGTGTTGCAAGCGCTGTGCTTAATCAGTCAAACTGCAGGAGTTTTACATTGTTTTAAAGGCAGAAAAACCCACTCCTGAATGTTTGGGGTTGTTTCATTCACCAGGTTCCGGCTCATATGTGGTGCCCGACGTCTCTGATGGTGAATGGTGTGGAGACTCAGTATCCGGTGCCAGAACCGGCTCTCCCGCTGAATTACACGAACAGCACCGGTATGCGTTACGAGGCCGAGGAGGTCCGACGCTGCTTACTCAACGGTACAGAACTGTACATGATAATGATAATACATTCCTTCATACATTTTCTGCAGATTTTAATATTAAATTATACTTTTTTAATATTTCTAATATAACTTACTTTTTTATATTTTAACATTTTTAATATTTTAGTAACTTAAAATAAATATAAATTAATAACAAATAGTAATTTAATAAATATTAAAAAATATTTTCAGATCATTTTCAGATGCATGACATTATTTAATGCCTAATCCTGATTTCTGCTTTTTCTAATTCTTGTAATTGAAATGATACATTTTTAATATTGTGTCATTAAAACCAACATTTTTGACATTTGATTATTTTTCTAATTTTGATAAGTCCTTTAAAGCTGATACACATGTCAAGTTTTATAGTAATTTAAAATAATATATTGATACGTTACAATGATACACACACATTAAATGATACATTTTTAATATTTCTATGTATCATTAAAACCAAAACCTTTGACATTTGATTACTTTTCTTATTTTGCATTAGATAAAGCTGATACTTATATATCATTTGAAAAACATTTCTTCTTTATTGATATTTTTGGATTTGGCATCATCAGATTATGTTGTGAGACATTTCTTTCAAAAAATAGTCAAGAAGTGCAAGACATTAACTCAGAATTCTGAATTTTTTATTTTTTTCATGCATTTTTTTTTGACTTGTGTTGTCTCAGTTGCAAGTTTATCTCACTATAAGTTTTTTTTTCAGAATTGCAAGTTTATATCTTACAGTTTTGACTTCATCTCCTATAATTCTGAGTTTATGAATTCTGAAAAAAAAAATTATTTTTATATATATATTTATTTGTATTTTTATATATATTTATATTTATATATTTATATATATATATATAATTATATTATATTACATTATAATTATATTATATTATAATTTTTTTTAAGTCAATTTTTTTGGCAAAACAAGCTTTCATGTTATTAGGACTTTTTGCATCAGTGGAAATTTTTGATGCATGGCTGTTATTTATGCATTAACCACAAGGTGGCACTTTTGTGAAATGATCAGATTGTCCTTCATGTGATCTGGTTTTTGGTGTGTTATATTGTGCAGGTCTGAAGGAGAGCCCACGCATGTCTCACGCAGACTCTGTGCTGCTGACTGAGATCATGGATGAAGCCCGGCGGCAGGTGGGCGTGGTCTACAGCCAGGACAGCCAATGAGCTTTCACTGCCATGGCTGCTCATATCATCACCTTTAAAATAAGACAATAAATGATTCAGGTGCTCCTACAGCTGCTATTTTGTATTGATTCAGTCACAAAATAAAACCAGTGTTTGATTCTGTTGACGTGTGTCTTTCTGTTGTCACTCGTTCTCCATAATAAACCACCTCCTAGTTTAGATACTAGAAAGACTTAAGTCTTAATGAATATTTTGTAATGTGGCTGCAGCTCGTGGTAACATTATTACAATGTAAATCATATTTGTTGAGTCTGTTTGTCACCTGACGCCTGCATTAATGAACTTAACAGCTCTGGCTCAGTTTCTCATCTGATAAGGCTCATTTGTTCTAAAGATGCTCTTATGTAAGTGACCTTGAGCAGGAACACAAAGGCAGTATTCATCAGGAAAGCAGCGCCAGTACTTTATCCAGAGAGTATTTGACCTCATCCGCTGTCCAAACCCACTTATTGAAAAATAAACAGGAGAAACACTTTCACTATCAGACTGTCAGCTTCAGGCCTGAAACACTCATGAACAAGTGCATGAATGCAAATGTCAAGTTATGGAAGTATATCTATAGCAAGAATAGTTTTTAGAGCAAAATGTATTTTTTAAATTACTTTTTACATATTTTTACATTTTAAGAACTCATTTTTTAATATTTAACTTTTTTATTTTAGTAACACAAAATAAATATAATTTTATAACAATATAGTAATTTAAAATTACAAAATAATAGTAATTCAAAAATTTAATAAATACATATAAAAAAAATCATTTCTACTTTGTTTGCAGATTTTAATTTAAATGTTTTTTATATATATATTTGTCATTAAAAACAATTCTTTTTGACATTTTGATAACTGCATTAAAGCTGAAACCCATATATGTCAAGTTAGTAATTTATAGTCATTTAAAATAATGTAACGCTAAACAAAAAAAACAGTAGTGCATCAGATATTTTTAGTATACTTTTGGTATTTATAGAAGAGTATACTATGTTGTGATTGAATTTTCTTTTCTTTTAATTAATTTATTTAACCAAGAATGTGTGTAATGAGTAACTGAAACTGAAATATCAAAAAATAAAATAATAAATAAAGACTAATATAAAAATTAATATATATACATATAAATACATATATATATAAACAAAAAACCCTGCACTTTCACTGTGAGTGATTAGACTGGCCTGAAACCTTCATGAAGTGCATGAATGCAAATGTAAGTTTGATTTCATGCCTCATCACAGTAGTTCTATAGCAAGAATAGCATTTTTAATGCTATCTGAACAATAGTATAGCTGAACAAAATGTATTTTTAAAATGACGTTTTAATCATTTTTAAAATATTTTAACATTTTAATAACTCAATTTTTATATTTTAACATTTTTAATATTTTAGTAACTTAAAATAAATATAATTTTATAACAAATAGCAATAAATATGAAAAAAATCTCATTTTCAGATGCATGATGCGTGCATGACATTACTTAATGCCTAATCCTGATTTCTGCTTTTTCTACTTCTTTTGCAGATTTTAATTTAAATGATTTTTTAATATATCTTTGTCATTAAAACTTTTGACATTTGATTACTTTTCTTAATATGATAAGTGCACTAAGCTGATACCCATATATGGCAAGTTAGCAATTTACAGTAATTACAGTAATTTACTGTATCAGATGTTGTTTGTGGAAAGACAAAAAAAAAAAAAAAATAATTCAGAACATGTTTCTATTTCATGTCAGATCAGACTTGTCTGATGCTTTCAAATCTTTGAAAACACATTTTTATTTTTTAGCTTTGAAAATTGTAATTATAAATATTTTATACTTTTGGTATTTCTAAAAGGGTATACTGTGTTGTAATTGAATATGTATTGTGAAACACTTTAGCTCAACTTTTGTTCTTAAATGTGCTCTATAAATAAAGCTTAAGGTGATTTAAAAAAAACCCAAAAAAACCAAAAAAGGTGAGTAATTGAAACTGGAATATCAAACAAAAAAAAAAAAAAAAAAATATATATATATATATATAAGCACTTTCACTGACTTTTATTATATATTATAATTTTACAATAAAATACATTTTCATTATATATTTTAATATTATTTATATATTTTAACATTTTAAATTATTTTAGTATCTTAAAATAAATATAATTTTTATAACAAATAGTAATTATATATATTTACATGTAACATTCTTAGATTATGTGCAGATGCATGACATTATTTAATGCCTAATCCTGGTTTCTGCTTCTGCATTTTTAATTTAAAGGATACATTTTTAATATTTCTTTGTTCTTTAATATACCTTTGATATTAGATTACTTTTCTTATTTTGATAAGTGCATTAAAGCAGATACACGTCAAATTAGTAATTAAAATAATGTTATTTTATAATGTTACATATTTTTGGATAAATAAATTTTCATTTCATGTCAAATTAGACTTGTTTGATGTTTTCAAATCTTTGAAAGCACATTTTTACTCCTTAGCTTTTTAATAAATTCTAATTAATGAATTATGAATTTAATAAATTCAAATATAAAATAAAATAAAAGCACAGTAGTCCAGCCAGATGCTCATCTCCCTTTATTAATTCAGTCTTGAATAATACAACACTTCAGAATGATACTATAGATTACTCTTACAGTTATAAGTACATCTTGCACCCTAGTGACACAAAGCAGGTAGATCTGAACACTCAGACACGCTCACTCTCTTTTACTCACACACACACACATTCAGGAGCAGCAGAGACAAACAAGTGCGTCGTAAGGGGATGAACAGGAGAGATGAATGCTGGGAATGTGACCGATGCTGCTCAATCGCTATTCATCTCTCAGAATAAACTGCCGTTTTCCACTAAATCACAATGAAATGAGCCGGACGTGGACGACCCAACGTTAACATTTCAAAAAATATATAGCACATTGGTCGCCTCGCCCCAAATCAAACGGTCTCGTGGATAAGTGCAACACAGAATGTAACATCATTAGGAGTGTGAACACAAAAACAGTGCAAATAAAGCACACGCCAGACAGACTAACACTACAAATAAAACTAACGAGTTACGGTACGCGTGAGCCCTTCCCCGCACGCTCGCGCTCGTTTGTTCGAGGGCAAAGGTGTTCAATCGACGCTCACGACCCGTCTGCGCTTCACCGGGCATGCAGACAGACGAGCACACAGACAGCTGGATACATGAGTGTGAGATTATGCTTGAGACTGAAAAGGAAATGAAAGTAGTGAGAACATCCAATCAGAGAACAAAACGTCTAAGTGATGACGGTCCACTGGCCTGTGGGAGGAGCCAGACTCATCATGATGATGATGATGATGATGACGACACCATCAGGTCACCGGTCTGAAAGCCTGCTGGAGTCGGGAGGGATGGAGGGAAGGGAGGGAATGAGTGATGTATGAACAGCAGAGGAGTGTGCTACGGTCCCGTCCAGCTTACTGCACTGGGACGACGCGCATGGTGTTGGTGTAACCGGAACCTGGACGCCAGCCGGTCAGGACGATCACCACATCACCGGTCTTGAAGAATCCACGAACCTTACCTGAGAGAGAGAGCAGAGGGGTTAATGTGAACATCTGTGATCACGGTTGTTCATGCATCACACTCACAGCCCATGTCTATGCATTTTCATTCATTCATACTTCTTTTATAATTTAGTGCAAAAGCTTGAGTCAATGTTCCTAGCTAGTATTAAGCTGTAGAACTGTGACCTTTGCACTTAAAAAAAGCCAATCCACTGCAGTGTAAAATGTAACTGATCATAGCTTACGTCACTGGTGAAAACAACAGCATCAAATTTAACTACTTATAAATTGTACCTTAAATTTGAGTTTAAGTGTGAATAGTCTATGGAAATCTATTCTCAAAATGTCACATCTACTTGATTTAATGAGCAAGCAAATTTAGTTTAAAGGTGTCAGGATGAATGTTTTATAGTTTATGTGACGTGTGTGTGATTCTTTTACTTAACAGGTTATTTGTTTGTGCATCAAAGCTACTTTTATAATCTCCTGAATGTCTTAAAAAGTCTCTTGATCAATTGTTTGTTCTCTTTTTTGCTTATATATGACCCTGGACCACAAAACCAGTAATAAATGTTCATTTTTTTAAAACTCAAAGCTGAATAATTAAGCTTTCCATATAAGCATGTTTGACATTTTAAGCTGATTTTCAAACATGATGTGCTGTGTGATGTCCAGTTTTCTCTCTAACCATTGGGCAGTGTGTGTTGCATATTGTTTTAATATTAGTATATTCCAGTGTTTTGTTTCTTTTTGTCTTCCACCACGGCAATCTCTGTCTTACCGACTTCCATGGCAAAATTGACCCTCAGGTCCACGTCCTCAGCCCACACATCGTTGGAAGGTTTGTTGTAGAAAACGGGGAAGATACCGCGGTACAGATGAGCCTGTCGGGCCGTCTGCTCGTTACGTGTCACGGCGATAATTGGGGCGCGTGGGCGGTACCGGGAGATCAGATGAGCGGACCTAGACAATCAGACAACAGTATGTCAATAAAAATTGCCAAGTTATAACACAGAATGTTCTAACGCCTTTTCAGGAGACATTTTTTATTGTTATAACTCAGGACAACAAGATAAGATGGTCAAGGAAATCAAAATTTACCAACACCACAAACTAGGGCTGGGCGATAACAATAATTATCACGTGATATAAATCCTTGATAAAGGATAACAAGAGTTCGATAAATATTCAATATAATGTTTATGCATCAAAGGTGAAACAAAAAAAGAGCACTACTCATTTGAAAGTTCAAATGGTGGCGTGAGTTTACTAGAGCAAAGGCGTTTTTTTTTTTTTTGCGATTGAGCTAGTGTTTATGCATTTACACTAGATGTAATTAGACTACTGTTTTTCATACAAATACATAGAAACCATATAACATTTTTCACCATGGTACTGAGGTGCTATATTTGTGCTTTTAACTTATCATGATTTAAATGTTTGCTACTATGAAAGACCAGTGGTTTTTCATAGTAGTAATTAAAAAAAAAAAATCCTCAAACAGAGAGAATAATTACATTTCACCATGTAAAAATGAGGTTGCTACAATTTTATTACGGATTTTGATAATGAACAAACTGTGTATTCAAATTTGTATTTCTAAGAGACAAAAAAAAATAAAAATTTGACATTTATTGTGATAATTATCAATATCGACTGATATTTTTTGGTCCAGATCGCCCAGCCCTACCACTAACCCACCCACACTAACACATACAGTACTGACCCAAAGACAACCATGTGTCTAAATTAAATTACGGAGACAACACTAAAGCAAATACCCTACTCCATTCTGTTCTGTTCGTAAAACACACACACTCAGGACTCACTCATAGACATTCAGGGGAAAAAGGGTTAGGGAATGATGATACTTTGAGTTATAACTGAGAATATTCATTGAAATTATTCTTCATCACCATGCTGTTCTTAGTAAACATATTGTATACTTTGACAACTATGCATGATGTTAATAACCACTCTAAAGTAGCAGAATAAAAAACAACAAAAAAAATATAAAATACACATACGAGAAAGTAAAGACATTTATAATGTCTTATTTCTATTTTAAATAAATAAAGTTCCTCTGAACTAAAAAAAAAAAAAAAAAAAAAAATATATATATATATATATATATATATATTTTTTGATAAAATGTATCACAGTTTCCACACAAATATTGGGCAGCACAACTGTTTTCAACACAGATAATCAGAAATGTTTCTTGAGCAGTTAGAATGATTTCTGAAGACTCTGAAAACTGGAGTAATGATGCTGAAAATTCAGCTTTGATCACAGAAATAAATTACATTTTAACATATATTCACATGGAAAACAGCTATTTTAAATTTTAATAATACCTCACATTTACACTGTATTTTTAATCAAATAAAAGCAGCCTCGGTGAGCAGAAAAGTTAACATTTAAAAATCCTACAGACCCCACTAGCCTTATTTCTTACCTGCACTATACTGAACTCTCACCTCAGACCCGTCCCCTCTTACCTGCCAGTCTTGGTGAGTATAATAATGGCGCTGGCGCAACATTTGAAGGAGGACTCGACGGCGCCCACAGCTACGGCATCCGAAGGGTCGCGGGTCAGAAGGGTGGAGCGCCGCAGCTCCTCAAACAGCTGCCTGTGGAACATGGCTGCCTCCGCCTCGCGGGCAATCTGACAGCGCCGGCCCGTGAAGGAGTGGGAAGGGAGGGGTTACACACAATCATACCATCAATCACTCGGACAGAGAGAAATATAAAGAGAGATGCGTGCACCAGAATGCTTACGCTAGTCCTGTACTGTTCCAAAACTTTCGAACAGTCATTTATTTGATTTAAATAATTATGTAATGCGTGACTATGATTTTTTTTTTTTTAGACAGCCACGGTGTCACGTGTCTCTCTCATTTCTCTCTCTCTTCCAGTCCTCTCCTGTCCCTGCTCTTCCTACTCCCTGACTGTGACCGATCTGGTTTTCCACATCATCTCCATGCTGCCTGCCTACCTTCCGGACCCAGTGAGGACTATAAACGCAGAGGCCAGGATTTTAAAGGAGGCCTCCACGGCGCCAATGGCGATGGCCTCGGCGGGATCGGTGGAGGGGGGCAAACAGCGACGCAGGTCCTCAAACACCTGCCGGTGGAACATGGCCGCCTCTGCCTCGCGAGCGATCTGATGCAGCCGGCATGTGATACGACAGGAGGAACACAGCAGAGAGACGAGAGACACAGAGAGGAAAGATACGCACATAAATGAGATGAGAAAAGGTGAAGGAGGTGATGAACAGATCAAGTGAGAATCAAGGGTAAAAAGAAAAAGAAAACACAAAAATCAAGGAAGGAGGAAATTAGTGCAGGTGTTATTTCAGAGGAAAAGTTAAGTAGAAAAACAAAAAAACAAAATGAATATTAAAACACATCCAGACTATCACAGTAAATCATTAATGCAAATTAATATTAATTACAGCTAACCCTCCACCATTAAATCATGGATATTATTTCAAATATGGACATAAAAAAAAAACATGACCAGTAAAATGTAAGTGACTTGTGATGGTATCAGGGTTATAGAAACTCATATCATGCAAGCTGTTAAAAGTTGTAAAATACACGCTCAGAGGGGGTGAATAAGGGAGAAAAGTTGAGCACACCAAGACAGGAAATAAGACATTAAGCATGCTGGCTTTCAGGAAGCTTTGAGCTCGCTCAGAATGAGCAAAAAGGGATTTAACTTCCAGAGTGACTGAAAAACTCAAAACGCCAACCTTGAGCACATTGCAGAGCATGTGGATAGATTTAACAAGCTCATCAAGAACTGGCAGACAGAAAAAACAATGGCTTCAATTTAAGATGGATGAAATGTTAAAATGGGCCGTGAGCTTCAGCGGCGGCTGTCGTCTGTAACTGACCCTGACACAACTCCAGCTAGTGAAGGCAAAACACATGCGAATGTGAGAATGAAAGTCATGAAGGATGCTGTGGCATTAAAGAAATATTATGGGTTAAACACAAAATGTACAATGGGGTCCAAAAAGTAAAGAATAAATTTGGAACTTTGGAACTTAAATGCAATTTAAAAATGATATACACTAACGCTCAAAAGTTTGGGATCAGTAAGACTTGTAATGTTTTTAAAAAAGTCTCTTATGCTCATCAAGGCTGCATGTATTTGATCAAATACACAGGGGAGGAAAAAAAAAAATAAAAATTTAATATTGCAAAATGTTATTACATTATAAAATAATGTTTTTTGTTTTAATATACTTTAAAATATAATTTATTAAAATTTATTAATAAATTAAATTTTAACTTACATTAATATAGAAAAACATTGTTTTACATCGTAATAATATTTCACAATATTACATTTTGTCTTCTGTATTTAAATACTGGACATAGCCTTGATGAGCATACAAAACGTCTTTAAAAATCATTAAACATCGTACTGATCCCAAACTTTTGAGCGGCAGTATAAATGTTTCAAAACACAATAAATATTTCAGATTCTGCATTATTTTTAGGTAACAAATTCATGTTATTTTTTCTATTTAACATTTTACTGATATGTTGATTATATAATTTGACAAGAATTAGAAAAATGCTAAATGCTCTCTAGACTTTTGGACCCCATTGTACAAACAAATCATTTTTTTTACTAAAGGGTAAGTGGTTTAACAAAAATACAAGCTTCAACTGCTTTTAAATGTCCCACATACCGCCACTGTAAGTACATTACAGTACATACAATTTATTTTTTTTTGCTGCCCATTCTTGAGAAGTTGTATTTAACCCATAATATTTCTTTGGAAATTCCTTTTAGTTTTTTTCAGATGAGTAAGTTATGAGTGAAAACATAGGCATGTATGAGTCAGGTATTAGAACGCTTAGCTAACAGTGTTAATGTGTGCGCCAGTAGGGGGCGCTCTCACCATGTGCTGGGTGCGTACGGCCTCCAAAGGATAGTCTCCCTTTGCGGTCTCTCCACTCAGCATGATGCAGTCGGCACCATCCAGAACGGCGTTGGCCACATCGCTGCCCTCAGCACGTGTAGGGCGAGGCTTCTTGATCATGCTCTCCAACATCTAGAAACATACAAGACTTGAGATACAGTGACCATTACAAGAAAACTGCTCCTTTACTTTCATTAGAGCTGTTAAACTGCAAGACCTTTTTAAATATTACTTTAAATATAAATGCAGGTTAGCTGACCTGTGTGGCACAGATGATTGGCTTTCCTGCTTTGTTGCAACGACCAATCATCATTTTCTGAGCCAGGAACACCTTTTCTGTGGGAATTTCAATACCCAGATCTCCACGGGCAACCATGATGCCATCACTAGCCTCCATGATCTCATCAAACCTGGCGAACGAAAGGAGATGCATTTAAATCATTTTTACACATCTAGTGCTGCATATTGAGTTTACCTGGAGAAACAGGTGTAACCCGCTCACCTGCGCACACCCTCGTGGTTTTCCAGCTTGCTGATGATCTTGATGTTCTTGCCCTTCTCTCCCAGCACCTTACGCACCTCGTGCACATCAGCTGCTTTGCGAATGAAAGAGGCAAAGATCATGTCGACTCCCATCTCCACGCCGAACTGCAGGTCCTTGATGTCTTTCTCCGACACGGCGGGCAGATCGACCGCGGCGCCCGGCAGATTGACGCCCTTCTTACTACCCAGACTTCCTCCGTTCTCAATTTCACACATCAGATAGTCAGAGCCTGGGAAAGAAATGGATATGATTCACAAAGCAGAAAAAGGTGATTCTACCCAAGCATCAAACTGATCACAGGGCTTCTGAAGGTAAATTTAATGACCAAGTAAAGAAAATTCAAGGAATAAATGGAAGGGCTCTGAAATATCTGTCACTGAATATTGTCGTTATTGCATCACGTCTCGAGACTCTTGCGTTCTTTGTGAATGGCCCCTTACAGATTACAATTTACAAGTAATCTACCCAGCTCTTTCTGTCACTCACCGATCTCCAGGACCTGAAGAGAAATGAGTCCATCATCAATATAGACCTTGCTGCCCACTTCAACCACCTTGGTGATGTTCTTGTAGTCCAGCCAGAGCGTGTCCTCATCACACTTTTCCATGTACGCATCGTCTAAGGTCACTTTGATCTTATTTCCCTTCTTCAGCTCGACCTCAGCCGTGCCGCTCTGAAACAAACAGATGGATAATTTTGCATTACACAGTGATCTTGCATCAGAGAATCAGTCTTTGAACTAAAATGAGTTCACTTACTCCTTTAATGAGTCCGGTACGGATTTCCGGTCCCTTGGTGTCCAGAGCGATGCCCACTGGCCTGTACTGGATGCTGCCCGGCTCGAAGCTGGTACAGGCTTCACGTACATTTTTAATGGTTTCACCGTGATACTGGAAAGACAGAAGAAATCAGAGATTAATAAAACAAGGAAACAATGAAATTTCTTAAATGTAGCTGATGTTAAGTGCACTTGACTGCACAGGTTACGTCATTCTTATTACCTCTGTGAACACACTCGATCACACGCAACTTAGCAACGGATAAGGTGTGTGTCTAGACTATCAAAACTGGGTTACTCTCTTACACACAACACTTGCATTTGTGCACAAATGAGTAGACACTTATGTCGTGGACTGTGTGATACGACAGGATACAAAGTCCATCTGCAAAGACTATGCGGTAGAAGTCTGCTGTAAGAAACCAGGTTATACGAGCACCTTTGATTCATGATGTTAACGCTGTCGAACAGCTGTAGTACTAATCACAATCCAGCTGCTTTCATTTCAGTAGGTCCTGTGCACTGACAGCTTGAACTCTACACACACTCAGGGTCATTCTGTTGGGCAACCAACAGGCCTGTGTTTGTTTAAGAGTGTGAAATGTTTGTGCTGTATGGGAGAATTTGTTTAACCAAAAGCCCTCGATCAGCACATCAGGGTAAGCTTTTAGGTATAAATTAATACAACTGATAAGAATAATTGTTAAATGTTGCCTTCCTTTTCTTAGTTTTCCTGTTTAACCTTTTATCCTCAGCTTTTGAAATGATGATTGGCATAATGGATGATTCTGCCCTAAATGAACCTTTCTGCTCCAAACATGTTGAGCTGCAAACAGGTCCGAACTAGACTGGATTGTTTCGGCTTGAGCAAATACAAAGAATGAATTCTATTCATGACACACTTTCAGAAATCTGAGCCCAATTTTCAAATTGCAGCTCATGAACTTTCAGAACTGCAAATGACGTTCACTGCGATTATGAAGCTTACATCATAGCCAGCAGCTCCTGTGTGAACTATTAGTGTGCAATAAAACCTCACCCTTTACAGTGTAGAGAAATGATAAACTCTCGCTGGGAAGGAACAGATAAACTATTTATAACAGCCTCATTGTAGATTAGGTTACACACACGCTCTGTCTCAGTGGCCTTTGACCTTGGCTGAATACTTTAACTAACTGTTCTTTCAGTTCACAAACCTGAAGCAGTGAGCTAGTTTGATTATTTTTTCTTTGTTTTGTTAGAGGATGACATGCATCCATCAACTAAAACATAATTAATGCTAGATAGATATGAATAGATGAGGACTAGATTTGGAAAAGAGAAAGACAATCACGAAAACGTGAAATGATACGTACCTCGTGTGAGCCGTGAGAGAAGTTCATGCGAGCGATGTTCATGCCAGACTTGATCATCTCCTTCAGCATATCCACAGAGCGAGAGGCCGGCCCTGTGGTCACACGACACAATATACTTCCGGTTACTAAGACTATTTGAAAAAAATGATGCATTTTCTCAACATCCTATATCTGTTTCACTACATGAAAACAATCCAATAAAGATACAGAACAAAGGCAAGGGGAGAGTTTGGGAAACCCGTCTCAGCTAAAACACAATAGCCCTCATCAGACAGGACCTGGAGTAATTAAACACTTAAATGGAATATAATTCACCAGAGAATTTGCTGAACTGTGATCACAGAAGCTAGCGCGTTATATTTCTGCTGTATGAGCTGATCCAGCTGTGTGTGTGTGTGTGTGTGCGTGTGTGTATACACGTCTGAGCACTGACCGATGGTGCAGATGATTCCAGTGTTGCGGGCGATGGTGGGCTCAGAGTCGATGTCTAGCAGACACATGTGCTCCAGGAAGGTGTCGGCCATAGCAGCGTTGAGCTGCTGCGTCTGGATAAAGGCAGAGCCCATGTCCTGAGCTTTAATGTGGGGCATCTTGGAAGAGACGGGTATTATCCTACAGAGAGAGAGAGAGAGAAATACCAATGTAATGACATCCACATGATCAACTGACCAATCAAGCATCTAACGTTTCTATGTGTTTCTTATAATGGACATAGAAACACAAAAGAGTTTGTAGAGATACTGTAAATGAAATTCCAGAACTTTTAAAGAATATTAGAGCACTACTTTTTTTGAAAAATCCAAAAAAAGATAAATAGATGTATTAGAAAGTATACTACACTTTTACTATAGTAAAATCATATTTGATTTTCTTAAGGGATTTGCATTTGTGTATACTTTCTTTTTTTGTTCTTTGTTTTGTTTTTATAACTGTACTGCCCTAATTGTTTAATGCTTTCTACTGTTTAGGGAAAAAAAAAAAAAAAGACATTTGCACAACTGCTCCAAAATCTGAAACGAATGATTCGCCATTTGCGTCCCAAAATTCTGAACTGAATCAAATGATTCGTGGACCACGCTTTGAAGTCCTGATCTAAAGCAAAAGATTCTTGAACCTGCTTAAGTGATTCTGAGTTTCTAAAAGTTCCATTTCGACAATCATTGCATGCTTTTTCAAATCATTACTAGTGATGTCAATTTGAAAATGAATGGCTCTTTTAATATGACCTGGCTTTTGCTAGTGAATCGATTGAAATGAATGACTGAAGTCATGAGTTTGAATCAATCGGAGCGGTTCCAGCTTAAATGACTCACTCAATTGATTTGGTTCATCTGTTCCTCTTTTTGCATCTTCAGCCATGTTTACACACCATTGTCAGTACTACTAATAGCTTAGCGTGCTAGTTTAATGACATTAACTGAAATAAGCAAAAAATGTAAGTTTTTTGAATTGTGTAAATTTTGTATTAAAAGGATGTGCTTATTTTAAAAATTAAACACTTATTTCATAGATATATTGTCTTTCAATAAGCCAAGCAAATTAAAAAAAAAAACAAGTCAAATTAAAGTACTTCAAGCACTTTAAGCACCTTGTATGAACCCTGAACAAATTGAACTCTTTCTAGAGTTCATCTTATGGGTAAACACAGCAGACTGCAGTGATTAACCCTGATTTAAACTCAACAGCATAAACAGTAACAGGACCTCTGCAGGGAACCTGAAGCACATAAAAGTCAAATGCATTTTACTGAGAATTTAGAGTCACATTAATTTTACTAAAGAGCTATACTCACGCCAGCTCCTCTGAACATGACGTGTGTATGTGTAGCAAAGGTGTGGCAAAAAGAATGTTTCCGTTCCATGTTATGTAACAGACTCCAGCACTCAGAAATATGAGATTAACAAGTTCATATAAAGCTTTCTTTCTCAATACTGACGAAATCTTAAGATTAAAGCAAAAAGGAAGTGCAGAATGTGAGCTTCACATTTGCAACATACGGGTACTGCGTTTTCGTGGTTTAAACTTTGGTTACAACTGGAAACCATAGGGTTTCAGGTTTGTTTATGTGAAAGTTGTTTTCTGAACGCACACGTGCATCAGAATCTGAAATCAAGTGACATTTCAAATGGACTCAATGGATCACAAATACAACCTTATACAAACAGACTAAGAATGTGACCATACAACGACATGTCTTTCTGGTAAGAGAAGTCATACGGCACAAATCAAACACACAAACAACCCTATGAGCTGGTCTTTGTGCGCTTGAGCTGACCTAGATTTTGTATCTTAAGGTGGCCGTTACTAAAGCTCAAATTAAAACATAGATAATCCACCTGATACAGACAGAAGTCAATGTGATATCCAGCCAATTACAGCTGGATATCACTATATATCATTATAACTTCTAAACCAAATCAGATGCATTCAACAATTCTTACAAATACTCAGCTAACTGCATTAAATATTCTCACTGGAAAGTGAAACCAGTCACATGACCACAGTATGGCAGCAGGATGGGTTTGGCGAGGATTTCACTGCATCTAGTAAAGCCACACCGCATCAATGCCACGGTAGGCTGTCGTACGTGAGGAGATTCACATCACCACTCACACACACACACACACACACACACACTCTTCCTCACGTAGTCATGTGATGACTAAGACGGGCAGAGTGGAAAATCCAGGCCCTCGTGCAGTGAGCCACACAGTCATAGTGAAAGGAGGGGCTATTCTGCTTCCCGATACTACTACAGGAAATGATGCAAAATGTGGTTTGTGTAAGTAATTAGATGGTATAGCCACTTTACATACATTACATACATGCAGTTGCTGCTATTGATTGCTTTCATGCTATGTGGTTCAATAGACAATGCTAACAAGGACACTGAAGGTCAACGTTAGCTTGGGAATGAACATCACATGAACGTCTTGTTATTATAGCAGTGTTTTATAACCACATTCCCTGCTTTATCTCCAAAATCCCAGCTTTGCAAACACAGGCTTGATCTCAGAGCCCAAAGAACAGGAAGAATTTCACTATCAAAACAAACTGCTGATCTGTGCAATAATATAGTTTACATACTTTGACGATGTAAATAATCAAACATCAAGCAATTTATATTTGATACAGTGTAGAATACATCATCATAGTATATATTTCTCTATGTGAGTATATCTGCATACATGCAGTAAAGTTAGATTTCAATCAGAGACCTCACTTATAGTTTGATGGATTCTACAGTTTAAGAAAAAGAAAACCAGGAAAAAAATAAAATAAAATTCACAAAACCACTCCGAAGTCCTGATCTGAATCAAATGATTCACGATACATGCTCCTAGCTTCCGATCTAAAGCAAAAGATTTGCAAATCCGCTCCGAAGTTCCGATCTAAATCAAATAATTCGCAATACGTGACTTGAGGTTACAGTCTAAATCAGTTGATTCACAGTACGCAAAGTTTCGATCGAAGTCAAATGATTCACGAACCCGCTCCGAAGTCCTGTTCTAAATCAACTGATTTGCGAACCCACTCCGAAGTTCGAATCTAAGTCGAATAAGTCACAAAGCATCATTTCAGATCAAGACTCGGAGCGCGATTGAGCATCATTCAATTTGCGGAATGATTCAAGAACTACCGATCTGAATCAAATGATTTGCGATACGCGACTTCAGATTCCGATCTAAATCAACTGATTCGTGAACCCGCTCTGAAGTCCTGATCTAAATCAAGCGATTCATGATATGCAATTTGAAGGCCCAATCTGAATCAAATAATTCATGACTTTGTGCATGTCAAATTTTACAGATGGTGCAAAGATCATAACATGATGTCACGCACACTGGCATTTTTTTTTTTTTAAATAAATAAATAAATAAATAAATAAAACTAAATTGATGCATATAATACATCCAAACTGTAAGATTATGTAATCTACTTCCCATTACCGCAACGCTGTAATCATCCAGATTTAAAGTTTGCATTCTTTTAATGCAGCTCAGAGAAAATGCTAATCGTCTATTGGTCGGCATTCACAAATTACAAAAAAAAAAAAATTCAACAGACTTTGAAACGCTTGCATTTCCGGTCTCCTGCATTAGTATGCACATGAATGGAAGTCAATGGAAAGAGAAGTGTTCTGTGATTGACCCTCAAGTGTTACAGCTGTGTCGGGTCATATCTGAAATCTTCTGTTCCTTTGACCTCTGTATCCGCCGCAGCACTGATGCTGTCTAACTTTAGAGTATCTATTAATCCACCACAATCCTGCATCTAAACACACACACAGAGTCGATCACAATCATCTGAATGAGTTAACACAAATAATACACACCTACAAGAACTGGGTGGTTTAGTAACTATAAGTGTCCTCTGGGCCTAACAAAACCTCACTCATCAGAAACAGCAGTCCTAAACCCACCTGTAGGCCCTTCGGCTCTGGGAAATAAGGCATTGTGTGTTTGTCAGAGCTCTGCAAAAGAGTGCCAGCGTGCTTGACCTTCTCTCCCCAGTCGCAGCGCTGCAGACACGGACTCCAGCCAGAATGAAGCAGCATGCATCGTGCTGCCGAGGAGTTTGAGCACTAAATCCTCTTCCCTTCAGAGAGGATAAAACACGCAAGCCACACGCACACTTACTGTCCTGCACGAGCAGGACTCTAATAAGACTCCAGGCCAACATGTGTCTCTAAACAAGCTGGTTTAGATGTGAACCAACCATTACAGGCCCACCTTGTTTACTGTAGATCACATTACAGTGCTGGGCTAAAATAGGAACGGGATGCCATAAGGAGCACTGGGCTAGCTGGGATTGTACCAGTATGAAACCCAACAGGCTCGCAGTAGAATACAACTCAGCAGGACTCATATCTACCGCATTAAAGCCGAACGGGTGTTTTACTGCAGCAAAAGAGCGACTAAGGTGAGTCTATTCTCTATGATTCAGAATAATGACTAATAACTGAGCGCTGGGACGTCCCTGGTGAGGTCTATGAAAGGCCGGTTTGTGTCACTGCAGAGCTGTGGGTGTCTGTTTTACCGTTGGTCTCTTCTGTTAGTTTAGTGGAAGCTTTTGACATTCTGGTGTAACTCAACAGGATGTCACAGAAAATATTCCCATATTGCATCGACACACTCACTGCAGAGCTAAAAACTGCTTCCCCGAAAGAGTGTGACAGTTTAAGTCAATGTTGAAACGTCTACAGTGCCAACAGTGTTTATAATAAAGCTAATTTGCTGTCTGTTAATGCACACTTGAATTCAAGCTATGCATATACAGCACAAATCAGAATTTATGCATGTGCTCCATTTCAATTCAAAGGATGTTTGAAATTGCAATGACAGGATTTACTGAATTGCATTTAATGAAGTACTCTTACTGAAATATACAGTATAAATGCACATTTCTGTCAGTTCACAATTACTCTTTCTGGGAATAGCCCATATGATATACTGTAATTTATGGATAAAATAAAATGTATGTTTATTACGTTCCATTTTAATACTAGCTTCTTAAAGACACACTCCAATTGCAACTTAGCTTACTACCCCAATTGAAATTCAGGAATCGAACTGTGCCAAATTTACACTGCAAAGCGCTTCTGACCTGGTAATTATATGCAGACTATTTAATGCTGCTCAGAGTTGGCATACATGCATTGGACAACAATTTCAACATACGTGATCACAAAACCAGTCATAAGTAGCACGGGCATATTTGTAGCAATAGCCAAACATACATTGCATGCGTCAAAATTATCGATTTTTCTTTTATGCCAAAAATCCTTTGGATATTAAGTAAAGAAAAGGAAAGGACGTGACATGTGGCCAAGCATGGTGACCCATACTCGGAATTTGTGCTCTGCATTTAACCCATCCAAGGTTGAACACACACACGGAACAGTGGGCAGCCATATTGCTATGACTCACCTCAGTCGTGGTATTGAGGGTGGAAAGAGCACTGGTTATTCACTCTCCCCACCTTCAATCCCTGCTGGACCTAGGACTCAAACCCGCAACCTTTCGGTTACAAGCTCAACTTCTTAATATTTAGATTTTTATTGCACCCTCACATGCTAGATTTTCAAATAGTTCTCTCTTTCAAATAATCTCAGCCAAATAGTGTCCTTACTAACAATCACACATCAATGTGAAGCTTATTTATTCAGCTTTCGGATGATGTATAAATCTCAATTTAAAAAAAAAAATTACCATTATGACTGGTCACATACTATGGAAGCTTGTTCCATAAAGGAACAGAAAAAACAAATCGCAACTTTCTCACAATTTAGCCTTTTTTCTTGCATTTTTTAGTTTCTATCTCACAAATCGCAATATATAAAGTCACAACTACCTGCAAACACCTTTTTTATTTTGTTAAAGAAACAACAGAATTGCGAGATGTAAGCTCAGACACAATTTAGTCTGGCTTTATGCTGCATTATGTCTGGACCGTGAGCAGGCACAGAGCAACTTTAACTCAAGCTCTCAATTTATTTCTGAATGAAGGCCAACAAACACAATGCAGTTGACATGAATCAACCTACAACAATAAGACCTAGAGCCAGACCTGAAATCTGACAAGGTAAAAAGTGTCAAGGTATGTGATTGCAAGACAAACACATTAAACTGTCCAATTCCTCCCTCGCAGAAACATGATGCAGCATCATAATTAGCACCCATCAATGAAGCGTGCGCCCACACGACGAGAGCCAGAGACTGCGCTTCAGATGCCCGCAGGGGAGCGATTTCAAGCCAGTGCCATTCATTCATTCATTACTGCACTAATAAAGAGTAATAACTTAATGCAAATGCACACCTTGATAATGAATATGAATATCAAGATGTTCAGAACGTTTTTAAAACCTCTCTGAAGATCAAATACCACCCTTTTCATCATCATCTTTCACACAGGTGGTTTGGGGCTAGTCCCGCTGGGGGAAAATGTGGCGGATGCGCTGCGGGTCACGTCCCGCCTCTGCGTCACATTCTCCGCCAGCGCAGACTCCTGCGCGATGGCGCGCACGTAAGCCTCTAATTCGAACGAATTCAAAATGAATGACGGTTATTGATCAACTGTCAACATTAAAATGACAAACGTTGATGAATGTCAAGAGGACGTTAGTCAGCATAAAACAGTACAAAATGCAGTGAAATCTACGATTTAACACGCTCAAGGTGGTGGAAACGAAGTGAAAACGAATATTCGTGCAATTAAATACAAAAATAGGAAAAAAAACTCAGCTGGATGAGTAAACACCAACTGAAAAAGACCAAATCCTGCGCTATTTGATGAGAGCAGCTGCGCTGACGGACGGAAACCTAAGCTAAAACTGTACACAATATCGTTGCTATTGAAAAACATCACTGTATGACTATTACGATGTTGATTTTTGTTGGTGCTGCCGCAGTGAAGATACTTACCTGCGTTTGCTGAAAGTCGGCCGAGACTGATGCGCTCCGGATCTCGAGCTCAAGGTGATCCGCCAAACCTACCGGGAACTACTTCCGTCAAAGGCACACGCGGATTGATACTAATGACGTCAAACTATAAAAAAAATGTCATATTTCTGTTTTTATCAGCGATGTTTGATTATAACATTGCAGAGAAAATCTCTAAACGTTTCTTGACGTTTCGTCAATGAAAGAGCAGTCCACAAAGCTCTAAAGTCTTGATAAACACAGTTAAGCTTCCTGATGGGGGGATTATGAAACGCGAAATGAGGGAAGTGGAATGATCCAATCAGAGCGCGAGACACGGCACGGTGCCTGAGCACGAGGAGATCACGTGATAGGAGGATGCTGTACTGCTGTTAAACTATAAAATGAATGATAAAGTGCTTGTTGATAATATAAAGTACGTGTTTAAATAACGCAGTGGACGTATTGTCCATATAAATCTATTCGTTTGTATGTATATAGAGTACATACAGCAAAATGAATGTACTTCCGCGTTAATCCATCCTAATGGTTGAGACTCGCGCATACGCACGTAGCATCAGCGTTCATCTTTAACTCTTTAAAGAACAAACTATGAAGAGGTTTTACCCTTATATGTCGCGTATATAGGACACTAAACAAACTATCATCGCTAAATGAACATGCATGTGTTTATATCACAAATACCACTTGCTCATCAACGACTACCATGGTAGTACTATGCTTTTTTGTACATATACCACGTACAAAAGGTAAAACCTTGTTATTTTAGACATGCCACTGTAGTTAAATGTTTATTGAACGTGCACCATGGTAGCACTATGCATTTGACTGGTGCATTTTGGAAAAACGTTTTCTTAGCTAAATACCATGACTCATAAATAAGGTAGTCATGCAAAGCTGTCAGGTTCTATGAGTCATGCATTAGCATGTGACACCATCATTGTACCATGATACTGGCACTGGCTAGTGACATACAGTTGTGTAATTTACAATTGGAATGTAAATGTGAAGGGATGATTTACATAAATAAGAGTATGCTCGTGTCTTGGAGACTGTCATACAGCAGTTCTTGCATTTAAAGGCCTCTGATCAATCGTTAATTAATAGCGCCCTCTAGTGTGCATATGCGGTCACCAATGGCAGTGAAAACATTTTTCTGTTTCTCTCTATTTTAGCTCAGAAAAGCACAAAGTCTGGGCAGGAATAGGCAATGCAAGATAATGGCAGTCTGTTATATGACAGATCAGCACCAAGGTGAGTTTAAGGACAATTAAAGATTCAAATGCACTCTTTTCATTGCACAGATTTCAAATTGGCACTATTTAATTTCTATACTTACAATAGCCAGATACAAGACGAGCATAATGAGTGAAAAATATTACACATACAAATATCTGAATGTGCACAAATCCATATGTATTGGCCTTCAGTGTCGGGGAGTAACTAGTTAAATGTGCAATGTACAAAGTAAATGTAATTTGTTACAGTTACTGAGAAAAAATGTGTAATTAAATTACAGTTACTTTTGAAAAATGCCAGTGATTACAAGAGGGACTGCATCTGAATTTTTTCACACACCCACCCCCATGTACAGATTTAATTGACTTCTTTTAAATTGCATTGACTGCTCTAAAATGAGACACCAATGTTTCGGGAGTTTAGGACACAGAATAGGACACATGCTTATTCGATAATTGTTTTATTTTTCTATTTGCGTTTATGCATAAACTTTATTTTTTAAGATTGTTTTTTCCAAGGCATTGTTAGATGCTAGTGTTTTCTGTCATAACTATGCAAACATTTGATTTAAAGCCCAGTATCATAGCTATTAAACTATTTCTTGTTATGATGTTATTTATGTTATGATCTTGTTATGACATATAGCACAACTGTTTCCCCTCTCGAGGTCCTTTGCTGCTCCCCTCTCTCCTCCCAGCTATTTCCTGTCATCTCTCTACTGTCCTATCACAATAAAAGGCATAAAAAGCCCAAAAATATAAGTAAAAAAGTCTGAATTTGTGGTGGCTGTGCTTTAAATTAAACGATTACACAGCTCAGACTCATTCGGGGCAACTTAAGACAGTGCTATATGCTTGATAATTGTTCTTGGCGGAAGCTTTGTGTTTGGTTTGTTAATAAAATATTAAAGCTTAATTCAATATTATGTGTACAATATCTTAATTCTGTCATCCTGGTATCGTGGACTTGCTCTATTGTTTCATACAAAGCAGCTGCTGCCATTTTTTATTATTATTTTTTTTTTGTACACTGTAATGGATTATAAGATAACTAACAAACTAGTACTGCTACTTAATTATTTATGTGGTGAAATGTTGTGTAAGAAAACTGGTTATGACTGCACCGTATCCCTAAAATACGGTGAACTTGCCGTTTGCTAGCAACTGATTTCTTCATGGAAGCTTTGTGTTCAAATATTTCAATTTAGATCAGTGTTTTGTGTCTAATAATTTTGACACGAAACATCTAAATAATCTATGAAGCAGCTGTGTAATAAGTGAGACAATGTACATTCAGCCAGTTGTTATCGCAAAATAAAGATGTATATTATCCCTTACTTATTATAATCTTAATTCAAGTGATGAAGGATTTTGAAAGTCTGACAGTAATCAGTGTTGAGTGCTTCTGTAAGGTTCACTCTGCCTGGTTTAAATGTTTCAAAATCATTAACAGTTGAAAATATTAGAAAATTAGAAAAGTAATCAAAAAGTAATTAAAAGTAATAAGTTACATTACTTTAATAGAAAGTTACACTACTTATTACATTTTAAATCAAGTAACTTGTAATCTGTAACCTATTACATTTCCAAAGTAACCTTACCCAACACTGTTGGCCTTTCATCCTGTGATTGATTCTCAGAACTCATAATAACCTCTGCATTTAATTGCAAACTAAATAAACTCTGCAAACTAATTAAACATCCACTTATAATAGGAGATTTATGGAGCATCTGCTGTATGCTTGACTGCCATTGTAGGTGCGTAACACATTTTTTGCAGTCTACACACTAAATTATTTTTGTGGTAATTTACAGCAGGAACAGATGCTTAGATTTGGATGACAATAAAGTAGCATACATGCTATTTAAACTGTCCAGTCACTGTATTTCTCCACCTGGTGGTCACAGATGGGAGTGTTTCATCTCAGAGACATTTCGTCTGTGAGATTTTTGTCCATTTTCAGGCCTCTGCAGATAAAATGCACCACTTTTAACCTCCACAGCATTGATGCTCAGACTAAAATAAAAAGTTTATAGGAAACTTTGGCCATATTTGAGGACTAGTAGGTTTAATATGGATTGAACCTGATTGTATTAAACAGGATGAGGATGCATCATTTTAATATGTGCACCATTTCTTGTTCTGGACAAGTTTTGGTTATTGTTTGATGCTGTCATACTGCATGACCATCTGTACGTCTGTGTCCAGGTGAAGCTGTCTGGACTCACCTGCTCTCCACGACGGCCCCGCCGCTGCTGCTGCTCCCGCTGCCCATGCTGACCACTGCTCACCTGACGGCCGCTCGCTCACTGAACGCTGCTCACCTGCTGTGCGTCCTTGTGCCTCTCGCCCAAACCCATCTGCCAATCCACGCAAACTTCGACCTGTAAGCCGTCACTGCTGTCTGCAGATGGGAGTTGTCAAATCCCATCATAAATCCCATTGATGCACTCTGGATTGGCTGTCAGTTGCAACAATGTTCTGGAGAGTGTCTCAAACTGTGCTCAGGTTTGCAATGACAACAAAATCAGACATCTTAATATGATCCACATTAACTTTAACGCTCTATATTCTATACTGGCTCATTAGGGCCTGCTTTTATTATTCAAAGGAATTTTTAGAACAACAAAGTCGATGCCTTATTAAGGAAGTTTTCTCCTTTATGAGGAATAAAAACACACATATACGTAGAATTTACCAACAGATGCACATGATGTTTCTCTTAGCAATGTTATTTTTATTTAAAGTTTTTGTAATTTTCTTGAAATTGAGTTTTTTTTTAATTATTATTATTTTTTTTTTTAGAAAATATGTATATATTATTTATTATTTGTGATGTAGCAATAGCCAAAAATATGGGTCAAAATTATCGATTTTTCTTTTATGCCAAAAATCATTAGGAAGTTATTAAGTATATTAAGTATATCAGAGCTTAATTTTTGATTAGTAATATGCATTGCATATGCATTGAACTTCATTTGGACAATTTTAAAGGCGATTTTCTCAATATTTGAATTTTTTTGCACCCTCAGATTCTAGATTTTCAAATAGTTGTATCTCAGTTTAAAAAAAAATTGACCCTTATGATTGGTTTTGTGGTCCAGGGTCACAGATTTTAATTTTTGAGATTATTTATCAGTTTAATTATTATTATTTCAGTGAATTATTATTAGTTATTTTAGTACATCAAGTTAATCAAAATGAAAACAAGAGCTGCTTGATGTACTTGATGTACTAAAATAATGATTAAAAAAAATTATTAATTATTTATTATTATTATACAAAATAATAATTGCAGCTGGCTGAATATAAATATAAATAAATGTGTTTTATTTTAGTTATTTCTGTGTTATTTTATTATTATTTATCTACAACTATATTATTTATTAAAATTTTATTCTTTATTTTTTATGTTCAGTTCTTTTTCATTTTAATTTAAGTTATAATAATTTTATGTGCTATTTTAAAATTTTTTATTTCAGATTTGGTTTTAGTCATTTAAGTACTTATTAGTGCTTATTATTTACTTATTTAGTACTTATTATTTATTTTAGCTAGTTGCTAAAGCAACATTTCTCATTTTTGTCTTTTAAAAATTAAATTCTTAAGTTTGAGTTTTTCATCTAATATTTGTCCTTTATTTCAGCTTTATTTTTAAAAATGATTTTTAATAATTCTAGTGTTAATACACAGTACAGCTGCAAAACAGTCGCAATTAATTGATTCAAATTAAAAAATGTATATATAAATACACACACAGACACATGTATATATTAAGGAAAAATATTTATATTTATATATAATATAAATGATATACAAGTGTTTACATGCAAATACATACAATACAAATATTTAAACATATAACACATAGTATGCAAACATAAACTTATATTTTTGAATTGATTAATCGTTTTACAGCTCTACATTAAAGCAATTTGTGACACTAAATTACATCTAAAACACACTGGACAAGATGTATTCTACTAAACGTGCATTAATTTTAGAGCAGTTCTGTTTTAGTCGTTGCTTCTAAAATAGGCATTTGCTATTTTAAGTGTTTATGAATAATTAATCCAAGTGTCTTTTTTACAGGATGGCAGGATATGAGACAGCGCTGTGTCTCTCTCAGAGACGTGAGTCACACAGCCGAGGACGAGCTGGATAATGGCTTATCTCTCTCTTTCTCTCTCTCTCGCTCGCTCTGGAGGTCATCGTGTACAGCGAGGCTCTTAACGAGGTAAGCAGGGTAAACTCTGATTAGTACGGTAACGGCTGAGGCCGTCACACCGCAAACTACAGCTGATATACAGACCACAACGGCATACGCATACACAAATGTCTTCAATACACAATGATAAAAATAGACTCGGCTGATAAAAATAGCACACTGCCATTGGCTAACGCAGCATCACGACGCAGATGTTGCTTTATTCTCTTCATCTCACTCTTTCTGCCTCCCTCAATGGTAGCTTTCAAATTCAAGTCAGCATTTGGGATGATTTCCTTACTAATTTGGCAGCGCGTCAAAAACACAAGATGCCAGCAATGCCATAAAAGATTAAGAAGACTTTAAGAATATACTGTTGCTTTTGAATATGGTGGGTTTGGTCTTTTTTTCTGACAATCCAAGCAAATGCATTGCCCCTCTCTCTCTCCCTCTCTCTCTCCTGTCAGCTGTAGGTCACATGACTCACTCTGCTGGCTCTCACTGAGCATGCTCAGTTCACTGTGTTGTCAGGCAAAAAAGAAGACAGCACTGGAATAGACGAGATCTGCAACAGATAAACACACAGACACAGAGAGAGCAGGAGATGGAGCGTTAGTATGGATGAACGCTGTTAGTGTACAGTGATTCTGCCTTATCGGATGGTTTGTGCATGCTCTGTTTCTTATGTGTTGTGTTGTTCATCCGCTGTCTGTCGTGTCGGAGGAGAAGCAGCCGTCTGGCGGTCGCTCCATCCTCGCTGAAGGTGAGCTAGATGTTGGGGGAGGGGGTGTTGTGGATGCTGGTCGTCTGTGTTTTTCGGGATGCATCGGTATGTGGCGGCTCCAGCGGGGCATTATGGGTGTGGAGGGGGGTGTTCGAGGGACACACGGGGGATTCGAGCAGATGGTTGCTGTCGAATGTGATCATTAGACTGATATAGTGGCCGTAAATCATTCCGTGCATACAATTGCATGATTAACAGGAGTGTTATTCTGTTTTTATTAGAGAATATTGTGTGCATCTTATTTGTTGTCATTAAATTTGGTCTCTAGATATTAGTATTTTAGTTTTTGCATCAAACTGTTGACTCATTTCATGCAGGTTTGATATAAAAGACATGAATGCATCCATTAGAGTGATGACATTCATAAAGACGTGCATCGTACAACAATATAAAGACATAGATGGTGTTGAAGGATGGAGAGAAACTGTGACTCCTCATAGAAACAACATGGCTGTTTTTCAGAGAAAAAAATGAAAAGAGGAAAGCTGATGGATTTAGACTTGATGTAAAAATCTGAATTCGGCTTGTGTTTGTGTTTAAATGTCACTGCTGTTTTACTTTTTGTCTTACAGTTTTCATCCAAGCGGTACATTTATTTGATTATTCTATTATTTTTCTATTCTTTTGTCTTTTTATAAAAAAAAAGTCCCTCTAACACTAGAGTTCCCTATTCTGTTTCTATTCTATCTACTTGTTTTTTTAAGTCTTATTATTATTAACTGAGACTAATTATTGCTCTTTTGTTGATTTTGATTTCTTCTATTTTTCTCATTTGTAAATTGTTTTGGATAAAAGCATCTGCTATATGATTAAATGTAATGTAGTGTAAAATTATATTTCTGCTTTCAAATGAAATTTGAAATTAGTTATTATTCAGGACAAAGAAAAGAATATGTGGATGTGTGTCATGATTTTTCATGACGATTAAACTGATTTTTCCTCCAAACATTTTTAAAATATTGTAATGCATTTAAAAAAAAATAATAATTTTGAGTTTTATTTGTAATTTGCAAGCAAGTTATTTATATAGTAAATTTCATACATTCAATAGTAATTCAAAGTGATTTTAAAAAAAGAATTTAAAGTAATCATAAAAGAATCACAATAGATGTATAAAAAAAATAAAAGTACCAATAAAAGCTAAGAATAAACTGTCTTTATTTTTAATTGTAATTTAATCTAATTACTATAATACAATATTTTTAATCCATTAAAGTAATATGCATAAAAATACATTAAATACAAGTGTAAAAAATAATATGACAATGCAAAAAAAGTAAATCTTACAATGAAAAAAAGATGTAGAAACAGTTTTCACTTAGAAATTGCTAGTAAAAAACACATTGAATTAAATATGAAAATTTGAAATAAAAAGACTAAAATATTTTCTTGTAAAACATGCTTCAGTAATCTTTTTTATTACAACTTCAATCATTTTTCGTCCTTAGATTCTCAGTGTAATGTATTAAAGTAAAAATACAATTTAAAAATTAATTAAAAAATTATTTCACAATGCCAAAAATTGCAATAGTCCTAAAAATTATATTTTAAAACAATATAGTTCATTTGCAAATACAGAGCTTCAAAAATCATGTTTTTTTTTTTCATTGTGCATTCCAATTAAATAAACTGCAGTTGGGTTATTTTGATTTAAGTGAACTGTAAAAAAGAACAAAATTAAAACATTTTAAAAAAATCTGTTTTTGCAAATAAACTCTTCATATGTTTTTCCATCATTATCTTTTGAATTTGGGGAGGATTATAAGCCGTGCATATTCTTGGCAGGTTTTGTGACGTCTGTGTGGTGTTTTTGTCAGTTTTTATCAGATATGACTTATGCACAGGACTACTTGGAAAATTGCTTCTATAAATTTGTGCCCACACACACACACACACACACACACACGCACACACGCACACGCGCGAAACAGTGACACAGACAGAAGGGGTTGTTGCTAGGATACACAGTGGCGAGATGGAGGAGAAAGAACAGAACGTTATTTTAAACGGCTGCGCTGAGGTGAAACCAGAGAGAGAAAGACGGCTGTGTTTCTGTAGGTCTGCAGGAGAGGACGGCTGTCATTTACAGTCTCACAAATATGACACTGGAATTTTTCATGTGAGGAAAATGTCAACGATGTTTGACTGTGCAAAGGTCACGACGCGAGAGTGATGCTTTGTGATTGCAAAAGAGTTCTGGGCGATTTGTTGTGCATTGCTGTGCGGTTGCTAGGGTGTTCAGAATGGTTGCTAGGGCTATTTCTATGAGGTTTGCTATTGTTTTAAGTAAAAGGAGTCCCTCCTCAAGTGTTCAATGCACTGTCATTCCAGATGTTTTCTTTTGAATTTTATTTGTAATTTTTATTATTTTTAAATGTAGTTCTCATTAGATTCTCACTACAGTATATTTTAATGCATTAAATGTAAGATACATTTAAAAAGCAGTTAAATAGCAATAAAAAAAAAATACCACAATGCAAAAAAACCATAATGGTCTTAAAAATTCAAAAAAATTTAATGCATTTTACATATATATATATATATGTGTGTGTGTGTGTGTGTAAACAATGAAACAATTTGATGTAGAAACAGTTTTTACTTGCAAATTTCTAGTAAATTTTGCAATTAATTGCAAAGAAATGGCAAATAACACATCAAATTAAAAAACGCGTTTTTGAAGTAGAAAGACTAAAATAGTATTTTCTTATACAGTGTACTCCAATAAACTTTGTTTTATTTACAATATTGAAAAATATATTTAACAGTAATTTTTTGGAGTGAATTGTGAGATTCTGACCAAAAACAATGTATTTGCTGTTTTTCTTTACAAGTTTGTTTACTATTTGTTTACAAGTTTAATCCATTTTCCACAATGAAAAAAAAATCTTAATGGTCCGAAAAATTCTAATAATTGTAATGATGAAATAAATCTGAAATAAAATAAAATATACTACATGGACAAAACCTAAAAATGTAAATGAATATGAGAAATGTTACATTGGGAAATAAAACTAAAAATGAAAAATCCAGAATAAAATGCATGTGTAACTAAAACTATTAAAATACTTATAATTCATTGAAATAAAGCTGAAATAAAATAAAATATACTACATGGACAAAACCTAAAACTGTAAATAAAAATTAGAAGTGTTACACTGGGAAAATGAAAATATGAAATAAAATGAAATAAAAAAATAAAAAAAATAATTACAAAGAAATGTCACATCAAATATCAAATATCACATCAAACGTAATTTTTAAGTAGAAAGACAAAAATATATTTTCTTGTAATATGTACTCCAATAATCTTTGTTTTATTTGCAACATTGAAAAATACGTTTTATAGTAATTTTATAACAGTTTTTTCATGCTTCGGTGTTCATATGTGTGATATGTTATTTATTTTTTTTACTATTACAGATATTATGTAATCTTTATGATTGCAGATATTACAGATATTGTGATGCATAAATCTGCAGATGCAGAGTAATTTATCATTTCTCTCTATTATTGAGTTAAATGTAGAGCTGTCTGTGGTTGATAAATGATTTATCTAATATTCTGTTCATTTTTCCCCAGGAAGCACAGAGCTCATCTTACTGAAGTCGTCTCCTGTTGTCCAGAGTGCCTGTTGTTTTGCAGTTTGAGCTGAAATGGATCAGAGAAGCTTCATACTGTCAGAAACACGTCTGTGAACACCGGAGCCAATGGTGAGCGTTCACACTTCATTACACACAAACACCATTAGACATGGCTTGTGTTTACCTGCGGGTCTCTGAACACAAACACAGCGTTGATGTTGGACACTGGCTGAGGAATGACAGATGTGAGATGACACGTGACTCTTTATTTGACCTTTCGCTAGGCTCCACCCCCTTCGTTTATTGTTGCTCGCTCAGAACATCCCAGAGGAGTCAACTGGAAATTTGATTGGATGAAAAAAATGATTGGATGTTACTCTAACTGTGTGTGAGCTGGAATGGATTTTGTGTGACAAAAAAAAAAAAAAAGATATATATATATATATATAAATGTATTTATTTGCCTTTTTTCTTTCAAGAACCCCAACTTTAATTTGTATAATATATTAATATATATAATACCCTAATCCTGGACCACAAAACCAGTCATAAGGGTCAATTTTTTGAAATTGAAATTGATACATCATCTAAAAGCTGAATAAGTTTTCCATTTATGTATTGTTAGGATAGGACAATATTTGGGTGAGATACAACTATTTGAAAATCTGGAATCTGAGGGTGCAAAAAAATCAAAATATTGAGAAAATCATCTTTAAAGTTGTCCAAATGAAGTTTTTAGCAATGCATATTACTAATCAGAAATTAAGTTTTGATTTATTTACAGTAGGAAATTTACAAAATATCTTCATGGAACATGATCTTTACTTAATATCCTAATGATTTTTGGCATAAAAGAAAAATTTATAATTTTGACCCATGCAATGTATTTTTTTGGCTATTGCTACAAATATACCTGTGCTACTTAAGACTGATTTTGTGGTCCAGGGTCACAAATAATAAATAAATACATATTTAAAAAAAAAAAAAAGACCAAAAACACAGGAAAATTACAAAAACTTCAACTAAAAATGAAAAAAGAAAAATATATAAAAATAAACTTCAAAGTATTAATTCAAAGTAGTAATAAAAACTATAATGATAAGACAACAATGCTACGTAATCATTCAGTATGTGCATCTGTTGGTAAACGCTACTTATATGCGCACTTTTATTCCTCATAAAGAATACAACTTTCTTATAATATACTGTATTTTTGATTTTTTTGATTTTCTTCTGATGATGTACTTGAATTTATTTTATTTTTTACAATTTTTATTTATTTATTTATTTTATTATTTTATTTTTTTTGATTTATACTTTTGTATTGTATTGTCACCTCTACTCTAAACACTAAAATACTAACCAAAATCTTAGATTTAATTTGAACATTAAAAAATGTTGCATTATTGGAAAAGAAAGCCAGTATTTATATGAATCTTCTGTTTTAGAGTTGTTTTATTGAATTGGTGGGATTCTGATCTCAGACTGTCAGTTGTTTATTGAATACAAAACAGTTAATTATCAATGTCTTAAATGGGTAAAATTCCCAAAATAATGATCTATTAAAGTGATTATCACTGTGTTGTCAGTGAAAAATCCAGAATAAAAGTGCATGTTTAACTAAAAGCAATAGCTATTTAAATAGTTTTTATTAATTGAAATAAAGCTGAAATAAAATAAAATATACTACATGGAAAAACTTAAAAATGTACATGAAAATTAGAAATGTTACCTTGGGAAATAAAACAAAAAATAATAATAAAAAAAAAAAGCAAATAAAAATTACAAAAGCACATATGAATAAAAAATTGAACTGCAACTAAACTAAAAAAAATAAATAAAAAAAAGACAATATAAAAATAAAAGCTAATTCAAAATATTAATAAATGCTATAATAATATATAAATGCTACTAAAATATCATTGTGTTTTATTCAGGATATTAAAGGCCAGTGCTGGACGGATGAAGAATCGGATGGAGAGAATGAATCGGAGCAGTTCCTGTACGGGATTCAGGTAAAACACTTCAGTCGTCTTTGTTGTAATGATATATGACAGGTGTAATCTGCCTTTAGCCATTTTGTAAGTCATTTTAACGTCAGTAATGTTGCTATTACGAAGCAGCGAAATTGTGTTAATATTGTAGTAGCAAATTAAACTTTTTCATGAAAAAGTGTCTTTAATGAAATCATTTTTGTACAGTCTCTCGTAGGAAATATTTCCCTTTGGGTTTAAATCTCAATGAAAGTACAGTAAACAAGCCGTTTAATAATGTGTAATACCGCTGTCCACCTGTAGGGGAGCTGTGCAGCCGACCTCTACCGTCACCCACAGCTGGACGCCGATATCGAGGCTGTAAAAGACATTTACACAGACAGCGCTGTGTCCGTCAGGTGAGAATGAGCCTCGCTCCACATCTGATTCACATTTGTGCGTTCACACCCGATTCACTTTCATTCTGAGTGTTTCGCTCTTTCTTACAGAGAGTATGGCACCATCGATGACGTCGACATCGATCTGCAAATCAACATCAGCTTCTTGGATGTAAGAACACGAAGTTACTATACAAACTACTTGACTTTATAAACAAATCTTAAAATGGGAATCAGAAGATTTGTGTGTTTGTAGGAGGAGGTGGCGACCGCATGGAAGGTGATCCGAACGGAGCCCATCGTATTACGTCTGCGTTTCTCTCTTTCGCAGTACCTGGATGGACCAGGTGAGAAATGCCTGCATTTCTGTGCATGTGTGTTTGCAGGCTTTGTATTTACTTTACAGTACTTTCATTTATTCCTACAGAACCGTCTGTGGAGGTGTTTCAGCCGTCCAATAAAGAAGGCTTCAGTTTGGGTCTTCAACTAAAGAAGTAAGTCCACATACAGGCAATCATATTGAATTGAAAGAATTATTTGCTTATTTTTATTGCTCCTTATGGAATCATTCTAATTGATTTATTCAACTAGGAAAGTGACAGCAAACTGATTTAAAACGTGACAATAAATTTCTATTTCAAATAAACGCTGTTCTTTTGACATTTTTATTCATCAAATAATTGTTCAAAATAAAACATATCACAGTTTCCACAAACATATTGTGCGAAACAACTGTTTTCAACATTGATAATAATCATAAATGCAGCAAATCATCATATTAGAATGATTTCTGAAGGATCATGTGACACTGAAGACTGGCGTAATGATGCTGAAAATTCAGCTGCGCATCACAGAAATAAATTACATTTTAACAGATATTTACAATAAAAGCAGTTATTTCAAATTGTAATAATATTTCACATTTTTTCTGCATTTTTGATTAATTAAGCTCTAAAAAACATTTTGACTCCAATATGATTTTTGTTATTTATTTTACTGCACCAAACTGTTGGAAAACTACTCAAGTTACTCAGATTGATACTTTGTAACTCAAGGATGCATTAAATTGATCAAAAGTGTCAGTAAAGACATTTATAATGTTACAAAAGATTTCTGTTTCAAATAAATGCTGTTCTTTTGAACTTTCTATTCATCAAAGAATCTTGAAAATTTAAATGTATCACAGTTTCCACAAAAATATTCCCTTTCAACATTGCTAATAATCAGAAATGTTTCTTGAGCCGCAAATCAGCATATTAGAATGATTTCTGAAGGATCATGTGACACTGAAGACTGGAGCAATGATGCTGTAAATTCAGCTTTGATCTCAGAAATAAATTACATTTTAACAGATATTCACATAGAAAACAGCTTTTTTAAATTGTAAAAATATTTCACATTTTTACTGCATTTTACTGTATTTTCATCATCTAGAATTTAACATAAAATAAAGAATCTTTTTCACTCATTACTGCAGCGACTTCTGATGAATTGATTAAACATAAATTGTAACGAAAGAGTGTCAAAACGAAGGCTGATGCTTGTTTTGTTGTTTCAAGGATCCTCAGTACATTCACGTCGCAGCAGTGGAAGCACCTGAGTAATGAGTTCCTCAAAGCCCAGCAGGAGAAACGACACAGCTGGTTCAAAGCTGGAGGAACCATCAAGAAATTTCGTGCAGGATTGAGCATCTTCTCCCCGATTCCCAAGTACGTCCTCATCATCTGATGTGAAAACATGTCATACACGCTAACAGTCTGAAACAACAGATTGTGGATGCTGCAGCTGAAGTAGGGCTCAACAGTGATTGGCTGGAAGTGAGTCACAGTATATAATTAGTGTAAAAGTTCCTCACCTGGAATTCTTCAAATAAACATGATTTGTTTTGAAATGACTTATGTCACACATATAAGCATATATATTTACGTTTACACTCATGCATTTGGCAAACATTTATATGCAAAGTGACTTATAATGCTATATACATTTTTCTGATTCATGCATCCTCTAGGAATGACGATTTTGCTTCCCGAACTTGACTATTGAGCTCTATTAAAAATAAATAAAAATCTGTATATTATATTATATAATATTATATTATATTATATTATTAAAAATAAAAAAATAAAAATCTCTATATTATATTTATTATATTATATTATATTATATGTTTTGTTAAAGATAGATTTAAAGATATATTTATTTTTTCTGAAAAATATGTGAAAAATAAGTGAGTATTTGGTCTCAGAAATATAAACTAAATTTAAAGGGAAAATACGATATTTTTCTGTCCCCATTTGGCTTTTTTTTTTTTTGTTTTTTTTTTGGTCTTGTTTTGTCTTGTCTTAAGTAAAAACTAAAAATTTGATGCATTTTTCACAAAACAAGACTTCTTAACATTTACATATAACCTTATTATTATTTTATTATTATATATTATATATATATATATATAAAGTAAGAATGTTTACATTTTTTTTTTTTTTTTTTAGATTACATTTTTTCTGGAAAACAAGACAAAAATACTGTGTCTAAAAGGCAAACTCAGCAAAAAAAAACAAAACATAAAAAGATACAGATACATTTAGTGAAGATGCAAAATGACAAACGTATTGTTAAAAATTGTTTAAAAAAATGTATAAAAAAGAAGTGAGTTTAAGCTTAAAACAAGAAAACTATTTGTTAGTCAGGACAGTAAAATAAACTAAATTCAACAGGAAACTAAGTTTATTTTTCTGACCCCACTGGCTTTTTTTTTGTCATGTTTTGTCTTGTTTTAAGTAAAAACTTTAATTTTGATGCGTTTTTTACAAAACAAGACTTGCTATCTTATTATTTACTTATTATCTTATTATTTTTTATTATTATATATTATATTTTGTATCATTATTTATATTATATATTTATTATTATTATTTATTAGTAGTAGTATTTTATTATTATTATTATCATAAGTAAATATGTCTTGAATTAAGAATGTTTAGATTTATTTAGATTTTAGATTAGATATTTTATCTGAAAAACAAGACAAAAATACTCTTGTCTGAAAGGCAAACTTAAAATAATAATAATAATAATAATAATAATAATTTCTTCTTTAGTATTTTGGTCTTGTTTTCCACTACAAATGTCTAACATTCTTACATACAGATATGTTTACTGAAGATGCAAAATGACAAAAGTATTGTTAAATAGCTAAAAATGTATAAAAAGCAAGTTTAAGCTTAAAACAAGAAAGATATATGTGAGTGAGGTCAGAAAAATAAAATAAAAAATTTAATGGGAAACCCAGTTTATTTTTCTGACCTCATTGCAATTTTTTCCCCCTTGTTTTACGCAAAAAAATCAATGAATCTGAATGCGTTTTCACAAAACAAAAGTTAATATCTTATGTAATTTTGCTTCTGAAGTTAATGTGTCTTCAATTAAGAGTGAAACTACTGAATGAGAAGTCATTTATGCAGTGCAAGTTGTACTTTCTGCTAGTGGACAATCATAATTAAGGTAATTCCAGCGTGACGTGAGCGCGGCATGAACTCATCCGCTGGCTGTGGCCTCCATCTTGGCTCCAGGTCTCCCAGTTTCCCCCTGATCCAGGACACAGTGTTGAAAGGCAAACTGAACGTGCCCGAGCTCAGAGTCACCCGGCTCATGAACCGCTCCATCTCCTGCACCATGAAGAACCCCAAGGGGGAGCTGTTCAGCTACCCTCCGAACAGCCAGGTCAGCATCCCGTCTCCCCCGACTGCACGCTTTCCTTTCGAAACACTCTCTTCCCCGCTTCTCCATACCCGTGACCCCTCATTAGGGAGCCCACGGCACAGATAAAACATGGCCGCAGGTTAGGATGCACAGTCAGAGCAGTCCCCCCATCCCAACCCTCAGCCTCTTTGCCCTCCGACACCCCCCTCGCCTAACACGGCTGGCTGGCACCTTTCCCATAATGCTTTGTCTCCGTTAACCCATCAGACTGTGGCTGTCCCGGCGGGCAGGGCCCCTGCGCAGATTACCACCCGCCAGCTGATTGAGTTGTTTTTCTCATCCCAGGCGGGCGGACACTGCAAGAACATCCCCACGCTGGAGTACGGCTTCCTCGTGCAGGTACCACAGAACCACAGCCTCACCGACACGCGCCACTTCACCGTTTCCCATGATGCCCAGTGTACATCCCAACATCACATCCGTGCATGTCGAGTGAAGTGTCTTAGTGAACGTCTGAGTGAGTCTAAAGACGGGCCGTAAATCTCATAAAAGGTCATATTCATGGTGCCGCACCTGCCAAAAATGTACATTTTTGAAAAAAAAATAAAATAAATAAATAAAATAAAATTATTAAACTACATTAAATTATTGTTAATTATTAAGTTACATTAAACAACAAAATTAAATTAAATTAAATAAAAAATTAAATTAAGAAAAAAATAAAAATTTAAATAAAATTAAATTAAATTAAACTAAATTAAATTAAATTAAATTATTTTACGAATTTATTATTATTTATTTAAATTAAAGCATACATTAAATTATCATTTTAAATGAATTTAAATTAAATTAAAAATCAAATAAAACACAGAATTGATGTACAAGTAAGGTTATAATACAACAAACTTGATTTTGCATTAATGACGCAGCACCTACCAAAATGTACAGCTATATTTTGAATTTTAAAAATTACATTTAAGTCAATTTAATTGAATTAAAATATTTTCATTATTTTAAGAATTTATTATTATTATTAGTAGTAGTATTAGTATTAGTATTATTATTTATTTAAATTAAAGTATACATTAAACTATAAATGAAATGAAATGAAATTTGAATTATTATTTAAAATGAAAATGAAAAAAATATTAAATTAAATTAAATTAAATTGGGGGAAACAAAATAAGCAACAGTCTACTAAATTAATGTACACCAAAGGTATTAATAAAACAAACCTAAGTATGCATTAATAAAGCAGAGTATTAATTCACCTACAAAAAATATACAGCTTTATTTTGGAGTTTAAAAATTAAATTAAATTAAATTAAATATACAGCGTTATTTTGAAGTTTAAAAATAAAATGAAATTGCTTTAAATTAGAATTTAAATGAAATTAATAAATGAAATTATTATAATATATATTTAATTGACATATAAAATTCTGAAATGAAATTAAATGATAAATGACAAAATAAAATAATAACAAATAAGCAACAGTCCACTAAATTATTGAAACTTTTTACACACTAAAGGTGATAATATAACAAACTGCATTCATTTTCAAGAATTCAGTAGTCTGGAATCATATATTTAGTTTTTTGCCAGTTGTGTTTATACTAAGAATTTTTTCAGGTTTTCATTCTTAATAGGCTCTCATTTATTAATTCCCCTTATACTTTATACAAAGTATTTTGCTTAAAACTGCAGTTATTAGTTCAAAAGAAACATGGTGGAGTGATGTGCAACTGTAATGTAAATGAATCTATAATTATTTCTTAACCATGCTGTTATTACAGTAATAAGGTTCAAGAGGTCGTGCTATAGAGTGAATAATCAGCACAGCTAAAAGACGTTTCAGTAATATTCACAATAGCATCATAAAACACAAACCTTATTGCTCAAATAACAGCACAGCTACATTTAGGACACATTCATTCAAATGTGATTTTGTGAAGTGTGATGTACATTGTAGCTGTTTTACATCATTTCTGTTTGGAGTCGGTAAGATTTTTATTTTTTTAAAAATAAATTAATACTTTAAATGATGCATTAAATTTTGCAAGTGCTGTAAAGACTTTATTTAAAGTTTTAAATAAAAGTTATTTACATCTGTGAATCCTGAAAAATAAAATGTATAATGGTTTCCATAAAAATATTGTGCAGCACAACTGTTTTCAACATTGATAATAATCAGAAATGCTTCTTGAGCTTAAATCAGCATATTAGAATGATTTCTGAAGAATCATGTGACACTGCAGACTGGAGTAATGATGCTGAAAATTCAGCTTTGATCACAGAAATAAATTAAAGTTTAACATGCATTCACATAGAAATGAGTTATTTTGAATCATAATAATATTTCACATTTTTACAGTATTTTTTTTTATCAAATAAATGCATTAATCAGCATATTAAAATGATTTCTGAAGGATCATGTGACACTGAAAACTGGAGTAATGCTGAAAATTCAGCTTTGATCACAGAAATAAATTAAAGTTTAACATGCATTCACATAGAAATGAGTTATTTTGAATCATAATAATATTTCACATTTTTACAGTATTTTTTTTTATCAAATAAATGCATTAATCAGCATATTAAAATGATTTCTGAAGGATCATGTGACACTGAAAACTGGAGTAATGCTGAAAATTCAGCTTTGATCACAGAAATAAATTAAAGTTTAACATGCATTCACATAGAAATGAGTTATTTTGAATCATAATAATATTTCACATTTTTACAGTATTTTTTTTTATCAAATAAATGCATTAATCAGCATATTAAAATGATTTCTGAAGGATCATGTGACACTGAAAACTGGAGTAATGCTGAAAATTCAGCTTTGATCACAGAAATAAATTAAAGTTTAACATACATTCACATAGAAATGAGTTATTTTAAATCATAATAATATTTCACATTTTTACAGTCTTTTTTTATCAAATAAATGCATTAATCAGCATATTAGAATGATTTCTGAAGGATCATGTGACACTGAAGACTGGAGTAATGATGTTGAAAATTCAGCTGTGCATCACAGAAATAAATGACATTTGAACAGATATTCACACAGAACACAGCTATTTGAAACTGTAAAAATATTTCAGATTTTTACTGTATTTTTGATCAGACAAATGCAGCCTTAATGAGCATAACCATTAAAAAAATCTTACCGACCTCAAACTTAAGGTGGTGTGTATTGTGTGTATTTTTAACACAACTGGAACACTGGATTGACCAATCAGCATTTAGAAAGGGCACAACAATTATTAAAGTTCTGTACAATATGTGTTAACCAATTTAACAGTACTGCCATGTAAAGATATACGCATCCTAATGCAGTTTCCAGTTTGTCTTCTCGCTCATAACTGCCGTCATAATCATCATCATATTACACAACAGATTCATGATTCGCTCCATTTCCTCTGTGATTGCCCTGCGATTATCTTTGATCTTCCTATGACAGAATATCCCATCATCTCAGCGTTTCTTCTGATTATCATCTCTGTCTTTTCTCCGTAAGATAATGAAATACTCTGAGCAGCGGATCCCCACTCTGAACGAATACTGCGTGGTGTGTGACGAGCAGCACGTTTTCCAGAACGGATCCATGCTGAAGGTGAGCGTCAGCTTTCGCTCATGGCCAAAGCTCAGTTCGTTCTTCTGATCGGTCCGTTTTTTCCCACCAGCCCGCGGTTTGCACGAGAGAGCTGTGTGTGTTTTCCTTCTACACGTTGGGAGTGATGTCCGGAGCGGCTGAGGAGGTGGCCACCGGTGCTGAGGTCTGTCATGAGCTCGAAAAATTCATCTTGTGTCCAGAGGTGCAGTATTTGTAGAGTAAATGCATTATTGATATGTGATGTTCATCTTCAGGTGGTGGATCTGCTGGTGGCCATGTGTCGCGCCGCTCTCGAGTCGCCCCGTAAAAGCATCATCTTTGAGCCGTATCCGTCCGTGGTCGACCCCAACGACCCCAAAACACTCGCCTTCAACCCGAAGGTGACCGTCTCATATGCACTCACATGCAACTATTGCAAATAATCTGCAAATTCAATAGTATAAATGTAGATTTAGTGTGTCAGAAATACATTTATTTTATAGCAAAAAGTTGGAAGCGAAAATAACATTTGCAGTGCAAAAGAGCTCAAAGCATCAGTATGGAAGCCCATTTACACTACTGAATAAAAATTTAAAAAAAGGTTATTGCAACTTACAATTCTGAATTTTTTCTCACAATTGTGAGTTTACATCTCGCAATTCTTAGCAAGTCAAAATTGCAAGTGATAAACTTGCAAATGTAAGAAAATAGTCTTATAGTCACAATTCTGAGAAAAGAAGTTGGAATTGAAAGAAAAAGTCAGAATTGCAAGTTAAAAAAAATATTTATTTGTCAGCTGTTTGTTTTCTTTCATTGAGCAGAGGTTTTTGTGTTTTGTTCTTATTTTCCCTTTGAATTAAGTTTACATTTCTAACCCCATGAACAGAATTCACAAAATTCTCAAAACTTAATTTTGATGCATTTTGATACATTTTTTCAAAAACATTTATGAATGTTTTGATGTTTTATCTCACAGTTCTGAGAAAAGGAGTCAGAATTGTGAGAAAAAAGTCAGAACTGCAAGATATAAAGTGTAAGAAAAATCTTTTTGTCTCAAAATTGGACTTTATATCTCACAATTCAGAGAAAGAAGTTGGAATTGCAAAAAGTCGCCTTTTATTTTTTTACTCAGAAAGATTTAAAAAAAAAAAGATTTATTTGTCAACTTGTTTTCTTTCATTTAGCAGAGGTTTTGTTTTTTGTTCTCATTTTCCCTTTGAATTAAGTTTACATTTCTAACCCCATGACAGAATTCACAAAATTCTCAAAACTCATTTAATTTTGATGCATTTTGATACATTTAAAAAAAAAAAAAAACATTCAGGAATGTTTTGATGTTTTATCTCACAATTCTGAGAATTGTGAGAAAGAAGTCAGAATTGCAAGATATAAACTTAAAATAAATAAAAAAATAAAAAAAGGTTATTGCAACTTACAATTCTGATTTTTTTCTCGCTATTGTGAGTTTACAAGTTTACAAGATAAACTTGCAATTGTAAGAAAATAGTCTTTTTGTCTCAGAATTGAACTTTGTATCTCACAATTATCAGAAAAGAAGTTGGAATTGTAAGAAAAACGTCAGAAAAAAATCGTAAGAAAAAAGTCATAATTGCAAGAAAAAAAGATTTATTTGTCAACTTTTGTTTTATTGAGCAGAGGTTTTGTGTTTCGTTCTTATTTTCCCTTTGAATTAAGTTTACATTTCTAACCCCATGCACAGAATTCTCAAAATTCATTTAATTTTGATGCATTTTGATACATTTTTTCAAAAAACATTTATAAATGTTTTGATGTTTTATCTCACAGTTCTGAGAAAAGGAGTCGGAATTGCAAGATATAAAGTGTAAGAAAATTGTCGTTTTGTCTCAAAATTGGACTTTATATCTCACAATTCTGAGAAAAGAAGTTGGAATTGTAAGAAAATAGTCAGAATTGCAACAAGTCGCCTTTTATTTTTTACTCAGAAAGATTAAAAATGTGTCAACTTGTTTTCTTTCATTAAGCAGAGGTTTTATGTTTCGTTCTCATTTTCCCTTTGAATTAAGTTTACATTTCTAACCCCATGAACAGAATTCACAAAATTCTCAAAACTCATTTAATTTTGATGCATTTTGATACATTTTTTCAAAAAACATTTAGGAATGTTTTGATGTTTTACCTCACAATTCTGAGAATTGTGTGAAAAAAGTCAGAATTGCAAGATAAACTTAATGTAAAGTCTGCAATAAAGAATTGCAAAAAGTCGCCTTTTATTTATTTTTACTTTGAAACGGGCTTCCATACATCAGTAACTGAGACAACACTGCCAAAATGATTTTTTTTAGTATTTTTTCTTATTTTGTATTTTGTTTTCGTTGATTTCAGTACAAATATCTCAACATTTTTAAATCAAGATGCATTTACTTAAAATAATACATTTAAAAAATGAAATGTCTTAAGATATTAAGTCCTACATGTAAATACATGTAAATATTTTCTAAATATATACTGTATGTGTGTGTTTTTATATACACATAATAAATAAATATACACAGTACAAACACACATATTATGTAAACAAAAACGTTTATTTTGGATGCGATTAATCATTGCACAGCACTAAAATTAAGTTTATAAGTAATCCTCATATTGTGTGACCTGGAGAGGATTTTCTTTTTCCCAAAAATGCTAGTTAATGTTATCACATTAGATTAAAATTGACTAACTTTGCTCACACAGGGTATAACAAATAAATAAAAAATTGGATATTTTTTGTACTTTTAGGGCTTGTGGTCAAAAACAGCCTTTTAAAAAATCTCTTTTATGCTATATTATCATCACATCTAAAATTCAATATAATTGTCAACTTGTTTTCTTTCTGTTAGTAGAGGGTTTTGGGTTTTGTTCTGGAACTGATTGATGGTAGGCCTCATTAATCTTCAGTTTCTGAGTGAATATTGCCAAAATGATCAAAAAATGCTTTTTCACTCAAAAACCTCAGTTGCATTAGGTCAGATCAATGAAACACGAATCCTGTGCTAATTGAAAGAAAACAAGTTTTGAATCCAAGATTTGGTGATAATGAGAGATTTACACGCTCATTTTTGACCTCAAACACCAAATCTTTCCGTCTGTGGAGGTTTTTAGGTCCCAGTTGAAGACACATTGTTTTAGTCTGGCCGTTGAAGTAGGGAAAGTTTAATTTCTTAATAATTATTTCTTTAAAAAATATATTTTTTTCTAATTTGTGATGCAATGTTGCATTTAAATGTGCTATATAAATTAACAAAAAATAAAAAAATAACTAAATAAAAAATAGGTAAAGGATCTTTGTGCACAGCACAAAGGCTAAAACAAAAAAAAATCTGTCCATGGGGTTAAAAAAAACTTATTTTCCCTTTGAATTTTACATTTTTAACCCCATGAACTGAATTCTCAAAACTCTTAAAACTCATTTAAGTTTGATACATTAAAAAAAAAACATTGATGATGATGAGTGCTGAGCAGGAAAATGATTTTACGTTGTACTAAGATTTATGTAAACAACTTCAACTTTAACCAGGATCAAATCTCTCCTTCCTTGTCTGTCTGAATGTGTGTGTGTGTGTGTGTGTGATCATTGTACTGCTCCTGTGCCGAACAGAAGAAGAATTATGAGCGTCTGCAGAAAGCACTAGACAGTGTGATGTCTATTCGGGAAATGACGCAGGTACAGTGGCGGAAAGCAAGATTCATAAATGTGTTTATTAATATTTCATGATGTATCTGCTTTAATTGTCCAGATTTGTCTTGTGACTCAGTTAGAAAGCTTTTCAATCAGTCTGCTTGCTTAAATAAATGCTTAAATCTTAATAAAATATCTTTGCCACAACATTAATATGGAACATCCTTTTTAAATCATGCAAAGACTAAATTAAAGTTTGAATGATATTGGTAATTGAGTTATGAGAAGCTGTTTTTCTGTAACTGTATTTGTATTTTCAGGGCTCGTATCTGGAGATTAAGAAGCAGATGGATAAACTGGATCCTTTAGCTCATCCGTTACTGCAGTGGTGAGTTGAAGGAGAACTCCACTTTCAGAACAACCATTTACAAATCTTTTAAGATGTTCATGTCTTTCTGTCTTCAGTCGTAAAGAAATTATGGTTTTTGAGGAAAACATTTCAGGATTTTGAACTTCCAAAATGTAGTTTAATGCAGCTTCAAAGGCTTTAAACAATCAGTCATTTTTTTTCTAAAAATAAACATTTGTATACTTTTTAAGCACAAAAGCTTGTGTAGCACAGGCTCTGGGATGCACATCCACAATGCTACGAATTAGTGATGGGTCGTTCTTGAACAATTCATTCATTTTGAACGAATCTTTAATGTGACTCAGGAAGAACGAGTCGTCTCGAGGAGTGATTCGTTCATCCTATTAGGTTCTGTACTGGAATTAGTTCACCTGTTTCGAGTCTTTGGGTTTTTCGAGTAGTTCGTTCATCTTATGGGGCTGTCACGTGGTGAACAAACGACTCAAACCCGAAAACTTGTCAGATAAGAGGTGAGGTGAGCTAATCATAGACTAAAGACCCAGGTAAACAATGAATGAATCTTTTCTGTTTCTTATAGCATTATAGTTTTGTCTTGTTTGTAGTGTGATCAACGTTTGTGTAAGCAGTAGATGTGTTAGGGAAGTAACATGTAACATGTAACATGCTAAAATGAACGAAATGACTCAAAAAGATTCGTTTATATTGCTAAAATAGACTCAAAGATCTGAGTCGGTAAAATGATCCGAACTTCCCATCACTACTCGAATCACGTCTAAGTTCATCGTCTGTGTACTGAGTATGGCGAAAAACTCCATCTTATTTTCTCCTACAACTTCAGAATCGTCCGACATCGTTGTACCTTTTTGTTTGTAAACAGTGTTTGACTTACTTGCACTTTCTTAGTCTTTGCGCGTTCACTTTGTAAACACTGGGTCTGTAGTTGCGCGTGACCTTTCGATGTGAATCAATAGTACGTAGTGTTGTGAACGCGCATCTCAGAGCCTGTGCTACACCAGCTTTTGTGCCTAAAAAGTATACACATTTTTATTTTCCGGAAAAAAACGACCGATCGTTTCGCTAGATAAGACCCTTCTTCCTCGGCTGGGATCGTTTAGAGCCTTTGAAGCTGCATTTAAACTACATTTTGGAAGTTCAAAATCAGGGCACCAATGAAGTCCATTATATGGAGAAAAATCCTGAAATGATTTCCTCAAAAACCATAATTTCTTCACGATAGTCTGTGCTTTACAGTGATTTTACCACAGTCAGTGGATTTAGGATATTCTGATGTTTTATTGCTATATCTGTATGTCTCTGCAGGATTATATCCAGTAACAGGTCTCATATCGTGAAGCTGCCGCTCAGTAGGGTAAGATGAACACTTTTAAATGCAAAAACAGCTGAACTTAAAGCTTGTGGGTTTTTTTGGTCTTTACTTCTGTGTGTTTTGCTATTCATAGCAGCTGAAGTTCATGCACACATCTCATCAGTTTCTGCTGCTGAGCAGCCCACCAGCAAAAGAAGCTCGCTTTCGCACCGCAAAGAAACTCTACGGCAGCACCTTCGCCTTCCAGTGAGTCACAGAGACCTGCAGAAACACGCACGCGCACGTCACAGACAATCAAACTCACATCAGAGACGATTAGATCACCATGCAGTGCAATGAACCCGAACACTTCGGTTAGAATTAACAAAACTGTCTGCAATGGATGATGCACTAAATATGCGCTGTGATTTATTTGATCAAACAAATCATGTTTTAAAAACAAAAACATTACAGACTTTTTTCAAAAAGAACAAACTAAAATGCATCTAATTATAATCAAAAAGCCGTCTGCAGTGAATACTAGTGATGCTGTGCAACAAACTACATTTTGATTACAAGCTACATTTTGCAACAAAGCGTTTGTTTTACTTTATTGAATATAATGGGAGGATTTTAATTTGTTGCATCATGCAATGTAGCAACTGTTTTTTGTTTTTTTTGTTTTTTTTTGACAGTTTTGTTCTAAAGATCATTGCTTTCAGAATTAAGACAAAATGTTTTGGTTGCATTTCGCATGAATAGGGTGCAAATTGGATCCCAAAGCACAAATCTCATCTCCTACACTGCAAAAAATGCTTTTCTTATTTAGATTTTTTGTCTTGTTTCCAGCCCCAATATCTAAAAATTCTTCTTTTTTAATTTTCTTTTTATTGTCTTTTAATTTTAAGTCAAAATAAAGTGAGTTTTTGCTTGAAACAAGCTAAATAAACTGCCAATGGGGTAAGCAAAATAATCTTGTTATCTGTTTGAAATAAGATTATTTTGCTTACTCCACTGGCAGATTATTTTGCTTGTTCTAAACCAAAAGTTTTTTTTGCAAACATGACTTTTTACTTGTCTAGAAAATCCTTCTTGATTTAAATTTTTTTTATATATTTTGGCTGGAAACAAGACAAAAAATCGAAGTAAGAAAAGCATGGTTTGCAGTGTATTGAGAGAGATCTATTATCCAACATTAAATTAATGTCAAAATTGGTTTTAAATACGTTAAGTGGTGTTTGCTTTCTCTTATTTGATTTATTTCAAAAAGTAAGCTCATGCAATAACGTGAAAATGTTTCTATAATCAGTTTCAGTTTTGTTCATTTTGTAGGTTAAGAACAAAAATGTGACTTATTTATAAGAGTTCCAGAGCTTGTTTTATACACCGTGTTCGTGTAAATCTGCCACATTTAAGCTCAGTGAATTGTTCCCTGTGGTCCTGACAGACCACCAACAAAATAATATCAAAAGGACTAAAAATAATCACAGGTTTATATCTGGTGCAGGTATAAATTTAAACACCACTGGACAAAACATCCGTTTTTTTTTGTGCTATTCCTGTGCTTTTGTGTTATTTTCGTGGACACATTTCCACTTTTAGACCTTACGAGAAATAAAAGTCATCCAGAAACAGCCAACAAAGGACTAGCACAACTCAGAAATATCTCCAGACGTCTGTGTTTAAAAATACACTTGTGCCAGATTTAACAAACAGCCGCTGTGCTGCTCTTCCGTGAGCGTTGCATCATACTGTACGGGTCATCAGATTTTTTAAGTCACACTTATAAAACAGAATTTTGACATCTTCAAAATAGTGAGTGGTGCATGACTGTGCCAAACTCACAACCATTATACTGAGACGTCTGCAAGTTGCTAAGGTGTTTCAGGTAGTTTTCTTATATGGTTCAGAGAGTCCGGCACCATTAAGTCCCTGGCCACTGGGATTTTTTCACTTGTTTTACCATCACTTGATTTTCTCTCTCTAGTGGTTCCCATATTGAAAACTGGCACTCGGTTCTGAGAAATGGACTGGTCAATGCCTCTTACACTAAACTGCAGGTATGTAAACGCCATCAGTCAGCTGATCTCAGACGCATCTTCTCATTGCTAACGTTCTCTGCCGTCCAGATGATCTGTTCTGATCGTAACGAATATCTGACTTCTTCATTTATGGCTAGAATCACATTCTCTTCTGACAGCAGCCACACAGTATGTACTATATACTACCTATGACTATGTAAGAGTAGTAAGTGAAACAGAATGCAACATTTGAAATAGAATTCTGCTACAATGTTTCACAAGACCTCATTATGTTACATTGTTACATGTTACATATCTCAACATTCTCAAATCAAGATACATTTACTTGAGATACAAAATGACTTAGGATAACAAGTCTTGTTTTTTAAGAAATTGATCGAACTGAAGTGACTTTAGGTTTAAAACGAATGGGGTCAGAAACATGAACTTAATTTAAAATTCAAAAGTTTATTTTTCTGACTTTTTAAGCATAAACTCGCTTATGTTTGATGAGTAGAAACAGAACTTGTCTTTTGCTGTCATTTTTCATCTTGATTTTGGATTATTTGTACTGGAAAACAAAACAAAAATACTGAGGAAGAACATCACTTATTGTCTTTGAAATTGGTTATTTTGCCTTTTTAATAAGTGTAAAAATGCATGTTTAATTCTCATTGAATTCTCAGTTAATTGATTTCTCTTTTCAGTGTATTTGCTTTGTTTTCCAGAACAACTATCTAAACATTTTTTTTAAATAAAATACATTTATTTGAAGTGCAAAATAGCAAAAGGATAAGAAGATTTGCTTTCTAAGAAATGGATCAAAATGAAGTGACTTTATATTTAAAACAACAAAATATAAGTCAGTGGGGTCAGAAAAATAAACTAAATACAAAAGAAAAACTTTTTTGTTTCTGAATGTTGAATATTTTTTCTTGTTTCAAGTATAAAATCGTTTACATTTGGTAATTTTTTATAAAATAAGACTTCTCTTTTTGCTGTTGTTTTTCATCTTGATTTAAGATGATTTGCATTGGAAAACAAAACAAAAATACTTTATGCAGCCCAGTGACAGACATCCACTTATCATCTTTGAAATAAATGGTTATTTTGCCTTTTTAATCAAATTAAGTGTGAAAAAGCATGTTTAATTCTCAGTAAAATGATTTCCTTTTCAATATTTTTGTTTTGTTTTCCAGTACAAATATTTGATCATTCTTAAATCAAGTTACATTTACTTAAGATGCAAAATAATAAGAGATAGATTTGTTTTCTGAAGTTTTTGATTTTATATTTAAAATGCCGAAATATCATGAGGTCAGAAAAGTAAACTAAATGCAAAGGAAAACTAGTTTATGTTTCTGAATGGTAAATATTTTACCTTGTTTCCAGAAAACAAAACAAAAATACTGAGGAAGAACATCACTTTTTGCAGCCCAGTGAGAGTCATCCACTTACCATCTTTAAAATAAATGGTTATTTTGCCTTTTTAATCAAATTAAGTATAAAAAGCATGTTTAAACCAAGATGCAAAATAACAGCAAGTCTTATTTTAAGAAAAACTTACCAGATGTACATGACTTTATACTTGAAACAAGAAAAAAATATTCACCATTCAGAAACATAAACTAGTTTTCCTTTTGCATTTAGTTAATTTTTCTGACCCCATTGACTGATATTTTTTTAATGAATATTTTGTCATTTTAGATATTTGATTAAATATTTGTACTGGAAAACAAGACAAAAAAACTGATGAAAGAAATCATTTTACTGAGATTTAAACATGCTTTTTTATTTATTTTCTGAAAAACAACAAATTTTGAATTTATACTTGAAACAATCTAAAATATTCAGCATTCAGAAACATAAACTAGTTTTCCTTTTGCATTTAGTTTAAGTTTCTGACCTACTTTTTCATTTTAAAAATGAAGTCAAAAACTTTATTTTGATCTATTTCTCAGAAAACAAATCTTCTTACGTCTTAAGTAAATGTAACTTGATTTAAGAATGATTAAATATTTGTACTGGAAAACAAGACAAAATATTGAAGAAGGAAATCATTTTATTGAGAATTAAGAATGTTTAGATATTTGTGGTGGAAACAAGACAAAAATGCAGTACAGTGAGTGGCATCCACTTATCATCTTGGAAATAAATATATATATATATATATATACACACACTACCGTTCAAAAGTTTGGGGTCAGTAAGACTTGTAATAGTCTTTAAAGAAGTCTCTTATGCTCATCAAGGCTGCATTTATTTGATTAAAAATATAGAGAAAAAACAGTAATATTGCAAAATGTTTTTACAATATAAAATAATGATTTTTATTTTAACATACTTTACAATAGAATTTATTCCTGTGATGAAAAGCTGAATTTTTATCAGCTGTTACTCCAGTCTTAAGTGTCACATGATCCTTCAGAAATCATTCTAATATGCGGATTTATTATTAGAATGATCAGTGTTGGATAATATCAACAGTTGTGCTGCCAAATATTTTTTGGAACCTGTGATTTTTTTTTTCAGGATTCTTTCATGAATAACAAGTTTAAAAAGTACAGTGTTTATTCAAAATATAAATATTTTATAACAATGTAAATTATTTATTATTAACGTTTAATAAACTTTTAATTATTAACTTAATACATCCTTGGTGAATAAAAGTATTAATTTCTTAAAAAAAAAAAAAAAAAAAAGAAACAATAAAAATGTACTGACCCCAAACTTTTGAACGGTAGTGTATATATATATATGTGCTTTTGATCAAATTTAGTGTAAAAATGTATGAACTATCATCAGACTGATCAAATAATGATTAAAGATGTTAGAAATCACAACAGATATTAATTTTTGGTTCGTCACACTGGAAACGGAAGGTTATGTTGCATTGTGGGATAAAAAATTGTGGGTAAAAAAAAACAACTTAAAAAAAGTTGTTTCAACTTAAGAAAGTAAGTGTTCGTGCTGCCTTAAAATTTTAAGTTTACTCAACTCAAATATCCATGTTTTCATGTAGTACAACTTAACATTTCATGTTGACTAAACTTAAAATTTTAAGTTAGCACGAACACTTACACTGTAAAAAATAAAAAACACAATTTGTTGAGTCATCTTAAAATAATTTGTTACCCTGCTGCCTTAACATTTTAAGTTCAGTCAACTCAAATAAGTTTAGTCAGCTTGAAATGTTAAGTTGTACTAAGTAACAACTTAGATATCTGTGTTTGCTAAACTTAACAGATAGGTAAGTAACCCAGCTGCCTTAAAATTTTAAGTTGATTCAACTCAAATATCTAAGTTGTCCCTTAGTATATTTTAACATTTCAAGTTGAATAAACTTTTTTTGAGTTGATTGAACTTAAAATTTTAAGGCAGCCAGGTTAAAAATTATTTTAAGTTGACTCAACAAATTGTTTTTTACAGTGTACTTTTTTTAACATGAAACACATTATGATAGTGTTCTATTCTTAAGAGTAAAAATAAGTGTTCTCAGGTGTTTCTTTGCACTGAAGACTTAGACATGAGTTGAGCTTGATGAGGTTTCTAGAGTGTTTGTGTTCAACACTGAAGATAAAGTTTACCAGGAAAACAGCAACATCCTCTTGGACTGATTTGTTTTTATAGCTGCTTTCTATTCTTAATCCCATTTTGGACGTTTCCGTGTCGTGTGGTGCTTGTTAATGTCACGCTTTTCTCCTGGAAGGAAGTCCATCATTTCATTCAGTCATACAGCCATAAACTCACGAGAGCGATTGTTCATAACTCTGTCTCATGCATCTTCACTGGAAACCATCATCATCATCATCATCATCATCCGTCTTCGTCCTAAGTGCATCCTTTGTTGTCTCCTCATGCTTTCTTCCATCTTCCATGATGCTTTCTTCTTCATTCATTGAATGCATCCCATCATTCGTCTGTGATTGTGCCATCATTGCTGTGATTCTCCGGCCCACAGCTCAGATGTGAAAGCATCGCTGTCGTGTTCATGTCCTTGTTTCTCTTTTTTCACGGGAGGGTTTGCAGCGTGTAACTCTGTCCTCCTCTTCTTCTCTTTCATCAAAGCTGCATGGAGCAGCGTACGGGAAGGGCATCTATTTGAGCCCCATATCCAGCATTTCCTTCGGATACTCAGGTACGAGCCGAACTCGCGTCCTCCGTGTTTCGCTGTGGGTTCTTCATCACATCTCAGTCTCTCTTTTGTGTAACAAACACCTCCGTCTGTTTTCTGATCCATATGAATGTTGTTTTGTTGTGTGGACACACTCTTTTCAAACTTTTCGTCTTTTCTTTGTGATTTTTCTGTGTGCTGGATTTTTGTTTTTTGTTTTGTTTTGTCAGAAAATATCCTTGCAACAAAATACATTTACGAAGCAAATTAGTGGACTGATTCTGTTCTGGCTACATTTGAGCGCCGACGTCATTTCACTGGAAAAAGGATGTATATGAGATCAAATGTTGATTTATTTCATGTATTTGTGTGTGCGTTTAGGAATGGGGAAGGGCCAGCATCGCATGCCCACTAAAGATGAGTTAGTCCAGCGATATAATCGAATGAACACAATGCCGCAGGTATAACACAGACAGCGTTTATCTCAAAATAAATTCATCTACGTCTCAGTGTAAATGTGTGTTGTTTGTCTTTAAACAGAGTCGTCCCATACAGTCGCGTTTCCTCCAGAGCAGGAATTTAAACTGCATCGCTCTCTGTGAAGGTAAAAATGTCAGATCACACCTGCTCCGACAGTTCAATCAGTGTTTGTTTGAAACATTTTGATTAAAAAAAGGGGAAAAAAATGATGCATCAACTACATCAGTTCCCTTGTGTTTGGTTAAATCCTGTTTCTCAGCCAAGACGCATGAGCTGATTGTGTTTCTATGTTGACAGTGATCACATCCAAAGACCTGCAGAAACACGGGAACATCTGGGTGTGTCCGGTGTCTGACCACGTCTGCACGCGCTTCTTCTTTGTGTGAGTATGCTTTTCTTTTTTTTTTGGGTTTTGTTTTGTTTCTTTTGATCTCGACTTCATTTTCTTGTGATCTTAACATAACGAAAGCTTAAAATAAGAAATAATAATAATAAAATAATATGTATTTTTTAGTTTTTATTTTTATTTTTTATTTTTTTATTTTCATTTTAGTTTGTTTTAGTAATTTTGTCATTTTTAAGTAGGGTTTTTACGTTTTTTGATCTAGTTTTTAGTTATTTTACTCCATCAAATTAAACAAAATTAAGCGAGTTGTTGCTTAAAAAATAGAAAATTGTGTCCCAATGGAGCAAGAAAAATAAACTTAATTTAAAGACAGCAAGATTATTTTTTCTTGCCACATTGACAGATGTTTTTCTCGTTTTAAGAAAAACTCACTTTTGATTTTGATACAATCTTGATCAATTTTTGATTCATTTTGATACATTTCGTAGAAAACAAGACTTGTTATTTTGTGTCATTTTGCTTCTCAAGTATCAATATTTATACTTGAAAACAAGATGAAGAGTCTGAGGAAGAAAACTACTTTTGCAGTGATTTTATCAAAAATCTTTATATACTGTATAATGTAATGTGTGCATATATAATCTATATATACTGAGTATATGAATTTTATATTTTAAATTTATTTGAATTTTGAATATATTTTAATTTATATTAGAATTATTATAGAAATGTGAGTATTTTTATTTTATTTTATTCTTTTATTTTTAAGTGTGTTTTTGCTTAAAAAGAGAAAAGTATCTGCCAGTGGAGAAAGAAAAATTAACTTAATTCAAAGAGAAAGCAAGATTATTATATATTTATTTATTTATTTATTTTTATTTTATTTTCACCACATTGGCAGATATTTTTCTCATTTTCAGAAAAGCTCACTTTAGATTTTGATACGTTTTTAATTAATTTTTGATTCATTTTGATACATTTCAGAAAACAAGACTTGTTGTTTTGTGTCAGTTTGCCTCTGAAGTATCAATATTTATACTGGAAAACAAAACAAAGGTGCTAAAGAAGAAAATTACTTTTGCAGTGATTTTACCAAAAATAAACTATTTTAATGTACATTTTGAATTTATTTGAATTTTGAATATATTTGAATTTATATTAGAATGATTATAGATGTGTCTTTTTTTTTCTTTTTTTTTTTGCTGAAAAATATGTCAAAATTAAGTGAGTTTTTGCTTAAAAAATAGAAAAATATTTGCCAGTGGAGTAAGAAAAATAAACTTAATTCAAAAAGAAAGCAAGATTATTTTTCATGCCATATTGGCAGATAATTTTTCTCGTTTTAAGAAAAACTCACTTTTGATTTTGATACCTTTTTAATTAATTTTTTATTCATTTTCATACATTTTTCAGAAAACAAGACTTGTTATTTTTGTAATTTTCCTTCTCAAGTAAATTTATCTTGATTTAAGAATGTTTAAATATTTTTACTGGAAACAAGACAAAGATACCAAGGAAGAAAATTACTTTTTTATTTTTTGTATTTTGTTAAAAAATAAACTATGTGTATTTATTTATATATATATATATATATATATATATATTTTTTTTTTTACAGTTTATTTGATTTAGAATTTTGAATTTATTTGAATTTTGAATATATTTGAATTTATATTTGAATTGTAATAGATATGTGCAAGAGGAAAAAGTGCACAGAAATTGTGACACATACAGACATTTATGCATTGCATTTGTAAATATAGTACTATTGCACATTCTTTTAAAAGCTGCAAAATACTGTAATCATCTCAATGTAGATTTTTGGTTGAATGTCGTTTTATTGTGATCTCAGGTATGAGGACGGTCAGGTGGGAGACGCTAACATCAACACACAGGAGCCCAAGATCCAGAAGGAGATCATGCGTGTGATCGGCACCCAGATCTACTCCAGCTGAACGGCTTTCCCGCAGAGACGGCCGAGACGGACTCGTTTCTGGGCTCCAAACTCACCCACGGGCGGAAGCAGAGAAGAACCCGGCGTTTGTCTCCCGCCAGCCGTCTTTCCTCAGCTCTACTCCATCTATACTTTCTTTGGTCCTGTCTTTCGTATGGGATGCGGGGGAATGAGATGAAGGAAAACTTCACGATAAGCCCCGCCCACAACCCGTTGACTTCAGCTGTCAGTCAAAAGCAGACGGGCGCCTGATTGGACGAGACGGCGCGTGGAGCGTGAAGTCGCATCTGTCGCTCGTTTTCTCTTTTTCACATCGCATTGACGGATCGTTTCTCACACTAAATATCTATACACGTAAAAACAAGAAAGTCATTTCAAAATGTTTATTGCGGTTTTTGCGTCTCTGGATAGTAAATGATGAATCTGTGCGTTTTGTTGTGTTCGTATCTTCTTCATCTTTCTCCTCCGCTGCTCTCTCTGACTGATGACATGTATTAATATCCCAGATGTATTTATCTCTGAGTTTCCTGCCGAAATCAATTTCCTGTCTTTTGTTGCTCAGCTCCGCTTACGCGCGTACGAGCGCCCGCCGTGATTTATCGCCCAGCAGAACACGGACAAGAGGACGGGGACGCGTCGTTACTCATGTTTATGCTTTTATCTTCTGGACGGCGCCGTCACGGAGTCGTCGTGACACGGTTTCGCCGGCGTCGTCCGCTGGGACGCACGAGCTGAACGAACGACGGCGGACGAGTCAGAGAGGCTTTATTTACATTCGCAGACATTCCCGAGTGCTTGTGGGTAATTTCCACAAAGCTTTCCTCCATTTACCTGCAGTAGGATGACATACACTAGCAGCCAAACATTTGGACACATGAATTATTCAGACTGTTTTCCACATGTTATAATCATAGTCGAGTGTGCAGACTCTGAAATCGAAAACAAATGCAAGTCAAAACTCTTTTAAAGTCAGCATGAAATTTAGTTTGCGATCGTCTCTTCTTTCCTGTTGTAAACAAAGTTTAATAAAAATAAAAAATGACAACAAAAGCAAAGACAAAAATGATTCAAATAGATTTAATTATATATTAAAACCATTAAGAATTTAAAAAAAGTTATCAAACATTCAGAACAAGACAAAAGAAAAATAAAAACAAGACAAAAGATTATAAAAATTTAGATTTAAATTTGAAATAAAATTGATTTATGACAGTCATGTTTGGGGATAAAATAAAATAAAATAAAATAAAATAAAATAAAATAAAATAAAATACAATAAAATAAAATAAAATAAAATAAAATAAAATAAAAAAGTTCTCAGCTAATTCACAGTATTTATTTTGTTGCACTTATTTATTATTAAACCAGATTCTAAATCATTAAATTGAAAGATTTCTGACAGTCAAATCATTGTTAGAATATTAAATTAAATTAAATTAAATTATCAGATACTTATTAGTATTTATTTTGTTGCACTTTTATTTATTATATGCATATTGCTGAATATTTATTATTAAACCTGTTTCCGAATAATTAAATTGAAAGATTTATGATTTGGATCATTTTTTGGAAAATATAAACTATAAAAAAAATAAAAATAAAATAAAATCTAATTTTGTTGCATTTTTATTTATTATATGCATATTTATTATTAAACCTGATTCTGAATCATTAAATTGAAAGATTTCTGACGATCAGTCATTGTTTGGGAATAAAATAAAGTAAAAAATAAAATAAAATTCTCAGCTACTTCAAAGTATTGATTTTGTTGCATTCTTTATTTATTATATGAATATTTATTATTAAACCTGTTTTTGAATCATTAAATTGAAAGATTTCTGACAGTCAATCTTTGTTTGGGAATAAAATAAAATAAAATAAAATTAAATTAAAAAAAAAATAAAATAAATAAATAAAATAAAATAAAAATTCTCAGCTACTTCACAGTGTTTATTTTGGTGTATTTTTGTGTAATTTTAGAAAATGTGTTTAAATTTTAGAGACATCCAGTGTCTTCATGCTTTGTTTTAATAATGATGGAGAACAACATTTACTAGTTCTAACCTACCAATATGGCTAGTGAGTTATGTGTTAACCGGCATGGTTAATTTTCAGGTTGGCAGGTGTTGCACGGATAAATAATTTACACAACATCCCATTAAAAAAAAAATCCCAATTTGAAAAAAAAAAGAAGTTCCTTATTAAAAACTGAAAAATAAATTCATACACAATTTTTGTTTAAAAAAACCTAATTTCAGTGATTTAAGCAGATGCATTTTAGCACCATTTGAAGCATAAATTCAGTCTTTTATGTCCAGGTGTTTGTCTGCTGGTGTTTCTCCTCGTCTCTGACTGTTGCTCGTCCCGGAGCGTTTGTGAGATTGTAAATGATTTAGTGGTGTTTACTGGAGGGTGTTGCACTGATTCTCTCATGCACCTTTTCTTCTGGATCTGTGTTGGACATGCAGGCGTGATGGAGGCTGTAAATAATGAGGATGGATCGGTGGACAGGAGGAATGTTGTCAGCAGCTCTTCGGATTCTCTGTTGTTTGTGATGCTCCTGCTCCGCTCGTGCTGAATCAACTGCAGTTGTACAGGTGGAACTGATGCTGAACTGAATCAATAAAGAGAGATTTTGCACAATTTTAGAGGCTTAATTTCTCTCTGACGTTCATTGATGTGGTTGATGTTTTTGTTTTTCCATGCAGTGGTGTCTTTTTTACATCAGGTGGTGCTTTTGCTTCACTTCATTCACCTGGACAACAATCATCACTTGCTGTAAATGTCACATTAGCAGTGGATTCTGAGGTAAATCAGATTGTTTGTCTGTGATTAATAAGAGGCATTAGATTAGAAATATCCTATACTCTCTGCTCTACAGCCTTCATTCATTTAATGTTTAAAGTTTGTGAGCATTATCATCTATCAGCTAATTGCTAAAATGGTCAACAGAAAAGCGTCAGATTAATCAGTGGGTAATACACATATTTTCTCAGATATTTTGAGTGGATTTTAATTAAAATATTGTGTAAATGTAATTACTACTAATACTGTATTAGTACATTAGTACAAAATATTGTGGTAAAATCATAGTTATTTTTTGCTAATTCAGATATTTTTGAGTGCATTTTCACAAAATATTGTGAAATTAAACGTTAAATAAAATGTACTTTTAAATTTTAAAGTAAAAATACTTTCATCAATACGCTAGTATTTAGTTTGTTTTTACTAAACAAATTTAGTAAATTTGAGTTACTTTTCAGAATTTTGTGTATATTAAATAAGTTTAAATTTTCAAGTATAAATAGTTTCATTTTAGTAAAAAGTGTAGTGAAAACTAGTAATGTTTTTAGTAATTTGGATTTTGTTTGGTTATTTTGAGTTAATTTTCGGAATTTTGTGTAAGTTAAATAAGTTAATTTTCAAGTACAAATAGTATCATTTTAGTAAAGTAATGTTTTTAGTCATTTGGAGATATATACATATATTTTATAAATATTGCTTAAAATATTAATATTACATTTTCTTAGTATATTATTTTTAGTAAAATAAAGTTACTTTTTTAGTAATTCAAAAGTTCAAAAATATTGTGAAATTAAACATTAAATAAAATGTTCTTAGTTTAAATTTTAAAGTAAAAATAGTATCATTTGTTTAGTAAAAACAGTATTTTTCACTCATTTTCAGAAATTTTGTGTAAATTAAATACTAAATTGCAATTTCTTAGTTTAAATTTTCAAGTATAAACAGTATAATTTATAAAAGTATAAACAGTATAATTTATGTAGTAAAAACTAGTAATTTTTTAGTAATTTGGATATTATTTAGTGAATATTTTATTAATATTGCTTAAATAAAATATTAATTTACATTTTCTTGGTATATTAAGTAAAAAATGTTATCAGTTAATACTGTGTAAATTAAATATTAAATTATGTTTTCTTTTATATTTTTTTTGTATTTATTATTTTGTGTTTTATACACAGTTCAGGTTCGCTAATTTATTGGTTTACTGCAGCTGTTTTCAGTGAGGGAGCAAAATGAATTATATCTGTGCGTATAGCCAAGTACGTTTACACTCACAAGCAATTTGTCTTGGTGTGAGATACTTCACTTTAACCTGAGTATTGACTGTGCCACTGTGCTATAAAAACAATGACACACTGACAGTCGTGATGTTGTACTGATCACCAGCGGCTCAATCACAGTCATGATGATTTCAGCTCAACAGCACGACCGTGTTTGAGTGTCATATTGATAAAGTAACAAGCATTTTGTTCGCCATCGGTCCCTCTGCTCTCTAGATATCAGAATCAGCAGTTATGAATATAGAGTGGAAAAACTTCATCCGATGTCCAGCAGCTCGTCTCCACTAGAGGGAACTCAAGCGCTGTAAACATCCTCCTCTCTCTCTCTCTCTCTCTCTCTCTCTCATGTGTTTTGATACGGGTCGGGACGGGTTTGTGTCTCCTCTGTCTGTACTTTAGTCTCCCGCTCTCTCTCTCTCTCTCTGCTCTCGTTCTCTGACAGCATCTTGAAGACACACCGTAATGAAATAAAGATCTGAACACAGCGACACATTCACAAGTCAGCATGAATGATGGAGGATGTGCTTATGAATGTAGTAAATCCTGTCAGAGGAGCTGAAAGAGAGAGAAACATCATCCGACTTCATTTTTATTGTGAAACACAAAAACAAAATGTTTGTGTTTTAATTATAAGGCTTTATTAGACTCTAAATCAGTGATTTACAACCTTTTTGACTCAAAGGCCTCCCACCGTCCAACACAATATTCAAAGACAAAAATACTGACTTTTTTTAATAATTGATTTGATTTATTATTATTGTTATTATTATTATTATTATTATTAAATAAATGTATTTTAATGCATTTATTTAAATGCATATTTCTATTTCTAATGTCAAGGTGTTTTTCTGTAAATATTAGCGTCATAAATATTAATTGTATGTGTTATATCATATTATTTTTATTTATTTATAATAATATTATGATTACAATTAAAACTATAAAAAAAAGTCTTATTATAATTGATAATAATTATTTTATGTATTTATTAATATTGTTTTTCAATTAATTTATTTGATTTATTATTACATTTGATTAGTATTATGAAATATATGTAATAATTATAATTAAATATAATTACAGAATAATTGATTTAATAATTCATATATATATATGTATATATATATGAAATGTCAAGATGTATTTCCATAAATATTTGCATTATAAATATGAATTGTATCACATTATTTTAATATATTTATAATAATATTATAATTAAAAGTAAAATAATTGTAAAGATATAATAATAATAATAATAATAATAATTTGAATTAATATTAATTGTTAAGAAAATGGAAAAATTATTCTAAAAATAGTAAAAGATAAGCTTAATTATTTATTTATTAAATCATTTACTTTATTAATTGTTAATAAATTAAAGGCGATTCACTGCATGTAAATAGGATAAAAAAAAATTAACTAATAGTTATAGCCTTACCAAGTTGATGATTTCACTGATAATTGCAAACATTTTTTGTTTTACAAGTTTTCTAAAATATTAGGTTTAAATATGCATTATTTAATGAAATATGTGCTAATTTGCATACATTTCTAGTACAAAAATCTGAACACTGCATGAAGTCAGTTTCAAAATTCTTTATTTTTATTTATTATTATTATTTATTTATTGACATATTAAGTCAAATATTTTTACTGAGTGAATTTTTGGTATATCATTTTTGTCACTTCATAACACAGAAAATACTTAGAACAGACAGAAAACAATATATTTTCGCAATTTTGGGGGAAATAAAATGTTGTATATAATCAAGCAAATTATATATGAACAAATCCCTCTATAAAAAATGAATAAAAAAAGGAAAAAAGCAATAAAAATGTATATAAAAATGTAAAAATGTTTGGTTTGGTGTGTGTAAGTGCTGCTGAAGTGGAGATTTATGGCTCAGCGTGGGAGAAAAAACTCATTTCGAGAAAACGGCCTTTAAGAATATGTATTGTGATTAAAATCAATTAGTAAAATGCATATTTAATTTGCTATAAAAGAAACACTTAACAGTGTCTTTTGGATGTTTTCTTTCCACTAGTCTGAAAAAAACACTTTATGAAAAACCAAAAAGCCCCAAATCTCAAACTTGACAAGTGCAGGAAAAAGCAGTGTTTTTGCCTGCAGTGTCTCCCCTTAAATCATGTTATGATCCATTTGTAAGTTTGCTGATGTCTCCTGGTTGAGGTCTAAATAGTGCAGGAGTCATAGATCGTCAGTGATGCTGTTTTTGTGTGGTATTTCTGTGTTAGTATGAGTTTGATAGTCTTGTCTGTCTGCTGTCATTGATCGTCAGTTGGTGGCGTCAGTGAGCAGACGCTCCGCAGCTCTTTGTCTCTCCGCTCATGTCATTCATTTCTTTTTTAATCGTTTATTTCTCATTTAATCAGTTTTTGTCGTGCTTTGTGTTGCGGTGGCGTGTTAGCAGAGAGATTGTGTGTATCTCACCGAAGCCTCGTGTTTGTGTCTTTGTCTTCGCTTTAATTCGTTTTGGATTAATTCCGTCGTCTTCAGAGACAATCCTAATTCCCTATTATTTCCACACCGCAAACACAGCCTTATCCATCAATCCCTTTTATTTCCTTTTTCTTCATTTTTTTTTTCTAAGACATCACATGAGGTTAGCGATCAAAAGTTGAGTGTGTAAGAGCAGTTTGTGCTCATCAGTGATTCTTCACATCGTGTGTGTGGTTTTACTTTGGTAAGTGATCAGATGAATCATTTTCACCTGATGAACCTGAAAATACTGGAGAGAGAAAAATCCCACAGTTGCACATTTAGAAATTAGAAGACTCTTTTCATACCAGACACAAAGAAAGAAAAAGAAAAACACAAAGAAACCATTACAAACACCTGTTTTTTGTGTCATTTTGTGTGTATTTGTGTAAATTAAATACTAAATTATAATTTCTTTGTTTACATAGTATTGTTTACATAGTATGATTTGTTTAGTTCAAAATTGTAGTTAAAACTATATTTTTTGATTTTCAAATATAAATCGTATCATTTATAAAAAAGTATAAATAGTATAATTTTTAGTAAAAAAAAATTAGTAAAAACTAGTAATTTTTTTAGTAATTCAGATAGTTTTAATTTTTTAGAGTTATTTTTTTTATTTTTTTGTAAATTAAATACTAAATCACAATTTCTTAGCTTTTTCAAGTATAAATAGTATCATTTGTTTAGTAAAATATTATAGTAAAAATGTAAATTTTTTTTAGTAATTCAGATACTTTTGAGTTAATTTTCAGAAATTGTGTGCTAAATTACAATTTCTTAGTTTAAATTTTCAAGTATAAATTGTACCATTTATAAAAGTATAAATAGTGTCATTTTGTTTAGTAAAAAATTGTAAGAGTAAAAACTAGTAATTTTTTTTTTTAATAATTCAGGTATTTTTGAGTACATTTTCAGAAATTTTGTGTAAATCAGAATATTAATTTCAATTTCTTAGTTTAAATTTTCATATATAAATAGTATCATTTATAAAAGTATAAATAGTATAATTTTGTTTTGTAAAAAATAGTAGTAAAAACTAGCATTTTTTTTTAGTAATTCAGGTATTTTTTAGTTAATTTTCAGAAATTTTGTGTAAATCAAAATACTAAATTACAATTTCTAAGTTAAAATTTTCAAGTATAAATAGTATCATTTATAAAAGTTGG